>CM068374.1:126891714-127359214 GCA_034769895.1 Magicicada septendecula | reverse complement strand
TCAAGGGTAATTTTACTTCCATATTCCTTAAGGAATGGAAGTATGGTGATGGCAAAAAAAATCGTGTTCGAGATTATTGCAGATTCTGATTCTACTACACTCAAAACATGAAAAAAAGTCGTTTTCCGAAAAGTGTCTGTGTGTGTGTCTGTCTGTGTGTCTGTCTGTCTGTGTGTCTGTAGATTTTTTTTCTATGGCAAACGATAACTGCCGCAAATTCAAACAGAATCAAATAATTTTTTGCATACAGCCCTGATTTGTAGAGTACTCGCGACCTATTGTTTTTGGTGAAGATCGGTTGAGGGAAAGGGGTAGTATACCGGCAACGGTTTTTTTTTAGCAAGGGTAATTACTTCCATATTCCTTAAGGAATGGAAGTATGGTGATGGCAAAAAAAATCGTGTTCGAGATTATTGCAGATTCTGATTCTACTACACTCAAAACATGAAAAAAAGTCGTTTTCCGAAAAGTGTCTGTGTGTCTGTCTGTCTGTCTGTCTGTCTGTCTGTCTGTCTGTGTGTCTGTCTGTAGATTTTTTTTCTATGGCAAACGATAACTGCCGCAAATTCGAACAGAATCAAATAATTTTTTGCATGCAGCCCTGATTTGCAGAGTACTCGCGACCTATTGTTTTTGGTGAAGATCGGTTGAGGGAAAGGGGTAGTTTACCTAGAACGGTTTTTTTTTAGCAAGGGTAATTTTGTTTGTTTGGCAAACGATAACAGCCGCAAATTCAAACAGAATCAAATAATGTTTCGCATACAGCCCTGAATTGTAGAGTTCTCAAGATCTGTTGATTTTGGTGAAGATCGGTTAAGGGAAAGGGGTAGTTTACCTGTAACGTTTTATGTTTTAACAAGGGTATTTCCTATGGCAAACGATAACAGCCGCAAATTCAAACAGAATCAAAAGATTATTTGCATACAGCCCTAAATTGTAGAGTTCTCAAGACCTATTGTTTTTTGTGAAGTTCGGTTGAGGGAAAGGGGTAGTTTACCAGCAACGTTTTTTTAACAAGGGTATTTTCTATGGCAAACGATAACAGCCGCAAATTCAAACAGAATCAAATAATGTTTTGCATACAGCCCTGATTTGTAGAGTACTCAAGACCTATTGTTTTTGGTGAAGATCGGTTAAGGGAAAGGGGTAGTTTACCTGTAACGTTTTATGTTTTAACAAGGGTATTTCCTATGGCAAACGATAACAGCCGCAAATTCAAACAGAATCAAAAGATTATTTGTATACAGCCCTAAATTGTAGAGTTCTCAAGACCTGTTGTTTTTGGTGAAGATCGGTTGAGGGAAAGGGGTAGTTTACCTGCAACGTTTTTTTAACAAGGGTATTTTCTATGGCAAACGATAACAGCCGCAAATTCAAACAGAATCAAATAATGTTTTGCATACAGCCCTGATTTGTAGAGTACTCAAGACCTATTGTTTTTGGTGAAGATCGGTTAAGGGGAAGGGGTAGTTTACCTGCAACGTTTTTTTATCAAGCGTATTTTCTATGGCAAACGATAACAGCCGCAAATTCAAACAGAATCAAGTAATTTTTTGCATGCGTCCCTGAATTGTAGAGGTCTCAATGACGTTCGATTTTGGTGAAGATCGGTTAAGGGGAAGGGGTAGTTTACCTGCAACCTTTTACGTTTTAACAAGAGTAAAGTACTTGAAAATTTATTTAAACTTTTTGAAACAATGGTAATTTTTAAAAATAAAATAATTTTGTTGCCAGGCAATAAAATTATAATTTTTTCATTTTAATGTAATATAATATTTTTCATTTAATACAGCAATAAAAAGGCAGGTAAGACACAGCCTGGCTGTTTGGCTGAAAATGATTTTAAATATAAATCTTAGAATATGGAAGTCATGTATGGTTCTCCATACCGATATTTTACTTTTACTTCCATATTCCTTAAGGAATGGAAGTATGGTGATGGCAAAAAAAATCGTGTTCGAGATTATTGCAGATTCTGATTCTACTACACTCAAAACATGAAAAAAAGTCGTTTTCCGAAAAGTGTGTGTGTGTGTGTGTGTGTGTGTGTGTGTGTGTGTGTGTGTGTGTGTGTGTGTGTGTGTGTCTGTCTGTCTGTAGATTTTTTTCTATGGCAAACGATAACTGCCGCAAATTCAAACAGAATCAAATAATTTTTTTGCATACAGCCCTGATTTGTAGAGTACTCGCGACCTATTGTTTTTGGGAAGATCGGTTGAGGGAAAGGGGTAGTTTACCTGCAACGGTGTTTTTTTATCAAGGGAAATTTTTTTTTTGGCAAACGATAACAGCCGCAAATTCAAACAGAATTAACTAATGTTTCGTATACAGTCCTGAATTGTAGAGTTCTCAAGACCTGTTGTTTTTGGTGAAGATCGGTTAAGGGAAAGGGGTAGTTTACCTGTAACGTTTTATGTCTTAACAAGGGTATTTCCTATGGCAAACGATAACAGCCGCAAATTCAAACAGAATCAAACGGTTATTTGCATACAGCCCTATATTGTAAGAGTTCTCAAGACCTATTGTTTTTGGTGAAGATCGGTTAAGGGGAAGGGGTAGTTTACCTGCAACGTTTTTTTATCAAGCGAATTTTTTATGGCAAACGATAACTGCCGCAAATTCAAACAGAATCAAATAATGTTTTGCATACGTCCCTGAATTGTAGAGGTCTCAAGGACTTTCGATTTTGGTGAAGATCGGTTAAGGGGAAGGGGTAGTTTACCTGCAACCTTTTACGTTTTAACAAGAGTAAAGTACTTGAAAATTTATTTAAACTTTTTCAAACAATGGTAATTGTTAAAAATAAAATAATTTTGTTGCCAGGCAATAAAATTAAAATTTTTTCATTTTAATGTAAATCATGTATAAGAGAAAATATATCGCGCTTGGCAGACGATATTAAGATTTAAATATAAATCTTAGAATATGGAAGTCATGTATGGTTCTCCATACCGATATTTAATAGTTAGTATAAATTGGGTAGAAGTTATCACATGATTCATTAACACTATTTTTAATTCCGTGTGTGTTTCTAAAGGAATTTGATATAACAATATCGAAACCTGTACTTACCAAATTAGGCAGCGCACCAGCTTTCTGCTGTAATACACTGTAACCCACGTGACATTACAGAACACATACAAGTGCATTCGACTGGTAGTTAGAAAGTTACGGTTGATATACGGGTCTGTCCTTGACTTCGCCTGTACAGTTCACCGTTGTGTTGTTGCATCCTTTGATTTCGTGCCGTCTGCCCATACTAACGGTTTGGACAACGCGGAATCACAAATCACTTTACCGGTCGGAGAAACACGAGTAGCGTAATGGTCAACGATCTGGTTTCTTCAGCCACCCGTCGTGGGATCCAGACCAGGCCTTGGCTTCCTAACGGTGAAGAATTCAGTTACATGCATACACAAACAAAACCACGAGACGCCTGTTGCAGCGTGAGTGCGTGCGTGCGCGTGTGTAACTATGCAGAAATACGAGCGTAACGGTACACGTAACGGTAGGCTATACAAAATTGTTTGCCAATAGTGCAGCGCGAGCGCGGCGCTTCGCGTGTAAAGGACACGACCGGTCGTGTGCTGTGTTCTCTCAGCTGACTCTATCACTTCCCTCTCGTTTTCCTTCCCTTTCTCTTTCTTTTATTGTCTGTTTATGTACTTTAATTGTGCGCTCATACAAACAAGATATGAGCGCCCGAAGTTAAAATATTTATCACCGCCACTTTGGGTCACGCCGCTTGGACGTTTGAAGACAGCAAAATTTATCAGATGGAAGCTTTCGAAATATATGATGTTTTAGGGATAATGATGATGATGTAAAGTGGCCAACCACAAAAAAAATGGGTCCAAAAGACTCAAGAAACTGAATCACCACTATTTAACAAGGAATGTATGGTGTTGTCATCATCGACATCGTCGTCGTCATCAAAATAATTGTTGTTGTTGTTGTTGTTGTTTTTTGGTTCTTCTTCTTCTTCTTCTTCTTCTTCTTCTTCTTCTTCTTCTTCTTCTTATTATTATTATTATTATTATTATTATTATTATTATTATTATTATTATTATTATTATTATTATTATTATTATTCACGGAGAGATTAATTATTTCATAACACAATTTCTAACTAGTCACAACCTGTTTCAGTTATATACGATGTGGAAAGTAGAGACACCTGACTGCATTTTCTGCAAACAGGAACTAGACGATGTGCACCACACGTCTTTTGCTTGTGACAAACGGAAAGAGGAGAGGCAAACCCTGGAAAATGTAGTGGGACAGATCTCGCCCGAAAATGTTATCGGAATAATTCTGCAGAGCGAACACCACTGGAATCAGGTAGCAGCCTACATGGGGAAGGTTCTAAGGCAAAAGAAGGAAACACAAAATGACAGAACAGCGGAAAGCAGGTAACGTGGACCCGCTGAAGGTTTAAAACAGATGAACGTCCACAGGACGAAGAACAAACGACACCACCTTGAAGGATTGTAAAAGCTAAGTCCCGAGGTGGATCGATGCTGTGGGCAATAGGGTTTGTGGTTTTGGTGGGTGTGAGTTCCACACACCGTAGGAGTGCGGACCTTCCTGCGGCGAACATTAATTTTGCACAGTTTCCCTCGTTAAAAAATGATGATGATGATGATGATGATGATTATTATTATTATTACTTTTGTTACTTGTTACGTATCCATTGGCATTAATATTATATAATGGAGATAGAAATCCTCCAATCAGAAATCTATATCTTGAATTCCGATTTGTAAACAATGTAAGCAGGAGGGTGTAAAACACACGAATACCGCAGTTACATGAAAGAAGAGTGGTGCAGGATACAATGGAACACGTATTGACAAATAAAACGCAGTAAATAAATTAACTGGAAAACGTGACGAACAAGAAGCGAGTAGACTGACAGAGCTATGCGGAAAACAAGCGGTAACCAATCACAGAACAACACAGTCGGTCCTCGATATTAAATGTCAGGCGAACAACAGTACACAGACAACCGATAACATAAGGGTAACATGAAACTGGTGAGGCATCTCTGGAATTGGCAGCAGCACTAATGTGAACTGAGAAAAGCGAATCAATAAATAAATCGAGTTTCTAAATAAATTATGTGTTTTCACTAAATTATTCAGTATTAAGTAGTAACCTAGTAGTGTAAATTTTCGCGACAACGCGTCCCGTCCCAAACACAAAATAAGTTGATAGAACGTAATCATTATAAAAGGACTTTCTTTAAACAACAGCGAATAGTTTAATGCGTAGTAAGCTTTAACGATAATCCCAGACGTCCCGCCAGGGACAGCTAAGCTGAGATTGCTATTTCGCGCCACCAATACCGTATTCTTGATCCATTGTAAATAGGAGACGTAGCCAACGATTAGGAACAATTGTTTTCCTACCTTAATCGAGACCTGAAATAGGAAACGTTTTCCAAACCGCCGCCATTTTAAAACTGACCATCAAAATTTAGTTAATAGGACAAAATCTTTGCCTGTGGACAATAATGGCAAAGAAAGGGATTCCGCAACACCTCAGTGGAGACATTCACTGAGGTGAATTTTGTCCTTCATGTAGAAAAGAAAATCATAATTGATACAGGAAGACGGAGCACAGCTCCTAGTGGGGGACTGATCAATTGTGGAGTTCGACAAGGCTGCCCATTGTCATCTTCTCTTTTTAATTTGTGTATAGACAATTGAACAGATGAACCTTCCAGAACATTTTATTAAGATTGGTAACTCTCTACAGTTGATAAGTTCTTGTTTGATGGTGACCAGCCCATCCTGTCGATCTCGGAAAGCGACTCACATGTGATGCTACACTCATTGAGTCGAATCTGCAAGGACTTCGGATTACAGATTTCCACACTGAAGACCAAGGTAAGGGCTTTCCGTGGAGCTGATCCCATACGAGCAAAATTGTTGTAGACGGTACAGTTCTAGAGCAGTGAATATCTGCGCTGTAATGTGTCCTAAAGTACAAACCGTGACGGGGTAAATAAGCTACATAAGTTCAACCATATGTGAGGGATCATCAGAAGAACTCTAAAATCAACGGGTAAAGAAATGTGATGGGCCTCGCCGCACATTTCTCTATGGACCTGAGAATTGGACGTAAGAAAATCCTAGGCCAGTCTTGTTCAGGCGGCCGAACTGAGATTTCTTAGACACGTGGCAGAATATACTCTTCAAGATAGCAAAAGAAATGCCGATGAATGGTAAGAGCTGAATATTATGACTATACTTGATAAGATTAACCAATATGGGCTAAAATAGTTGGAACGTCTTAGCCGGATGGATGACTACCGCATCCCAAACGATTATTGAATTATAAGCCGAAAGGGCGGAGATGTGTGGGACGTCCGAAGAAGCGCTAGAAAGACCGTCCCTAGTCTATCTGCTTAGGACCGGACCATATCGTTTTTGGTTTAATCATTGCTGAAGGTGATGACGACGACGACGACGACGATGATGACGATGATGATGCTTATAAATATCCGAATATCTTTTTTTTTTAAATCTATTGACTTTGAAAGCCCTGTTTTTAAAATATACTTCAATGTAGTTTTTTTTTGTCCCGTATTACAAAAGTTATGGGACATCGAATTTGCACTAACGAGTAAACAGTTATAACAAGCTAGCCTTTAAGGGTAAACGTTTTTGATGTTATAAACAACCTGGTGGAGAAGAATATGCCGGAAAAATGTTTAAACACAATAGTAGATTTAGGCTATACAAAGATAGAACTACACACGTACAAGTACAGTACATAGTCAGTAAGTTAATAGCTAAAATCAAGTGCGTAGGTAGAATACGACAAGGGGACTCACTCTGCCCAGTTATGTTTAATCTAATAATTGATGAGCTTATTGACTCCACCAACACAATAAGTGGGTACAAAATGAAAAATAGGCAGATACGTCTCATGCGTTTTGCAGATAACGCAGTGCTTGTAGCGGATTCAGAAGATAATTTGCTAGAGACTTCATAGATTCGTAATAACAGCAAGAAATTTTAGCCTCGACAGAGAAGGCTAAGTCAACGGTAAATTCAAGAGAAGTGGAAATCAGAAGGAAAATTGTAGACCAGGTCATGGAGTTTTAATATATAAGATCAGATGTCTCCAGTTACCAAAATACCTGCGAGAAAGCAAGAAGATAGGCAATGAAAGCAATTCGTATTTCTAGATATTTAATGGACGTAACCTTGAAAAGTAAATATCTCAGAGTTCAAGGTAAAGTAAAGATGATACACGGCCAGTGCTTACTTATGGAGCTGACTCGCGGAAAGGCGGCAGTGTCAAACAAAGGATGTAGTCGAATTTGTCAAAAGGCGGAAAGGAGAATGGAATGCCTTTCAGAGAGGGACGGGGGACTTGGGATCCACCTGTAGCGAATCCCCTTGATGCGGGAAGATAAGTAGGAAATACTGAGTAGGAAGAAGAAGAAGAAGAAGAAGAAGAAACACTCTAAAAATAAACTGTAATCTTTTGTAGTTCTTGCAGATTTACTTTTATCGCAAATTCAGAAATATGCTTTAAATTTGATGTAAAGTCAGTTTTTCCTTCCAGTGGTTCTAATTATTTAATAACTCTACAAACGTAGGTGTGTCTTTTGTACCACGCATTGTAATCATCTTTCCAGATTGAATATAACGTATACAACAAATATGACATTACTGTACGTAGACTGTACATTAAACTATTCAAGCTGTTGGGCAAAGTTAATGTTTGTTCTCCACTAGCTAATGTTTAACCAAAGTTTTCATATTATGATTACTACAACCAAAATATCGAGGCAAGATTTTGTGTACGCGCGCGTGCGCGCGCGCGCGCGTGTGTGAGAGCGAGAGAGAGAGAGAGAGAGAGAGAGGGGGGGAGATAGAGAGAGAAACATTGGGGGTGCAGTGTCCAATGTAGACTCCGATTTAAGGCTTTATGGTCTGATCAGGGGTAAAACTTGGAAATTTACATAGCAAATCAGTGATGTATCTAGAATTTGGTTTTGGGGGGAGGCATCAACTTGGTTTCATGCAAAAGAAAAAAAACAACTAAAGACCAATCAACATTACTGTTTTCAAAGTGATCGAAAAATGTGTGATAAAATGCTTAAATCAATTCCATTGAAGTAAACGGTAATAACACAATAAAAATACGCATTATTGAAATTTTGTTTACAAGATACTTAATGACTGAACTCATTTTCCTATATTTCATATTTCAAACGTGTACGCAGATGCTGTGTAATAAACCTATTTGTATACTCAAAAAAAGAATTACTATTGTATTAGCGTACACAGTAAAAAGAAAATAATAAAATAGCTTAAAAATTAAGAGATTAACAAAACTCGTCAACTTTTTCGACCCTCTGGGAAGGGGATCCGTTCATGATTACCCCCCTGTAATAAATGTGTTATAGAACAAACTTCTTGAACAATCAAAAGAAAAGCTTTTCAGGCGGTACATACAATATGTATAACGGAGGATACAAACTGCATGGTTCAATAACATTTCTGTGACTTTTTCTTCTGTAAACACGTGTAGTGAAATTGGGCAATGTTCCAAAGGGCCAACTAATCGCTGAACACCCTTGACAACTTTACGGCTTCAATGCATGATAATGGAGTGCGTTTTCCGTGGATACAAGAATTTTGACTGCGACAATCTATATATTAAAACTCCGGTGGAACTCCTTATTACACAATGGAAATGATATTTCTTTCCGACGAGAAACAGCTCATGCTTCCACTTTGATTAAATATATTTAAGATGAAAAATATATTCATTTTATTGCTTTGGAACAGAAATATTTTACTTTTAATAATCCCTTTTGTTTTATAAAATTTAATTGTAATTTACAGTCAAACAAATTTGTTTTCATGGTAACCGTAAACTGTTGTGTATTACCGTATCTTAACTTAAGTTTACATAAATAAACCTATCTTTATTAAATGTCGTCTAACGTTTATACTACAGCCAACTCGTGGTTAGTGGAAGTCTTTAAAATCTCTTAATCTGTATAAAAACTCGATATCGTTCCGATTAGATTGTTTCCTGCGTAAACTTAATCTGACCGGCAATCTGAGAATTTTGTTAACAAATTAAGCTTTATAGCAAATTTGTTTTCGTATATCCGGTGTTTACAGTCGAGGCCTAGAATATATGAGAATGATAAAGGTGGATAGGAGTTGTACTGTGATAACTGTAAAGTTTAACTGCCAATTTCTGTTGGTTTTTGGATTCCACCACAGAACCTAGGGTTAGAAGGCTGATGACATTTGTGACATTATATTAGTTGTGAGTCCTTCAAAATTAGAAAAAAAAACGCGTTTACTGAACTCCTATACTTGGTTGTTGTTTGTTTACATCATAAGATCGGTACCTACTTATATTGACAACTGGTGCGCCCAAATGTCTGATCGATCAGATTTAGTGGTATAAAGAGTTGATAGATCCAACTACGTTACCTATTATTAGGTCTGTCCTCTGTTTATTCCACATTCCTTATTGCATAAAGCCGTACTAATTCATTTACTTGTCATCTGATTTTTTTACCGTACCTTTTATAACAGTTAAAGCGTGTTTTGTAAGGATTTGTTTCATCACCTTTTTGTACGATGTTCTGTATGCAAAAGAGCTCACGATCAGCGATTAGTGAGGTGACTAATTTGATTAAAATGTTTGTCAACGAGTTGAATGAGATAATTCGTATTGCGTAATATTTTATTAGACGCGGTATACACTTTATTTTTTCTTTACATACCTTTATAATTTCCAATCCGTGCCAAGCGTGATGCAAATTCACTAGTTGTAAAAGGACTAGTCTGCTGATGTTTTGTACATCCACATTGCAACGACAATAAGTGACCAGTAGCGGCTTGTGATAGAAACCATCTTAATGTCTTACGCAATAGTAAGGTTTACAAAACTTTCCTTCTATCCAAATTAATCCAGCTACGTTTTAATCCAAATTCATAGTGCCTTTTGGCAACACAAAACTGTGTGTTTTTAGGTTAGGTATATGATGTTAACAAGTACATTTATCTTTCTAACACATATTGTTTATATTTTTGATTGGATAAAAGACAGTCATGTCTAGTGTGTCCAGGAAAATATTTGCTCCCATGTAACCACATATAAATAAAAAGTGCAACTAACAAGGTGTATTAATTGCGTTATAAAACTAGGTACCTATAGTTTATATGCAGAATCAAATCGTCTATCTTTCTGTAAAATAAAATTTTCTATAACTTTTTCATCGAAATTACTTTTGTTGTGAATTAAACCTTCGTTCAGTCATACTATTGACAGAACATTTAGACGATCTTGATTCTTCGTATGACTTAGAAATGATTCACAGGTTAACGTAGGAGTTGTCACAATAATTTTCAATAACATTACGGTTTCTCTAAATGTATCATTTAAAACCATTATTTTAAAACTATTACTATTTAGATTTATCATTTAAATGTATCATTTAAAACACTTGCTATACAGCCACGAAAGATTGTTTACATCACCTACAATATTTTTGAAATTTTTGAAAAGATAGGAAAAAGCGTTTAAGTCAATGGTGATTATACACATAAGGTAAGGTATTCTGTCTATTTTGACTATAATAAGTCGTTTTTATCATTTAATTCATTCTGCTTGTTTTAAATTTACTCTTACTTATAAAACATACCTCGTAAATTCAGGATTTAGTATTTCTTTAAATGACATCTGATTAGACGTCCATCAGTCAACCATATGTTTTGTTTACAAAGTATAACCATCTACCGGTTTCCAACGTGCTAGGGAGTCCTGTAGAGCCTACGTAACTAACTGCCTCATGACTCTTTGTGCGACTTAGTGACGTACTCTGGAAGGTTCCTTTGCCACTTAAAAGTTTACTCTAAACTATTACATAATTCCTATGTGCATATTCTTATTCACTGAAAGTTAGGTAAGAAGTATAATCGTGAGGAATTCTTAGAATTTTTTAGACAAATTTCATAATAAGTGTACAAGAGACCATCCCAGGTAATACGGTCTTGTCGCTATAACATCGCGACTCCACAGGTAAAAATCGAGAGTCTCACGGATGAACATAAAGTCTGATTAGACTACCGCAAGATCTATTGGTGACCAGAGACTTTCACATTTGTAAACGTATATAGACAATACAGGTAAGGCGTTACGTTTTGCTATAAATCCACTTTTCGTTTTCTACGTTACAGTTCTATTTGCATGTTCTATCTATCGTGTGTGTACCTGACAAAACACATGTATATGAGACACTATCTGTTTATAATCTCGCTCATACGCTTGTGCGGTGTTTACTTCCATGTTCCGTAAGAAAATGGAAGTGTTTACTTCCATGTTCCGTAAGAAAATGGAAGTATGGTGATCGCGAAAAAATCGTGTTCGAGATAAGGGCTGATCCTGATTGTACTACCCTCAAAACATGAAGGAAAGTCATTTTCCGAAAAGTGTCTGTGTGTCTATGTGTAGAATTTTTTCTATGGCAAACGATAACTGCTCCAAATTCAAACAGGATCAAATAATTTTTTGCATACCTGGCTGAGCTGTAGAGAACTCAGGGCCTATTGATTTTGGTAAAGATCGGTTAAGGGAAAGGGGTAGTTTACCTGCAACGTTTTACGTTTTAACAAGAGTAAAGTATTTGAAAATTTATTTTAACTTTTTCAAACAATGGTAATTGTTAAAAATAAAATAATTTTGTTGCCATGCAAAGTTTTATTATTGTGAATACCTCAATGAAGAGGCAGGAAGGACACACACACACACACACACACACACAAAATTCGCGTTATTTCTGGCTTCACTCATGTTTATTTTCTTACGTTTGCACGCTTTTTAAATGGAAAGTGCCGAAACCCACACCAACACAACGCGTGCAAGCCGAAAAGCTGTCCAGCGTGGACAGCGATTTGCTTCCTGTGGACAATGACTTTTTGTCTTTAGGGAATGAACCCTCTGCAAGATGCTCAGGGTACATGAGAGACTTTGGAACCCTCCTCCTTTTCCGCGTGTTCTGTGAAACGTACACTGTAGATTGCAGCTTTACTCTGAGCAACGCTCCATAGGGAATGTTGAAAATTTTTGTCTATGGTATACCCTCATACACACTAAAACCTGCTCTGATGTTTTGATTACGGACATCATAATATTACAACTTTGGAAACTTGAGCACTACTTAATGGAGATCAAACATTAACTTTTACAAGCCATTAATTTTATGCATATTTTGAAGTAATAAATGTTTTAATAAATTAATACAATATGTGTACTTATTTCTTTTACGATATAAGAATTAAAAACTAACATGTGCATGTGTGTATGTATGAAAAATATATAAATATTTTATTCCTCTGGAAAATTGTTTGCTCCTCCTGGAAAATATTTTGACCTCCCTGATGGCTAGTTATTTACTAGCCTGTGTGGAATATAGCGTTATGACATGGATCAGAATGGTGAGTGTTAAACAGAAGACACAAACGTACTAAGGAAGAAATGTTTTGCTGACAAATTTATAATTATACGGGTGAACAGAATCGTCGTTCAGGAAATCAGAAGACAAATGGAAAGAAAGAAAAACTCGATTTTAAAAAGAAAAATGAGTAGTTTATATGTGTACGTTATTTTTGTGTACGTTATCGGCAACAAAGAAGTAGTTTCTACGGAAATATTTTATTTCAATTTCTCAAACATAAAACTCTATTTACTAGGTGGGGGATATTTTTTAGAAATTATGGAACCAAATTCAAGAAAATTATTTTAAATATAAATCTTAGAAGATGTAAGTCATGTATAACCATTTTTTTATATTGATGTTATAAATTTTTCGATCGAAAACTTCAAAATTTCAATAAAATATTAACAATTGATGTCGTTCAATTCTATTTAACCAAGGATACGTAAACAAAATAATTTTTCGTTTTCAGAAATTTACATATAACAAACGCTGGGCGGTATTCGTTTTCCTTTGCGTTTTTTAAATAAAAGATAATTTAATCAAATTAATTATTTATTTTTAAAATATTTACAGCTAGGTACAATTCGTATTTTGATTATCTTTCTCAGCGTTTTTACCAAAAGCATGCTGATATATTTAGTTTCGTTCTGAGTGTACATATTAAAAATAATTTTATAATGAACTAGCGAGTACCCGGCATGCGTTGCAATGCCACTCAAAGAAAGAAAGTGTTTGTATATATATAATATATAAAGACTTCGTTCGCGTGGTCTTCAATTTAATGCGATAATATATTTAGAACAGAATCTATTCCATTGGGTTGCCATAGTAACCAGATCTAATAAGTTAGTTTTTTAAGACTCCAAAGGACCCCCCAGAGGATCGTATCGAAAAAAACACCTGTCCTATGTTGGTTCTCCCGTTGCGTAAAATATTTGTGCCAAGTTTGGTTGAAATCGGTCCAGTGGTTTAGGAGGAGATGTGGAAGACCCCAAAGGACCCCCCGAAGTATCATATCGAAAAAACACATATCCTATGTTGGTTCTCCCGTTGCGTAAAATATTTGTGCCAAGTTTGGTTGAAATCGGCCCAGTGGTTTAGGAGAAGATGTGGAAGACCCCAAAGGACCCCATCGAAAAACACCTACCCTATGTTGGTTCTCCCGTTGCATAAAATATTTGTGCCAAGTTTGGTTGAAATCGGTCCAGTGGTTTAGGAGGAGATGTGGAAGACCCCAAAGAACCCCCAAAAGAACCCCATTGAAAAAACACCTATCCTATGTTGGTTCTCCCTTTGCGTAAAATATTTGTGCCAAGTTTGGTTGAAATCGGTCCAGTGGTTTAGGAGGAGATGTGAAAGACCCCAAAGGACCCCCAAAAGGACCCCCGAAGGATCATATCGAAAAAACACATATCCTATGTTGGTTCTCCCGTTGCGTAAAATATTTGTGCCAAGTTTGGTTGAAATCGTTCCAGTGGTTTAGGAGGAGATGTGGAAGACCCCTAAGGACCCCCCAATGGACCCCGTCGAAAAAACACCTATCCTATGTTGGTTCTCCCATTGCGTAAAATATTTGTGCCAAGTTTGGTTGAAATCGGTCCAGTGGTTTAGGAGAAGATGTGGAAGACCCCAAAGGACCCCCCAAAGGACCCCATCGAAAAAACACCTACCCTATGTTGGTTCTCCCGTTGCATAAAATATTTGTGCCAAGTTTGGTTGAAATCGGTCCGGTGGTTTAGGAGGAGATGTGGAAGACCCCAAGAACCCCCCAAAGGGCCCCATTGAAAAAAATTCATAAACCTTCGCGGGCGTGCGCACAACTCACCGAAGTTTCATCGCAATTGGATGAATGGTATAGGAACGCATACGGGACAAAGAAAGAAAGAAACAAACATTCATTTTTATAGATATAGATAGATTAGAACATGGAAGTCATGTATAGTTTCTCCATACCGATTTTTTTTGCTATTAATGACAACACTATTCATCGCTTAACACACCTGTAAACCGTTTCGATCTCAGTCGAGCAAATGTGGCTGCTTCATTGTAGAATTCGCAGAACGTTTTGTGAGATACCAAAGATCAAACATGTCTTAAATCGAAAAATAGTTTAGTGTAGATATGAGTAGTTGTATGTACCTTACCTATCTATTCTCTTGGTTTTTTTCTTGTTGATCCATGAGTATCAGCTCTATATCCAACAACCTCTGGGATATTGTCTGGACTTAATAATTTATTATAGGGTGTGTGTCTGTTCTTCAATACGAGTCATATAGGAACAACAAACTTAAATAAATTAATTTTAGAACCATCGTACGACTTCTCATTTACATAAGTTAAAAGAACGCGTTTCGGAACATATGCTCCACCTTCCTGTTTCACGTGTAATTTCTCCTCCACCTGCCTGTCTAACTTTTGTTATCACGTGAAGCGTAAGATTTTATAGAACACGCGTGAAGTCTGTTGAGAGCGTTGAATGTTAAAACCATAGGTTAGCCACTGTAGCTGCAATGTATGGTGTAATGTATGTACACGTACATCCACATATAAATAAAAAGTGTAATTAACAAGGTCAATATTTTATAAAAATTGTTAGTGGTTGTACACAAAATCAAATCGTCTGTCTTTCTGCGAAATACAATTTTCGATAACCTTTTCATCGAAATGACTTCTGTCGTGAATGAAACCTTCATTCAGTGACACTATTGTTGGAACATTTAGACGATCTTGATTCTCTGTAATGGGGTTTTCAGTAACATATACAGTCGAGATATAATACTGAATAATCAATTATTCTTGTAATCAAACACTCTATAAAATACTGCGTTGAATCTGCTCAGGAGTGAAGATTCAGACAATGATTCAGTCAGTGGCGTACGCAGGAGGGCTCAGCCCCCCCCCCCCACCGCAAAAATATAATATGTTCTTCCATAATTTACTTAGGCTCTCGTTTAAAATTACAAAGTTGCATATTTCGGCCAATTTGGACGGGGACATAAATACTAACAAAATAAGTAGTTTATAATAAAAATTATTACTTCATTTATAATTCATTGAGCGGCGTATTACTCTGAGTGTAACGTTCAGTAAGCTACATGTTTCCTTTCTCCCTTGCTCTCATTTGACGGCGCCACACCGACCACCGGCCACTACTACCAGTGAATCCTAAGAATTTTTACTTAAGTATTAAATAATATTTTTATGAAACTTAAATAAGTACATAAACAGTTCATAAAAATATTATTTAATGCTTAAGTTAAATTCAGCACTATTTTGCAGATATCAGTCGATAAACAAAACGATAATTTTAATAATGTTCCTAATTTCATATCTTGAATAATGCTGATGTAATAATAAAAAAAATTACTTTAAAAAAACTTTACATTTATACGACTTTTCTTTTAAATTTTTTTTAAATTTTTGTATAAGTCCCCCAATCACGAATAATACATTTTTAATAAAGAATATGGGAAACCTACTGAAAATAATACGGCTATTAATAAGTTGTAACCATTAACTGGCATAAGTACTCTATAGTATACTATAATTTGTAGAAGAGTAGGCTAATATATGGACTGCTAAGGTTCAAGCCCCCCCCCCCACTGGAAATCTGAAGGCAAAGAGTGTACTCCGAAACGAGTCGTTTAGCTTACACAAATAAGTCAAACGACGGATTCTATTTTAGTTCATATTCTACTTTTTTTTCCTTTGCTTTGCTTTAATAAGTGGGGCGTATTTGCAGCGTCCGGGATGTGCTCGATGACTGCCAGATGAAAACAGTGCTGGTCTTTCTGACGCGGTACCTAGAAATGGAAAGGGACACTCCGCTAGATGGCGCTGGAATTTTGTGACCGACAATGTTGATGCTTTTGTAGCACTGCTTCTGGTGACAGATGCCGCCCGTCTCGGACACTGTAGGTAGACGCCTTGAGGCGTCGGTCGTTCTCCGCGGGACAGAGAACCATGGCAAAAGATAAAAGGGCCAAGCTGTGTCCTAGAGTCAAACTTGGAAATAAGGCTTGTAAACAGTCATGTTCGTTTATTTCAAATACCAAGAACGGAATGGGGGTAAGTAATGAGAATTCGTCCGGTGCGGTGTGTGCTCGGTGAAGCAGACAAGGTAACGGAATAGTTAAGAGCATATGCATACAGACAGTTTATGTATAGGTATTTGTTTATGTACGTAAATAGATGAATGTTTAGTAAAGAAAGAGAGAAACCGTAGGAGATAGAAGCTGCGGTCACGAATAATTCATAAAACTGTGGTATAATGTATTGTTATACATTGTATGCAAATAAATAAGCCAATGAAATAGTAACAAAATATAATGTGAACAATAGTGTGTGTGTGCAGATAGAATGGATGGCTGTTGTCTGTATAGCCAAGGACGCGTGATAATCGTTTTTGTCGCCACGAATTGCTATAAAAAATATCAAATTAATTTCTGTTACTGCGTGAAACGTTAAAATTTCATAAACCACGCGTGTAGTCCCAGTCACGAGGAAGAGCGCGTGACACGTGAGAACGAATTTGTTTGTAGTCCTACTCCAACCGAGGGGCTGCTTTCGGTAGAGTCGTGTTTTCTGGGCTGAGGTCTAACCTCAGCTATGCGGACTTGAGGCTGATGCAGACCCGGATGAGGAACCCAAAAGGGCTTGAAACGTACATAAAGTCCACGCATTACAATGCTGGGGAATTTTGCTCAGCTGAACATCACGGACTAGGACGGACTGCATCGCCACCCGTCGCGTTGCACCCCTCGGGCGCTACTTGACGATTCCCATAGACAGTCATTTTTTGAACTCATTCTTCATTACCCCTATCTTCCTAATTAAACCGTGTCAGCTGCCTGGAAAATCCACCAGGCAGCATCCCGACCAAGTGCTCACACAGTAAATTGGCAGACGGCGCTGACGTTTAGTTCTGGGCTCCAAAGAGGATATCTTTGTGAAGGCTGCCGGCTTGGGTCACGTCACTCCTCCCTACGTACATTGGGCCTTATGGCTTAGTCCACCCTTGTACGCTTCCGTGTACCAATTTTCAAAAAAGCCACGGACCTGTGCTTCAAGTACACATAGAACCTGTGGGAGGTAAGTAATAGTGCGATGCGACTGGAAAACACAGTAAGGGCGTATTTACGAGGGGGGGGAACCCACCCCAGAGGGTCCAAAGTTGTCGAATTTTGTTAACCTCTTAATTTTTAGGATGTTTTATTATGTTTTCAGTTGTGTACGCTAATATAGTACTAACTATTTTTACTTCCATATTCCTTAAGGAATGGAAGTATGGTGATGACAAAAAAATCGTGTTCGAGATTATTGCAGATTCTGATTCTACTACACTCAAAACATGAAAAAAGTCGTTTTCCGTAAAGTGTCTGTGTGTGTGTGTCTGTCTGTCTGTCTATCTGTAGATTTTTTTTCTATGGCAAACGATAACTGCCGCAAATTCAAACAGAATTAAATAATTTTTTGCATACAGCCCTGATTTGTAGAGTACTCACGACTTATTGTTTTTGGTGAAGATCGGTTGAGGGAAAGGGGTAGTTTACCTGCAACGGTTTTTTTATCAATGGAAATTTTTTTTTTTGGCAAACGATAACAGCCGCAAATTCAAACAGAATCAAATAATGTTTCGCATACAGCCCTGAATTGTAGAGTTCTCAAGACCTATTGTTTTTGGTGAAGATCGGTTAAGGGAAAGGGGTAGTTTACCTGTAACGTTTTATGTTTTAACAAGGGTATTTCCTATGGCAAACGATAACAGCCGCAAATTCAAACAGAATCAAACGATTATTTGCATACAGCCCTAAATTGTAGAGTTCTCAAGACCTATTGTTTTTGGTGAAGATCGGTTGAGGGGAAGGGGTAGTTTACCTGCAACATTTTTTTATCAAGCGTATTTTATATGGCAAACGATAACAGCCGCAAATTGAAACAGAATCAAATACTTTTTTGCATACGTCCCTGAATTGTAGAGGTCTCAAGGACTTTCGATTTTGGTGAAGATCGGTTAAGGGGAAGGGGTAGTTTACCTGCAACCTTTTACGTTTTAACAAGAGTAAAGTACTTGAAAATTTATTTAAACTTTTTGAAACAATGGTAATTGTTAAAAATAAAATAATTTTGTTGCCAGGCAATAAAATTATAATTTTTTCATTTTAATGTAATATAATATTTTTCATTTAATACAGCAATAAAAAGGCAGGTAAGACACACACACACACACACACACACACACACACACACACACACACACACACACACACACACACACACACACAATTCACGTTATTTCTGGCCTCACTCATGTTTATTTTCTTACGTTTGCACGCTTTTTAAATGGAAAGTGCCGAAACCCACACCAACATAACGCGTGCAAGCCGAAAAAATGGACATCAATTTGCTTACTGGCGAAGCTAGTAGTTAATGAATGGGTAGGCAAAAATCTTATCTTAAAATTTTTTTAAGGAATCAGTAAAAGGACGGTGGTTCAAATCGGACGCTGAGGTAGAGTTTGCTGTAACCGAATGGTTCTACAAACAGCCGTAAGAATTTTACTAGCAGGGAATCTACAGGTTAGCGCAACAGTGGAACTCATGTCTTAATGTTATTGGAGACTTCTTTTAAAATCGTTGAATAAAAAATGCTTTACAGCTCTATACGTGTTTCTATTGAACAATCCTTGTATTAGTCATACACAATAATACAACTGATTGAACTTCAAATTTTTAAACTTGATTAGTTTCTATATATATGTTTAATGTTACAAATAATTCAAATAACAATCTTGATCATCTGTTAGTTCAGCGGAATAACAGTGACACTTTTAATAACCGCATAAAATAAACTCTTAGAAACAACACAGGCGCTTTAACTTAACTGTTTGACCACAGAAGTGAGGCATGCCTCAACCCTCTATGTGTACAGCGCGGGATAATCCCCCCTCCCTACACTTCCCTATCACACCACTACATTGCTTACATACGATGTATACAAAAAACGCTGAGGCAAGTTCAGGTTGCCTCATTCGCTTTAAACGAACTATGCTAATCTCACCTGTCACCATCTAGCGGTCGCTCAATAAAGCACGTTTCGGTTTAATAAATTTGACAGTCGCAGTAACAATGTATAATCTTTACGTTATGTAGTTCATACGTATTTATAATTTTTATTCTACAGAATTTTTTAGGGGAGGCATTGCCTCAATTGCCTCCATGTAACTTCGCCACTGATATATATGTGTACAACGTTATCGGCAACAAAGAAGTAGTTTTTGTTAAAATTCCTTCCCGGGATATTTGGCCGTAGTCCAATGTTTTCTACAAAACCAGACATTTCGGCAATGCCATCGACTTCCATCATCAGTGAAAATCGAGTGCGATAAGGTGAGGTGGTATACGTTAGTGACCACAGTACTGTGGTTAAGGCTGAAGCAGTAAGTAGAAAGAAGTAGTTTCTATGGTAATATTTAATTTCGAAAATGATTTTAAATATAAATCTTAGAATATGGAAGTCATGTATGGTTCTCCATACCGATATTTACTTCCATATTCCTTAAGAATGGAAGTATGGTGATGGCAAAAAAAAATCGTGTTCGAGATTATTGCAGATTCTGATTCTACTACACTCAGAACATGAAAAAAAGTCGTTTTCCGAAAAGTGTCTGTGTGTGTGTCTGTCTGCCTGTCTGTCTGTCTGTGTGTCAGTGTGTCTGTAGATTTTTTTTCTATGGCAAATGATAACTGCCGCAAATTCAAACAGAATCAAATAATTTTTTGCATACAGCTCTGATTTGTAGAGTACTCACGATCTATTGTTTTTGGTGAAGATCGGTTGAGGGAAAGGGGTAGTTTACCTACAACGTTTTTTTATCAAGGGTATTTTCTATGGCAAACGATAACTGCCGCAAATTCAAACAGAATCAAATAATGTTTTGCATACGTCCCTGAATTGTAGAGGTCTCAAGGACTTTCGATTTTGGTGAAGATCGGTTAAGGGGAAGGGGTAGTTTACCTGCAACCTTTTACGTTTTAACAAGAGTAAAGTACTTGAAAATTTATTTAAACTTTTTCAAACAATGGTAATTGTTAAAAATAAAATAATTTTGTTGCCAGGCAATAAAATTAAAATTTTTTCATTTTAATGTAAATCATGTATAAGAGAAAATATATCGCGCTTGGCAGACGATATTAAGATTTAAATATAAATCTTAGAATATGGAAGTCATGTATGGTTCTCCATACCGATATTTAATAGTTAGTATAAATTGGGTAGAAGTTATCACATGATTCATTAACACTATTTTTAATTCCGTGTGTGTTTCTAAAGGAATTTGATATAACAATATCGAAACCTGTACTTACCAAATTAGGCAGCGCACCAGCTTTCTGCTGTAATACACTGTAACCCACGTGACATTACAGAACACATACAAGTGCATTCGACTGGTAGTTAGAAAGTTACGGTTGATATACGGGTCTGTCCTTGACTTCGCCTGTACAGTTCACCGTTGTGTTGTTGCATCCTTTGATTTCGTGCCGTCTGCCCATACTAACGGTTTGGACAACGCGGAATCACAAATCACTTTACCGGTCGGAGAAACACGAGTAGCGTAATGGTCAACGATCTGGTTTCTTCAGCCACCCGTCGTGGGATCCAGACCAGGCCTTGGCTTCCTAACGGTGAAGAATTCAGTTACATGCATACACAAACAAAACCACGAGACGCCTGTTGCAGCGTGAGTGCGTGCGTGCGCGTGTGTAACTATGCAGAAATACGAGCGTAACGGTACACGTAACGGTAGGCTATACAAAATTGTTTGCCAATAGTGCAGCGCGAGCGCGGCGCTTCGCGTGTAAAGGACACGACCGGTCGTGTGCTGTGTTCTCTCAGCTGACTCTATCACTTCCCTCTCGTTTTCCTTCCCTTTCTCTTTCTTTTATTGTCTGTTTATGTACTTTAATTGTGCGCTCATACAAACAAGATATGAGCGCCCGAAGTTAAAATATTTATCACCGCCACTTTGGGTCACGCCGCTTGGACGTTTGAAGACAGCAAAATTTATCAGATGGAAGCTTTCGAAATATATGATGTTTTAGGGATAATGATGATGATGTAAAGTGGCCAACCACAAAAAAAATGGGTCCAAAAGACTCAAGAAACTGAATCACCACTATTTAACAAGGAATGTATGGTGTTGTCATCATCGACATCGTCGTCGTCATCAAAATAATTGTTGTTGTTGTTGTTGTTGTTTTTTGGTTCTTCTTCTTCTTCTTCTTCTTCTTCTTCTTCTTCTTCTTCTTCTTCTTCTTCTTCTTATTATTATTATTATTATTATTATTATTATTATTATTATTATTATTATTATTATTATTATTATTATTATTATTATTCACGGAGAGATTAATTATTTCATAACACAATTTCTAACTAGTCACAACCTGTTTCAGTTATATACGATGTGGAAAGTAGAGACACCTGACTGCATTTTCTGCAAACAGGAACTAGACGATGTGCACCACACGTCTTTTGCTTGTGACAAACGGAAAGAGGAGAGGCAAACCCTGGAAAATGTAGTGGGACAGATCTCGCCCGAAAATGTTATCGGAATAATTCTGCAGAGCGAACACCACTGGAATCAGGTAGCAGCCTACATGGGGAAGGTTCTAAGGCAAAAGAAGGAAACACAAAATGACAGAACAGCGGAAAGCAGGTAACGTGGACCCGCTGAAGGTTTAAAACAGATGAACGTCCACAGGACGAAGAACAAACGACACCACCTTGAAGGATTGTAAAAGCTAAGTCCCGAGGTGGATCGATGCTGTGGGCAATAGGGTTTGTGGTTTTGGTGGGTGTGAGTTCCACACACCGTAGGAGTGCGGACCTTCCTGCGGCGAACATTAATTTTGCACAGTTTCCCTCGTTAAAAAATGATGATGATGATGATGATGATGATTATTATTATTATTACTTTTGTTACTTGTTACGTATCCATTGGCATTAATATTATATAATGGAGATAGAAATCCTCCAATCAGAAATCTATATCTTGAATTCCGATTTGTAAACAATGTAAGCAGGAGGGTGTAAAACACACGAATACCGCAGTTACATGAAAGAAGAGTGGTGCAGGATACAATGGAACACGTATTGACAAATAAAACGCAGTAAATAAATTAACTGGAAAACGTGACGAACAAGAAGCGAGTAGACTGACAGAGCTATGCGGAAAACAAGCGGTAACCAATCACAGAACAACACAGTCGGTCCTCGATATTAAATGTCAGGCGAACAACAGTACACAGACAACCGATAACATAAGGGTAACATGAAACTGGTGAGGCATCTCTGGAATTGGCAGCAGCACTAATGTGAACTGAGAAAAGCGAATCAATAAATAAATCGAGTTTCTAAATAAATTATGTGTTTTCACTAAATTATTCAGTATTAAGTAGTAACCTAGTAGTGTAAATTTTCGCGACAACGCGTCCCGTCCCAAACACAAAATAAGTTGATAGAACGTAATCATTATAAAAGGACTTTCTTTAAACAACAGCGAATAGTTTAATGCGTAGTAAGCTTTAACGATAATCCCAGACGTCCCGCCAGGGACAGCTAAGCTGAGATTGCTATTTCGCGCCACCAATACCGTATTCTTGATCCATTGTAAATAGGAGACGTAGCCAACGATTAGGAACAATTGTTTTCCTACCTTAATCGAGACCTGAAATAGGAAACGTTTTCCAAACCGCCGCCATTTTAAAACTGACCATCAAAATTTAGTTAATAGGACAAAATCTTTGCCTGTGGACAATAATGGCAAAGAAAGGGATTCCGCAACACCTCAGTGGAGACATTCACTGAGGTGAATTTTGTCCTTCATGTAGAAAAGAAAATCATAATTGATACAGGAAGACGGAGCACAGCTCCTAGTGGGGGACTGATCAATTGTGGAGTTCGACAAGGCTGCCCATTGTCATCTTCTCTTTTTAATTTGTGTATAGACAATTGAACAGATGAACCTTCCAGAACATTTTATTAAGATTGGTAACTCTCTACAGTTGATAAGTTCTTGTTTGATGGTGACCAGCCCATCCTGTCGATCTCGGAAAGCGACTCACATGTGATGCTACACTCATTGAGTCGAATCTGCAAGGACTTCGGATTACAGATTTCCACACTGAAGACCAAGGTAAGGGCTTTCCGTGGAGCTGATCCCATACGAGCAAAATTGTTGTAGACGGTACAGTTCTAGAGCAGTGAATATCTGCGCTGTAATGTGTCCTAAAGTACAAACCGTGACGGGGTAAATAAGCTACATAAGTTCAACCATATGTGAGGGATCATCAGAAGAACTCTAAAATCAACGGGTAAAGAAATGTGATGGGCCTCGCCGCACATTTCTCTATGGACCTGAGAATTGGACGTAAGAAAATCCTAGGCCAGTCTTGTTCAGGCGGCCGAACTGAGATTTCTTAGACACGTGGCAGAATATACTCTTCAAGATAGCAAAAGAAATGCCGATGAATGGTAAGAGCTGAATATTATGACTATACTTGATAAGATTAACCAATATGGGCTAAAATAGTTGGAACGTCTTAGCCGGATGGATGACTACCGCATCCCAAACGATTATTGAATTATAAGCCGAAAGGGCGGAGATGTGTGGGACGTCCGAAGAAGCGCTAGAAAGACCGTCCCTAGTCTATCTGCTTAGGACCGGACCATATCGTTTTTGGTTTAATCATTGCTGAAGGTGATGACGACGACGACGACGACGATGATGACGATGATGATGCTTATAAATATCCGAATATCTTTTTTTTTTAAATCTATTGACTTTGAAAGCCCTGTTTTTAAAATATACTTCAATGTAGTTTTTTTTTGTCCCGTATTACAAAAGTTATGGGACATCGAATTTGCACTAACGAGTAAACAGTTATAACAAGCTAGCCTTTAAGGGTAAACGTTTTTGATGTTATAAACAACCTGGTGGAGAAGAATATGCCGGAAAAATGTTTAAACACAATAGTAGATTTAGGCTATACAAAGATAGAACTACACACGTACAAGTACAGTACATAGTCAGTAAGTTAATAGCTAAAATCAAGTGCGTAGGTAGAATACGACAAGGGGACTCACTCTGCCCAGTTATGTTTAATCTAATAATTGATGAGCTTATTGACTCCACCAACACAATAAGTGGGTACAAAATGAAAAATAGGCAGATACGTCTCATGCGTTTTGCAGATAACGCAGTGCTTGTAGCGGATTCAGAAGATAATTTGCTAGAGACTTCATAGATTCGTAATAACAGCAAGAAATTTTAGCCTCGACAGAGAAGGCTAAGTCAACGGTAAATTCAAGAGAAGTGGAAATCAGAAGGAAAATTGTAGACCAGGTCATGGAGTTTTAATATATAAGATCAGATGTCTCCAGTTACCAAAATACCTGCGAGAAAGCAAGAAGATAGGCAATGAAAGCAATTCGTATTTCTAGATATTTAATGGACGTAACCTTGAAAAGTAAATATCTCAGAGTTCAAGGTAAAGTAAAGATGATACACGGCCAGTGCTTACTTATGGAGCTGACTCGCGGAAAGGCGGCAGTGTCAAACAAAGGATGTAGTCGAATTTGTCAAAAGGCGGAAAGGAGAATGGAATGCCTTTCAGAGAGGGACGGGGGACTTGGGATCCACCTGTAGCGAATCCCCTTGATGCGGGAAGATAAGTAGGAAATACTGAGTAGGAAGAAGAAGAAGAAGAAGAAGAAGAAACACTCTAAAAATAAACTGTAATCTTTTGTAGTTCTTGCAGATTTACTTTTATCGCAAATTCAGAAATATGCTTTAAATTTGATGTAAAGTCAGTTTTTCCTTCCAGTGGTTCTAATTATTTAATAACTCTACAAACGTAGGTGTGTCTTTTGTACCACGCATTGTAATCATCTTTCCAGATTGAATATAACGTATACAACAAATATGACATTACTGTACGTAGACTGTACATTAAACTATTCAAGCTGTTGGGCAAAGTTAATGTTTGTTCTCCACTAGCTAATGTTTAACCAAAGTTTTCATATTATGATTACTACAACCAAAATATCGAGGCAAGATTTTGTGTACGCGCGCGTGCGCGCGCGCGCGCGTGTGTGAGAGCGAGAGAGAGAGAGAGAGAGAGAGAGGGGGGGAGATAGAGAGAGAAACATTGGGGGTGCAGTGTCCAATGTAGACTCCGATTTAAGGCTTTATGGTCTGATCAGGGGTAAAACTTGGAAATTTACATAGCAAATCAGTGATGTATCTAGAATTTGGTTTTGGGGGGAGGCATCAACTTGGTTTCATGCAAAAGAAAAAAAACAACTAAAGACCAATCAACATTACTGTTTTCAAAGTGATCGAAAAATGTGTGATAAAATGCTTAAATCAATTCCATTGAAGTAAACGGTAATAACACAATAAAAATACGCATTATTGAAATTTTGTTTACAAGATACTTAATGACTGAACTCATTTTCCTATATTTCATATTTCAAACGTGTACGCAGATGCTGTGTAATAAACCTATTTGTATACTCAAAAAAAGAATTACTATTGTATTAGCGTACACAGTAAAAAGAAAATAATAAAATAGCTTAAAAATTAAGAGATTAACAAAACTCGTCAACTTTTTCGACCCTCTGGGAAGGGGATCCGTTCATGATTACCCCCCTGTAATAAATGTGTTATAGAACAAACTTCTTGAACAATCAAAAGAAAAGCTTTTCAGGCGGTACATACAATATGTATAACGGAGGATACAAACTGCATGGTTCAATAACATTTCTGTGACTTTTTCTTCTGTAAACACGTGTAGTGAAATTGGGCAATGTTCCAAAGGGCCAACTAATCGCTGAACACCCTTGACAACTTTACGGCTTCAATGCATGATAATGGAGTGCGTTTTCCGTGGATACAAGAATTTTGACTGCGACAATCTATATATTAAAACTCCGGTGGAACTCCTTATTACACAATGGAAATGATATTTCTTTCCGACGAGAAACAGCTCATGCTTCCACTTTGATTAAATATATTTAAGATGAAAAATATATTCATTTTATTGCTTTGGAACAGAAATATTTTACTTTTAATAATCCCTTTTGTTTTATAAAATTTAATTGTAATTTACAGTCAAACAAATTTGTTTTCATGGTAACCGTAAACTGTTGTGTATTACCGTATCTTAACTTAAGTTTACATAAATAAACCTATCTTTATTAAATGTCGTCTAACGTTTATACTACAGCCAACTCGTGGTTAGTGGAAGTCTTTAAAATCTCTTAATCTGTATAAAAACTCGATATCGTTCCGATTAGATTGTTTCCTGCGTAAACTTAATCTGACCGGCAATCTGAGAATTTTGTTAACAAATTAAGCTTTATAGCAAATTTGTTTTCGTATATCCGGTGTTTACAGTCGAGGCCTAGAATATATGAGAATGATAAAGGTGGATAGGAGTTGTACTGTGATAACTGTAAAGTTTAACTGCCAATTTCTGTTGGTTTTTGGATTCCACCACAGAACCTAGGGTTAGAAGGCTGATGACATTTGTGACATTATATTAGTTGTGAGTCCTTCAAAATTAGAAAAAAAAACGCGTTTACTGAACTCCTATACTTGGTTGTTGTTTGTTTACATCATAAGATCGGTACCTACTTATATTGACAACTGGTGCGCCCAAATGTCTGATCGATCAGATTTAGTGGTATAAAGAGTTGATAGATCCAACTACGTTACCTATTATTAGGTCTGTCCTCTGTTTATTCCACATTCCTTATTGCATAAAGCCGTACTAATTCATTTACTTGTCATCTGATTTTTTTACCGTACCTTTTATAACAGTTAAAGCGTGTTTTGTAAGGATTTGTTTCATCACCTTTTTGTACGATGTTCTGTATGCAAAAGAGCTCACGATCAGCGATTAGTGAGGTGACTAATTTGATTAAAATGTTTGTCAACGAGTTGAATGAGATAATTCGTATTGCGTAATATTTTATTAGACGCGGTATACACTTTATTTTTTCTTTACATACCTTTATAATTTCCAATCCGTGCCAAGCGTGATGCAAATTCACTAGTTGTAAAAGGACTAGTCTGCTGATGTTTTGTACATCCACATTGCAACGACAATAAGTGACCAGTAGCGGCTTGTGATAGAAACCATCTTAATGTCTTACGCAATAGTAAGGTTTACAAAACTTTCCTTCTATCCAAATTAATCCAGCTACGTTTTAATCCAAATTCATAGTGCCTTTTGGCAACACAAAACTGTGTGTTTTTAGGTTAGGTATATGATGTTAACAAGTACATTTATCTTTCTAACACATATTGTTTATATTTTTGATTGGATAAAAGACAGTCATGTCTAGTGTGTCCAGGAAAATATTTGCTCCCATGTAACCACATATAAATAAAAAGTGCAACTAACAAGGTGTATTAATTGCGTTATAAAACTAGGTACCTATAGTTTATATGCAGAATCAAATCGTCTATCTTTCTGTAAAATAAAATTTTCTATAACTTTTTCATCGAAATTACTTTTGTTGTGAATTAAACCTTCGTTCAGTCATACTATTGACAGAACATTTAGACGATCTTGATTCTTCGTATGACTTAGAAATGATTCACAGGTTAACGTAGGAGTTGTCACAATAATTTTCAATAACATTACGGTTTCTCTAAATGTATCATTTAAAACCATTATTTTAAAACTATTACTATTTAGATTTATCATTTAAATGTATCATTTAAAACACTTGCTATACAGCCACGAAAGATTGTTTACATCACCTACAATATTTTTGAAATTTTTGAAAAGATAGGAAAAAGCGTTTAAGTCAATGGTGATTATACACATAAGGTAAGGTATTCTGTCTATTTTGACTATAATAAGTCGTTTTTATCATTTAATTCATTCTGCTTGTTTTAAATTTACTCTTACTTATAAAACATACCTCGTAAATTCAGGATTTAGTATTTCTTTAAATGACATCTGATTAGACGTCCATCAGTCAACCATATGTTTTGTTTACAAAGTATAACCATCTACCGGTTTCCAACGTGCTAGGGAGTCCTGTAGAGCCTACGTAACTAACTGCCTCATGACTCTTTGTGCGACTTAGTGACGTACTCTGGAAGGTTCCTTTGCCACTTAAAAGTTTACTCTAAACTATTACATAATTCCTATGTGCATATTCTTATTCACTGAAAGTTAGGTAAGAAGTATAATCGTGAGGAATTCTTAGAATTTTTTAGACAAATTTCATAATAAGTGTACAAGAGACCATCCCAGGTAATACGGTCTTGTCGCTATAACATCGCGACTCCACAGGTAAAAATCGAGAGTCTCACGGATGAACATAAAGTCTGATTAGACTACCGCAAGATCTATTGGTGACCAGAGACTTTCACATTTGTAAACGTATATAGACAATACAGGTAAGGCGTTACGTTTTGCTATAAATCCACTTTTCGTTTTCTACGTTACAGTTCTATTTGCATGTTCTATCTATCGTGTGTGTACCTGACAAAACACATGTATATGAGACACTATCTGTTTATAATCTCGCTCATACGCTTGTGCGGTGTTTACTTCCATGTTCCGTAAGAAAATGGAAGTGTTTACTTCCATGTTCCGTAAGAAAATGGAAGTATGGTGATCGCGAAAAAATCGTGTTCGAGATAAGGGCTGATCCTGATTGTACTACCCTCAAAACATGAAGGAAAGTCATTTTCCGAAAAGTGTCTGTGTGTCTATGTGTAGAATTTTTTCTATGGCAAACGATAACTGCTCCAAATTCAAACAGGATCAAATAATTTTTTGCATACCTGGCTGAGCTGTAGAGAACTCAGGGCCTATTGATTTTGGTAAAGATCGGTTAAGGGAAAGGGGTAGTTTACCTGCAACGTTTTACGTTTTAACAAGAGTAAAGTATTTGAAAATTTATTTTAACTTTTTCAAACAATGGTAATTGTTAAAAATAAAATAATTTTGTTGCCATGCAAAGTTTTATTATTGTGAATACCTCAATGAAGAGGCAGGAAGGACACACACACACACACACACACACACAAAATTCGCGTTATTTCTGGCTTCACTCATGTTTATTTTCTTACGTTTGCACGCTTTTTAAATGGAAAGTGCCGAAACCCACACCAACACAACGCGTGCAAGCCGAAAAGCTGTCCAGCGTGGACAGCGATTTGCTTCCTGTGGACAATGACTTTTTGTCTTTAGGGAATGAACCCTCTGCAAGATGCTCAGGGTACATGAGAGACTTTGGAACCCTCCTCCTTTTCCGCGTGTTCTGTGAAACGTACACTGTAGATTGCAGCTTTACTCTGAGCAACGCTCCATAGGGAATGTTGAAAATTTTTGTCTATGGTATACCCTCATACACACTAAAACCTGCTCTGATGTTTTGATTACGGACATCATAATATTACAACTTTGGAAACTTGAGCACTACTTAATGGAGATCAAACATTAACTTTTACAAGCCATTAATTTTATGCATATTTTGAAGTAATAAATGTTTTAATAAATTAATACAATATGTGTACTTATTTCTTTTACGATATAAGAATTAAAAACTAACATGTGCATGTGTGTATGTATGAAAAATATATAAATATTTTATTCCTCTGGAAAATTGTTTGCTCCTCCTGGAAAATATTTTGACCTCCCTGATGGCTAGTTATTTACTAGCCTGTGTGGAATATAGCGTTATGACATGGATCAGAATGGTGAGTGTTAAACAGAAGACACAAACGTACTAAGGAAGAAATGTTTTGCTGACAAATTTATAATTATACGGGTGAACAGAATCGTCGTTCAGGAAATCAGAAGACAAATGGAAAGAAAGAAAAACTCGATTTTAAAAAGAAAAATGAGTAGTTTATATGTGTACGTTATTTTTGTGTACGTTATCGGCAACAAAGAAGTAGTTTCTACGGAAATATTTTATTTCAATTTCTCAAACATAAAACTCTATTTACTAGGTGGGGGATATTTTTTAGAAATTATGGAACCAAATTCAAGAAAATTATTTTAAATATAAATCTTAGAAGATGTAAGTCATGTATAACCATTTTTTTATATTGATGTTATAAATTTTTCGATCGAAAACTTCAAAATTTCAATAAAATATTAACAATTGATGTCGTTCAATTCTATTTAACCAAGGATACGTAAACAAAATAATTTTTCGTTTTCAGAAATTTACATATAACAAACGCTGGGCGGTATTCGTTTTCCTTTGCGTTTTTTAAATAAAAGATAATTTAATCAAATTAATTATTTATTTTTAAAATATTTACAGCTAGGTACAATTCGTATTTTGATTATCTTTCTCAGCGTTTTTACCAAAAGCATGCTGATATATTTAGTTTCGTTCTGAGTGTACATATTAAAAATAATTTTATAATGAACTAGCGAGTACCCGGCATGCGTTGCAATGCCACTCAAAGAAAGAAAGTGTTTGTATATATATAATATATAAAGACTTCGTTCGCGTGGTCTTCAATTTAATGCGATAATATATTTAGAACAGAATCTATTCCATTGGGTTGCCATAGTAACCAGATCTAATAAGTTAGTTTTTTAAGACTCCAAAGGACCCCCCAGAGGATCGTATCGAAAAAAACACCTGTCCTATGTTGGTTCTCCCGTTGCGTAAAATATTTGTGCCAAGTTTGGTTGAAATCGGTCCAGTGGTTTAGGAGGAGATGTGGAAGACCCCAAAGGACCCCCCGAAGTATCATATCGAAAAAACACATATCCTATGTTGGTTCTCCCGTTGCGTAAAATATTTGTGCCAAGTTTGGTTGAAATCGGCCCAGTGGTTTAGGAGAAGATGTGGAAGACCCCAAAGGACCCCATCGAAAAACACCTACCCTATGTTGGTTCTCCCGTTGCATAAAATATTTGTGCCAAGTTTGGTTGAAATCGGTCCAGTGGTTTAGGAGGAGATGTGGAAGACCCCAAAGAACCCCCAAAAGAACCCCATTGAAAAAACACCTATCCTATGTTGGTTCTCCCTTTGCGTAAAATATTTGTGCCAAGTTTGGTTGAAATCGGTCCAGTGGTTTAGGAGGAGATGTGAAAGACCCCAAAGGACCCCCAAAAGGACCCCCGAAGGATCATATCGAAAAAACACATATCCTATGTTGGTTCTCCCGTTGCGTAAAATATTTGTGCCAAGTTTGGTTGAAATCGTTCCAGTGGTTTAGGAGGAGATGTGGAAGACCCCTAAGGACCCCCCAATGGACCCCGTCGAAAAAACACCTATCCTATGTTGGTTCTCCCATTGCGTAAAATATTTGTGCCAAGTTTGGTTGAAATCGGTCCAGTGGTTTAGGAGAAGATGTGGAAGACCCCAAAGGACCCCCCAAAGGACCCCATCGAAAAAACACCTACCCTATGTTGGTTCTCCCGTTGCATAAAATATTTGTGCCAAGTTTGGTTGAAATCGGTCCGGTGGTTTAGGAGGAGATGTGGAAGACCCCAAGAACCCCCCAAAGGGCCCCATTGAAAAAAATTCATAAACCTTCGCGGGCGTGCGCACAACTCACCGAAGTTTCATCGCAATTGGATGAATGGTATAGGAACGCATACGGGACAAAGAAAGAAAGAAACAAACATTCATTTTTATAGATATAGATAGATTAGAACATGGAAGTCATGTATAGTTTCTCCATACCGATTTTTTTTGCTATTAATGACAACACTATTCATCGCTTAACACACCTGTAAACCGTTTCGATCTCAGTCGAGCAAATGTGGCTGCTTCATTGTAGAATTCGCAGAACGTTTTGTGAGATACCAAAGATCAAACATGTCTTAAATCGAAAAATAGTTTAGTGTAGATATGAGTAGTTGTATGTACCTTACCTATCTATTCTCTTGGTTTTTTTCTTGTTGATCCATGAGTATCAGCTCTATATCCAACAACCTCTGGGATATTGTCTGGACTTAATAATTTATTATAGGGTGTGTGTCTGTTCTTCAATACGAGTCATATAGGAACAACAAACTTAAATAAATTAATTTTAGAACCATCGTACGACTTCTCATTTACATAAGTTAAAAGAACGCGTTTCGGAACATATGCTCCACCTTCCTGTTTCACGTGTAATTTCTCCTCCACCTGCCTGTCTAACTTTTGTTATCACGTGAAGCGTAAGATTTTATAGAACACGCGTGAAGTCTGTTGAGAGCGTTGAATGTTAAAACCATAGGTTAGCCACTGTAGCTGCAATGTATGGTGTAATGTATGTACACGTACATCCACATATAAATAAAAAGTGTAATTAACAAGGTCAATATTTTATAAAAATTGTTAGTGGTTGTACACAAAATCAAATCGTCTGTCTTTCTGCGAAATACAATTTTCGATAACCTTTTCATCGAAATGACTTCTGTCGTGAATGAAACCTTCATTCAGTGACACTATTGTTGGAACATTTAGACGATCTTGATTCTCTGTAATGGGGTTTTCAGTAACATATACAGTCGAGATATAATACTGAATAATCAATTATTCTTGTAATCAAACACTCTATAAAATACTGCGTTGAATCTGCTCAGGAGTGAAGATTCAGACAATGATTCAGTCAGTGGCGTACGCAGGAGGGCTCAGCCCCCCCCCCCCACCGCAAAAATATAATATGTTCTTCCATAATTTACTTAGGCTCTCGTTTAAAATTACAAAGTTGCATATTTCGGCCAATTTGGACGGGGACATAAATACTAACAAAATAAGTAGTTTATAATAAAAATTATTACTTCATTTATAATTCATTGAGCGGCGTATTACTCTGAGTGTAACGTTCAGTAAGCTACATGTTTCCTTTCTCCCTTGCTCTCATTTGACGGCGCCACACCGACCACCGGCCACTACTACCAGTGAATCCTAAGAATTTTTACTTAAGTATTAAATAATATTTTTATGAAACTTAAATAAGTACATAAACAGTTCATAAAAATATTATTTAATGCTTAAGTTAAATTCAGCACTATTTTGCAGATATCAGTCGATAAACAAAACGATAATTTTAATAATGTTCCTAATTTCATATCTTGAATAATGCTGATGTAATAATAAAAAAAATTACTTTAAAAAAACTTTACATTTATACGACTTTTCTTTTAAATTTTTTTTAAATTTTTGTATAAGTCCCCCAATCACGAATAATACATTTTTAATAAAGAATATGGGAAACCTACTGAAAATAATACGGCTATTAATAAGTTGTAACCATTAACTGGCATAAGTACTCTATAGTATACTATAATTTGTAGAAGAGTAGGCTAATATATGGACTGCTAAGGTTCAAGCCCCCCCCCCCACTGGAAATCTGAAGGCAAAGAGTGTACTCCGAAACGAGTCGTTTAGCTTACACAAATAAGTCAAACGACGGATTCTATTTTAGTTCATATTCTACTTTTTTTTCCTTTGCTTTGCTTTAATAAGTGGGGCGTATTTGCAGCGTCCGGGATGTGCTCGATGACTGCCAGATGAAAACAGTGCTGGTCTTTCTGACGCGGTACCTAGAAATGGAAAGGGACACTCCGCTAGATGGCGCTGGAATTTTGTGACCGACAATGTTGATGCTTTTGTAGCACTGCTTCTGGTGACAGATGCCGCCCGTCTCGGACACTGTAGGTAGACGCCTTGAGGCGTCGGTCGTTCTCCGCGGGACAGAGAACCATGGCAAAAGATAAAAGGGCCAAGCTGTGTCCTAGAGTCAAACTTGGAAATAAGGCTTGTAAACAGTCATGTTCGTTTATTTCAAATACCAAGAACGGAATGGGGGTAAGTAATGAGAATTCGTCCGGTGCGGTGTGTGCTCGGTGAAGCAGACAAGGTAACGGAATAGTTAAGAGCATATGCATACAGACAGTTTATGTATAGGTATTTGTTTATGTACGTAAATAGATGAATGTTTAGTAAAGAAAGAGAGAAACCGTAGGAGATAGAAGCTGCGGTCACGAATAATTCATAAAACTGTGGTATAATGTATTGTTATACATTGTATGCAAATAAATAAGCCAATGAAATAGTAACAAAATATAATGTGAACAATAGTGTGTGTGTGCAGATAGAATGGATGGCTGTTGTCTGTATAGCCAAGGACGCGTGATAATCGTTTTTGTCGCCACGAATTGCTATAAAAAATATCAAATTAATTTCTGTTACTGCGTGAAACGTTAAAATTTCATAAACCACGCGTGTAGTCCCAGTCACGAGGAAGAGCGCGTGACACGTGAGAACGAATTTGTTTGTAGTCCTACTCCAACCGAGGGGCTGCTTTCGGTAGAGTCGTGTTTTCTGGGCTGAGGTCTAACCTCAGCTATGCGGACTTGAGGCTGATGCAGACCCGGATGAGGAACCCAAAAGGGCTTGAAACGTACATAAAGTCCACGCATTACAATGCTGGGGAATTTTGCTCAGCTGAACATCACGGACTAGGACGGACTGCATCGCCACCCGTCGCGTTGCACCCCTCGGGCGCTACTTGACGATTCCCATAGACAGTCATTTTTTGAACTCATTCTTCATTACCCCTATCTTCCTAATTAAACCGTGTCAGCTGCCTGGAAAATCCACCAGGCAGCATCCCGACCAAGTGCTCACACAGTAAATTGGCAGACGGCGCTGACGTTTAGTTCTGGGCTCCAAAGAGGATATCTTTGTGAAGGCTGCCGGCTTGGGTCACGTCACTCCTCCCTACGTACATTGGGCCTTATGGCTTAGTCCACCCTTGTACGCTTCCGTGTACCAATTTTCAAAAAAGCCACGGACCTGTGCTTCAAGTACACATAGAACCTGTGGGAGGTAAGTAATAGTGCGATGCGACTGGAAAACACAGTAAGGGCGTATTTACGAGGGGGGGGAACCCACCCCAGAGGGTCCAAAGTTGTCGAATTTTGTTAACCTCTTAATTTTTAGGATGTTTTATTATGTTTTCAGTTGTGTACGCTAATATAGTACTAACTATTTTTACTTCCATATTCCTTAAGGAATGGAAGTATGGTGATGACAAAAAAATCGTGTTCGAGATTATTGCAGATTCTGATTCTACTACACTCAAAACATGAAAAAAGTCGTTTTCCGTAAAGTGTCTGTGTGTGTGTGTCTGTCTGTCTGTCTATCTGTAGATTTTTTTTCTATGGCAAACGATAACTGCCGCAAATTCAAACAGAATTAAATAATTTTTTGCATACAGCCCTGATTTGTAGAGTACTCACGACTTATTGTTTTTGGTGAAGATCGGTTGAGGGAAAGGGGTAGTTTACCTGCAACGGTTTTTTTATCAATGGAAATTTTTTTTTTTGGCAAACGATAACAGCCGCAAATTCAAACAGAATCAAATAATGTTTCGCATACAGCCCTGAATTGTAGAGTTCTCAAGACCTATTGTTTTTGGTGAAGATCGGTTAAGGGAAAGGGGTAGTTTACCTGTAACGTTTTATGTTTTAACAAGGGTATTTCCTATGGCAAACGATAACAGCCGCAAATTCAAACAGAATCAAACGATTATTTGCATACAGCCCTAAATTGTAGAGTTCTCAAGACCTATTGTTTTTGGTGAAGATCGGTTGAGGGGAAGGGGTAGTTTACCTGCAACATTTTTTTATCAAGCGTATTTTATATGGCAAACGATAACAGCCGCAAATTGAAACAGAATCAAATACTTTTTTGCATACGTCCCTGAATTGTAGAGGTCTCAAGGACTTTCGATTTTGGTGAAGATCGGTTAAGGGGAAGGGGTAGTTTACCTGCAACCTTTTACGTTTTAACAAGAGTAAAGTACTTGAAAATTTATTTAAACTTTTTGAAACAATGGTAATTGTTAAAAATAAAATAATTTTGTTGCCAGGCAATAAAATTATAATTTTTTCATTTTAATGTAATATAATATTTTTCATTTAATACAGCAATAAAAAGGCAGGTAAGACACACACACACACACACACACACACACACACACACACACACACACACACACACACACACACACACACACAATTCACGTTATTTCTGGCCTCACTCATGTTTATTTTCTTACGTTTGCACGCTTTTTAAATGGAAAGTGCCGAAACCCACACCAACATAACGCGTGCAAGCCGAAAAAATGGACATCAATTTGCTTACTGGCGAAGCTAGTAGTTAATGAATGGGTAGGCAAAAATCTTATCTTAAAATTTTTTTAAGGAATCAGTAAAAGGACGGTGGTTCAAATCGGACGCTGAGGTAGAGTTTGCTGTAACCGAATGGTTCTACAAACAGCCGTAAGAATTTTACTAGCAGGGAATCTACAGGTTAGCGCAACAGTGGAACTCATGTCTTAATGTTATTGGAGACTTCTTTTAAAATCGTTGAATAAAAAATGCTTTACAGCTCTATACGTGTTTCTATTGAACAATCCTTGTATTAGTCATACACAATAATACAACTGATTGAACTTCAAATTTTTAAACTTGATTAGTTTCTATATATATGTTTAATGTTACAAATAATTCAAATAACAATCTTGATCATCTGTTAGTTCAGCGGAATAACAGTGACACTTTTAATAACCGCATAAAATAAACTCTTAGAAACAACACAGGCGCTTTAACTTAACTGTTTGACCACAGAAGTGAGGCATGCCTCAACCCTCTATGTGTACAGCGCGGGATAATCCCCCCTCCCTACACTTCCCTATCACACCACTACATTGCTTACATACGATGTATACAAAAAACGCTGAGGCAAGTTCAGGTTGCCTCATTCGCTTTAAACGAACTATGCTAATCTCACCTGTCACCATCTAGCGGTCGCTCAATAAAGCACGTTTCGGTTTAATAAATTTGACAGTCGCAGTAACAATGTATAATCTTTACGTTATGTAGTTCATACGTATTTATAATTTTTATTCTACAGAATTTTTTAGGGGAGGCATTGCCTCAATTGCCTCCATGTAACTTCGCCACTGATATATATGTGTACAACGTTATCGGCAACAAAGAAGTAGTTTTTGTTAAAATTCCTTCCCGGGATATTTGGCCGTAGTCCAATGTTTTCTACAAAACCAGACATTTCGGCAATGCCATCGACTTCCATCATCAGTGAAAATCGAGTGCGATAAGGTGAGGTGGTATACGTTAGTGACCACAGTACTGTGGTTAAGGCTGAAGCAGTAAGTAGAAAGAAGTAGTTTCTATGGTAATATTTAATTTCGAAAATGATTTTAAATATAAATCTTAGAATATGGAAGTCATGTATGGTTCTCCATACCGATATTTACTTCCATATTCCTTAAGAATGGAAGTATGGTGATGGCAAAAAAAAATCGTGTTCGAGATTATTGCAGATTCTGATTCTACTACACTCAGAACATGAAAAAAAGTCGTTTTCCGAAAAGTGTCTGTGTGTGTGTCTGTCTGCCTGTCTGTCTGTCTGTGTGTCAGTGTGTCTGTAGATTTTTTTTCTATGGCAAATGATAACTGCCGCAAATTCAAACAGAATCAAATAATTTTTTGCATACAGCTCTGATTTGTAGAGTACTCACGATCTATTGTTTTTGGTGAAGATCGGTTGAGGGAAAGGGGTAGTTTACCTACAACGTTTTTTTATCAAGGGTATTTTCTATGGCAAACGATAACAGCCGCAAATTCAAACAGAATCAAATAATTTTTTGCATACAGCCGTGATTTGTTGAGTACTCAAGACCTATTGTTTTTGGTGAAGATCGGTAAGGGGAAGGGGTAGTTTACCAGCAACATTTTACGTTTTAACAAGAGTAAAGTACTTGAAAATTCATTTAAACTTTTTCAAACAATGGTAATTGTTAAAAATAAAATATTTTGTTGCCAGGCAATAAAATTATAATTTTTTCATTTTAATGTAAATCTGTACATAGTATAAAGTAAAGTCGGTCTGTTTTCTCTCTGTGTTTGAAATCGCTTATCTCAGGAAGTACTGAACGGATTTTATTCAAGTTTTCGCTAATAGATAGAGTGTCTATAGAGGAACATTTATGTGTATAATTAATACATATATGTTGTACATTAGCTTAGCTATCGCGGTTTATGTCAAGTAAGTGATATAGTTTACATCTTATATATAAAAATGAATGTTTCTTTGTTTGTCCCGTATGCGTTCCTATACCATTCATCCGATTGCGATGAAACTTCGGTGAATTGTTGTGCGCACGTCCGCTAAACCTGCTCTGATGTTTTAATTACGGACATCATAATATTAAAACTTTGGAAACTTGAGCACTACTTAATGGAGATCAATCATTAACTTATACAAGCCATTAATTTTATGCATATTTTTTATATATATGTGTACAACGTTATCGGCAACAAAGAAGTAGTTTTTGTTAAAATTCCTTCCCGGGATATTTGGCCGTAGTCCAATGTTTTCTACAAAACCAGACGTTTCGGCAATGCCATTGACTTCCATCATCAGTGAAAATCGAGTGCGATAAAGTGAGGTGGTATATGTTAGTGACCACAGTACTGTGGTTAAGGCTGAAGCTGTAACCAAATACACTATACTCACCGTCTATGGCTTTTTTCCGTGATGTTTTTTCCAGTTTACATGTTTCAAGGCACTTGCCTCATAATCAGAACTTATAAAATCAATGTATGTCATAAAAAATGACATTTGTCAAAATATTAAAAACACAATACGGCAATTAAACTATGTACATAAATTCGTTTTAAAAATGTTCGGTGTGCCTTGCAAGACAACACGCGCCGTGCCTTGTCTTGCAAGGCACACCGAACATTTTTAAAACGAATTTATGTACATAGTTTAATTGCCGTATTGTGTTTTTAATATTTTGACAAATGTCATTTTTTATGACATACATTGATTTTATAAGTTCTGATGATGAGGCAAGTGCCTTGAAACATGTAAACTGGAAAAAACATCACGGAAAAAAGCCATAGACGGTGAGTACAGTGTATTTGATTAACAAACACGTGGCTTGGGACTACAATAGGATTTATTCCGTTTAATTCAAAATGAAGCAGTAAGTAGAAAGAAGTAGTTTCTATGATAATATTTCATTTCGAAAATGATTTTAAAAATAAATCTTAGAATATGGAAGTCATGTATGGTTCTCCATACCGATATTTACTTCCATATTCCTTAAGGAATGGAAGTATGGTGATGGCAAAAAAAATCGTGTTTGAGATTATTGCAGATTCTGATTCTACTACACTCAAAACATGAAAAAAGTCGTTTTCCGAAAAGTGTCTGTGTGTGTGTGTACCTGTAAAGGGGTAGTTTACCTACAACGTTTTTTTAACAAGGGTATTTTCTATGGCAAACGATAACTGCCGCAAATTCAAACAGAATAAAATAATTTTCTGCATACAGCCCTGATTTGTAGAGTACTCAAGACCTACTGTTTTTGGTGAAGATCGGTTGAGGGGAAGGGGTAGTTTACCAGCAACGTTTTTTATCAAGCGTATTTTCTATGGCAAACGATAACTGCCGCAAATTCAAACAGAATCAAATAATTTTTTGCATACGTCAGTGAATTGTAGAGGACTCAAGGCCTTTAGATTTTGGTGAAGATCGGTTAAGGGAAAGGGGTAGTTTACCTGCAACCTTTTACGTTTTAACAAGAGTAAAGTACTTGAAAATTCATTTAAACTTTTTCAAACAATGGTAATTGTTGAAAATAAAATAATTTTGTTGCCAGGCAATAAAATTATAATTTTTTCATTTTAATATAATATAATATTTTTCATTTAATACAGCAATAGAAAGGCAGGTAAGACACACACACACACACACACACACACACACACACACACACACACACAATTCACGTTATTTCTGGCCTCACTCATGTTTATTTTCTTACATTTGCACGCTTTTTAAATGGAAAGTGCCGAAACCCACACCAACATAACGCGTGCAAGCCGAAAAAATGGACATCAATTTGCTTACTGGCGAAGCTAGTAGTTAATGAATGGGTAGGCAAAAATCTTGTCTTAAATATTTTTTAAGGAATCACTAAAAGGACGGTAGTTCAAATCGGACGCTGAGGTAGAGTTTGCTGTAACCGAATGGTTCCACAAACAGCCGTAAGAATTTTACTAGCAGGGAATCTACAGGTTAGCGCAACAGTGGAACTCATGTCTTAATGTTATTGGAGACTTCTTTTAAAATCGTTGAATAAAAAATGCTTTACAGCTCTATACGTGTTTCTATTGAACAATCCTTGTATTAGTCATACACAATAATACAACTGATTGAACTTCAAATTTTTAAACTTGATTAGTTTCTATATATATGTTTAATGTTACAAATAATTCAAATAACAATCTTGATCATCTGTTAGTTCAGCAGAATAACAGTGACACTTTTAATAACCGCATAAAATAAACTCTTAGAAACAACACAGGCGCTTTAACTTAACTGTTTGGACCACAGAAGTGAGGCATGCCTCAACGCTCTATGTGTACAGCGCGGGACAATCCCCCCTCCCTTCACTTCCCTATCACACCACTACATTGCTTACATACGATGTATACAAAAAACGCTGAGGCAAGTTCAGGTTGCCTCATTCGCTTTAAACGAACTATGCTAATCTCACCTGTCACCATCTAGCGGTCGCTCAATAAAGCACGTTTCGGTTTAATAAATTTGACAGTCGCAGTAACAATGTATAATCTTTACGTTATGTAGTTCATACGTATTTATAATTTTTATTCTACAGAATTTTTTAGGGGAGGCATTGCCTCAATTGCCTCCATGTAACTTCGCCACTGATATATATGTGTACAACGTTATCGGCAACAAAGAAGTAGTTTTTGTTAAAATTCCTTCCCGGGATATTTGGCCGTAGTCCAATGTTTTCTACAAAACCAGACATTTCGGCAATGCCATCGACTTCCATCATCAGTGAAAATCGAGTGCGATAAGGTGAGGTGGTATACGTTAGTGACCACAGTACTGTGGTTAAGGCTGAAGCAGTAAGTAGAAAGAAGTAGTTTCTATGGTAATATTTCATTTCGAAAATGATTTTAAATATAAATCTTAGAATATGGAAGTCATGTATGGTTCTCCATACCGATATTTAAATATGCAAGCAAGTTTATTACACAGCATTAGCGTACTCTTTTGAAATATGAAATATAAGAAAAACCAATTCAGTCAATAAGTATCTTATAAACAATGTTTCAAAAACGCGTATTTTTATTGTGTTATTACCGTTTACTTTAATGCGACCGATTTCAGCCACTTAAAAGATTGAAATGTTGATTAGTCTTAACTTGAGTTTTCTTTTGTGAACCCCCCCCCCCCCCCCGAAGACCAAATGCTAGATACACTACTGAAACACAGACCCTACTAAAGCCGCCTACAGCACTACTCTAAAAAAGACTATTTATATAAAACTATATATCCTGTTCATAATACCCAAATTTACTAATACTGAATCACTTATACTGCCATTTATAAGTAGTATTAAGTAGTATTTAACACAATTTAAAAAAGTAATAATTATAATATTTATGTTTAATAAGATCTTCAAAATCCCCTTAACATAAAAAAATTCAATTGTAAACTCAAAAAGTCAATAATTAGATTATTTGGATGATCATTAGATTTAGATTAATATCAATAATTAGTAACTGTAAATAACAAAAAAAATTGTTAATTTAAAACGTAGTGCGGTAATATTAACAAAAACTTTACAATACAGACGTGTAAATTGTAAACTTTACAATATTCATAGTGCAATCAAACTTTATCATTGGCCAGTCGATAGCCCAGAATTATGGTAATGACAGATGTTGTGTCAGAAAGATGTCGTGCCTCCCACTCGGCCAGCCAACGGCGTCAGGGGTACGATTGTGAACCGAAATGCTTTGCAAATTTCACCAGAAAATTTCAAAGTCACTCGCACGTGTTTTTCAAAATGAGAGTGAAGCAGTGATAAAAAAAAATTAGAACTTTTTTTATTTGTTCAGTGAATTGTTTCTTTTGTCGTCGGTACCCCATGAAAATGGAGGGCACCCTTTAAATTCAATATACAATAAAAATCGGTTTTAAAATATGAACCTACTGTTTCTCCATTTTTCTGTGAATAACACAAGTGACTCAACCACACACACACACACACACACACACACACACACACACACACTACATTACGTACTTAACATCAGACTCATTGTTATTAGTTGTTTTATTTCGTTTTCTGCATCACCGTGACAGTGCCTACACCTTAAACGCTGTCGTCCGGACTGGAAAATCGTCTTTACAGTAACCCTTGCCAGTCTGTCTAGATATACGACCTTATACTTCCGTTACCATTCTCGATGGATCTTAAAATCTTCATCATGGTATTCTTTTTCCCATTATACAATCTGTGTTCACGGAGAGACTCCGACGGCGCTTAGATTAATGCAACCAAACCTGGCCTTCCTCAAATTCTACACGATAAGTATGGGTATCATACTGTACTATGAGGCTGACAATCTGAGGTACTCCCGTCTCGGCTGACTTGGTTTGTGCGTTCCGTTGTCGAGCTCCAAAAATATTTTCTTGGAACTGAGTTTTACGTAATCCGAACATTGTCCCCAGGAAGACAAAATTGTCGCCCGCAAACAAGTTTGGTTTGATTCATGCCAATTGTTTTGTCTACCTCTAAGACTTCTAAAATGGCACACGCTTATCCAAAATAGTTTGGGCGCCGTAAGGTAAGTGTTTCTCCAGTTCCTGCTGAATCACTTCATAATTTTGTCTGCGTGGAGAGGCGGCTCTGTCAGCGCCTAACGAATACCCAGTAAGTAACATCACTCTTGAACCCGACGTACTCAAAATTCTTTACTAGGTCTGTTTGAACTTTCATTGGGACTTCATAACGAAAAGAGAAATTTTTAAATAATGCGCTTGCAACTAAAGAGTTATTTTATATGGGATGGTATATGTTTTTACAGGCTTCGCCAAAAACTCTTCATTTAGATACAAGTACAGCTAAGAGGTCTATCAGTACCGATTTTTGTCATCCCTTATTGGCATACCAAAACCGTGGTAGACAAGTGGACAATTCTTCTCCAGTTGTCTCTCCAGTGGTCTCTACATTCTTTTCCTTAAGAAAAAGAATGATCCTTAAGGTTTGATTATGATCAGACCTTAAAACAGCGTTATGTCTGCGCACTGACAATTAATAAACGCGAAATTTTTTATAAGAAAAAACGTTTTGTGAGGATGATTTAAAAATTCAGTGCAATCGAGGAACACCAGAAGGACGTGAATGTGCGTGTTTTTACGCACGCGTTCGTCAAATAGGTTCGCTATATTATAATACGAATAAATCGTATAATTGTATATGTATTATATAGCACATATATATAACTGTAGATGCACGTAAAATAGCAGCAGCAGCAGCAGTAGTAGCAGTAGCAGCAGCGATATAAGTGTATCCCCGCCACAAGGCTCCTCACCACACTGTCTAGTAAGGCAGCCAGTTTCACTTGGCGGTCACCTCAGTTGTTTCTCAGTGCATTGCAGTTGACGATCGGACCGACACTTTCGTGCTAGGATACGATACTCTACTGTATATACAATGGTAAGTGGTGAACGTACTCCGCTCCAACCGGGTTAACGCAATACGCAACACTTAAACGCCTCGAATTGCCGTAAATAGCAAATCGTTACATTTTTTTAAATTTAATTTTTCTGTAATAATCAGTTTTTAATATTCACTTATAACAATAAAGTAATTTTTTTTAAGATTCTAGAAAAATCTGTCACAAAAAAAACACTACAGTTTTTCTCTAGTTAGAAAATTTAAATAAATAATGGGAACAGTCAGATTCAATTAAGAATTTTCAAATTCGTTGTTTAAGTTACAAGATAACAAGATTTATATGTAATTATTTATAATTATACAACGACGACTAATTTATAACTAAGTGGTATTTATTAGTATTTATTTCGTGATTACACACGAAAAGCATTCCGCGACTGTGTAATAGATTGTAATGTTTATTTTCTCTTATATGTATAAAGAATTTTGTATTTGCGTGATCAAATTAACAGTTTAAATTAACTACAAATTTTAATTATTTAATTTTTAACTGTGGGCTATTCTCGTTATTTAAAAAAAATAAATAATTTACATATTTATTTATATTATAGAACATATGTTTTTTCTAACATAATTATTGACATAATAATCATGATTACCAGAGTAATCTAACGTTAGACTACAAACGTTTGTATGATTTTCGTAAGAAACTCAAAATATTCTTTGAAATTCGAATACGCATTCAGTGACTTATTCATAAGATGCGTGTTATATTTAAACAATATGTTAAAACTTTAGAGATCGGCTCTTGTTGGCATGTAATTTTTTTCAAGTATGATCGTTTTTTTCTGTAACCGTCTCTCTCTTATAAGACGTAAAGCTTGACATTTCTCCAATCACTGTAATTGACAAATTAAATTAGTACGAAACAGCTAAACAGCTAGTATTCAAATTATACTTATGTATACTTACGAAGATTTAAATATTATTATTAATATACATTTAAGTTATAAATATAGGCCTACTTATTTTTTCTTTGTTATTTTTTTATAAATGTTACTAATTATTTACGAGGAAAATATATAAAATAATTATTTCGCGATTATAAATTTATAAATAAATGTAAGTTTGATACGTAGGAATATATTTTGAAGTGCCTGTTTAATTAGGTCTTTCAGCAAGTAGCCTGACTTGTGTAAACCGTAGATATTTAAATGTCGTATAGTGGTTTACTTGTAGTGAAATAATATAATTATAATAACTAAGTGTGTAGGAAACTGAATTCTGTGTGACGAGTGAACCAGTTGGCCATATGTTAAACGAAACGATTTTACCAACTCCGCTAACCCAGTTTCCGAGATCGCCGCGACTTCTACGTTTACAGAAAATTAGGCTACGGAGTTCGTAAATCGCTTTAACTAATAATTAAACGCATTTTGTGATACATAGTAGATTTGTAGTAAGCTATTTGTAACAAACGCAACAATTTTTGACGTGTGTCATGAGTAGAATGTTTTCGCTTGGCATAAATACGCTTAAACGTTTTGTTAAATGCACAACCCAAGACATTTTTTTACAGTACTTGCGCATTTTCTACATTTTATGTAATGTCACAAATCGCATAACATATGCAACATCTCCCGTTAAATTAAGTTATAAGATTTGTAAAATATCTTAAATTCTTGATAAAATAATTAATTTTAACGAGTTACTTTTAATTAGACGCTTAAACGTTTGATCGGTTGTTTATGAACCGACAATTAACGACCGTTAATCGGCCACGTCACCTGTTTCCGTAATTCTACGATATTTCCATGAACAAGTGACCTTCTGTTTTGACGGCGAAAGTGGTGGGAGAGTATCAAGCCCATGGGTTTAATGACTGCACCAGTCACACACGAAAAGCAATCCGTGACTGTATAATCGATTGTAATGAGCATTTTCTCCTATAAAGAATTTTGTTGATTTAGGTGATAAAAAGTAACCGTTCAAATTGATTACAAATTTTATTATTTAATATTTAACTGTCTGCTAATCTCGTTATTTAAAATAAATTTATATAAGGTCATAATACATAATGTATATATTTATTTAGTTAAGTAGACTTGGACCTCAAATGACAACTAGTAAAAAATGAAAAATGTTTAAAAATATTCAATTTTACTTCCATGTTCCTTAAGCTTAATGGAGATCAAACATTAACTTATACAAGCCATTAATTTTATGCATGTTTTTTATATATATGTGTATGCTACAACGTTATCAGCAACAAAGAAGTAGTTTTTGTTAAAATTCCTTCCCGGGATGTTCGGCCGTAGTCCAATGTTTTCTACAAAACCAGACGTTTCGGCAATGCCATCGACTTCCATCATCACTGAAAATCGAGTGCGATAACGTGAGGTAGTATACGTTAGTGACCACAGTACTGTGGTTAAGGCTGATGCAGTAAGTAGAAAGAAGTAGTTTCTATGGTAATATTTAATTTCGAAAATGATTTTAAATATAAATCTTAGAACAGGGAAGTCATGTATGGTTCTCCATACCGATATTTTAAAAAGGCAATAGTTTTAGGTAGATAAGTTTGAGTTTGATGTCAATGAGTTAGTAGAACTGATGCATACTCGACAGCTCTCAGATAATAACGCGAAAAATTTTCGATTGCAAAAGAATATTTTACAGGATATACTAATCACTAATACTACCAAATTACATTTAAAAAAATACGTGCGTGAATTACATCAACATATGGTTACACGTCTCATAACCATTTGTATAGAAATATTAATATTTTTTTATATTTTCGATCTTGTTTATTGATACGAAACAGTAGAACAAGGCTTGTTAAATCCTACAGATAACTTTGCATACGTAGTAAATATTTGAAATATTTGTTATGTAATAATTTTTACGAACGTGAATCCACGAGTACATACTCGTATCCAGTAAACCCAACACATCTTTATGAATTTGATACGTTTGGGCAGACAATATTTTTGTATCCTTTTTTTTTTCAAGAATTGACGTGAATTTTGCAGCGAGATGTAAGCAAGAGGTTAGCGTACACACACGTGAGAAGTACGCTCGTATTAAGTTATGAAGACTTTATTTTTCCAATACGTCCATTAAGAACGAAAGTTTCTGTTATTTTCTACATTAAATTAAATTGTGAAAATTTCTTATACACAACGTAAGTGTTTTACGTTTGTTGCTCTTTTAAATTTCCTTGCACTTTTTAGAAATTTTTGTGATTCCAATTCATTTAAAGAAACGGTGTACAAAACAAGTTTTGTGGATGTTTAAATATGACATATTTAAATATATTATTCCGGAGGCGCAACAGGCAAACATTTATTTAACTACCGAAATTTCCCGTTTTCGTTTGAAAATTTTATTTTTATTTCATGTAGGTAACACAGGTTACATAAGTACGTGGCCTACGGGATTACGTTTCAGGAGACCATAGGAAATCGTACGTTTAAAATAATAATGGCTGTCATTCATGAAGTCTCTCAATTAACATTACTGGATCTGCCATCGTAGAAGAATTTCAATATTTTTTAACCAGAACTACACTGCATCCGTTTTAGTCTATTTTTGAGAATTATTGAGCAAATTAGCTTAGTGCAATACAAACTACACAAAATTACATTAGATTCCGACTTTTAAAGCATTGCTCGTTGTAGAAACACCGATTAACCTCGACACGCAATTATATTACGAAAGTGTCTTAAAAATCAAAGACTGTCATTCAGTTTATCATATTTATTTAATTCCTCATACAGTATTATTTATCGACAGTATGAACTATCGTTAAGAAAATTTGGCTAATTATCGAGGTTTTTATATTTTTGGAGGGATAGGCCTACATTGTCACATTACCTAGGGATGATATATATTTGGGTTTGATACTGAAATATTTTTATTGATATCAGAAATTATCGACTCCCCTGTGTGTGGATGAAAGAATATGGGTTATCAATTCCTTAGATCCAAGTAATATACAGGTTATCAATTCCTTAGATCCAAGTAATATTGAAGTGGCTGAAGCGACATACCCGAAGTACGTTACAGGCCGCTGCTAGCAAGACGTATCGGAAGTGAAGGAGTCCAATCAGATTTAGGAGTGTCCTCAGTTTGTGCTAAAACATCGAAACTTGACATATTTGTGCGCATAAAAAATAAGTCAAGCACAGGATTGCCAAAAGACGTATGGAAGAAAATATGACCGTAACAAGACGCGATGTTGGAAAAGTGATGATAACTTTGAAACGGGGCAGATGTTGTCGGCACTTAATATGTTCACTGTTGATGATACCAAAGTATCGGGCTACACGTATGTAGGTAACCGTGCGCTATTGTACAGTACATGCAAAAGGAACATTGCTTGTTTGCTGCGAGAATCTGCTCGTATATTATTCAAATGTGCTGATAGTTTATTAAGTATGAACAGCATCGGATCGTGTTCGTAGACGGAATAGCAGAAGGGCGCTATAGTGTGTCAACTTGATATTCTGCGAGTGTCCGGTGTCACTGGCAGCAGCAGCAGCAGCAGCAGCCGTACGCTTTCTCGAGTACAATAAATCCAAAAATAATCCGCGCCGCGCAAACACAGACGATGCGTGCTTGCGCTCGTGCGCGCGCGTGCGAAGGACGATTTAAACGGTTTGTGTGGCCTTTAAATTGATTTTTAACTTTATTACTGGCAATAACATGTGAGACTTATCGACGATTGGCCGGGCGGCGGTCGCACAATTTATCGTCCTTTGTTGTCAACGCGACGCAATGTACGTAATTGATTTCAGCCCATTTCTTGTTTCACCCGTTCGTAACGTTAGACCGCTACGTGATCTTCATTTCTTCTTTCTTTTTTGTTTTTCTTCCTTTTACGCCTCGTTTGCTTCTCACTTTTGTTTTCGCAGCGAAGAATATGGTTTTGCATCTCGAGTTTTGCTCTTTCACTGTTGAGGCCAGTGTGTCGTGTCGTGACTCAACTAAACTACACTTCTGTTCCTTTATTTCTTTTTGTTTTTGCTTTACTATTACCGCTCTTGCATAAAATTATTGTTCATAGTCAGAAACGTATTTCTTATACGGATTGTCTAAGTGCAGAGAATGTAGATTCAACATTACGGTGCACTTATATTGAACGAACGAGAGGTTTTTCTAACAGGAATCAAACTTATTTTAATCGTATGCATTGTGTGGTTATGAAATCATCAAGATACGACTTGAGGCGGATTCCAGTAATTCCCGTATAAAATTCACCGGAACAAAAAAGAATCTAGTGTTAAAAAAGAATTTACAAAAGTCGTTGTAATCATTCTCTCTCTCTCTCTCTCTCTCTCTCTCTCTCTCTCTCTCTCTCTCTCTCTCTCTCTCTCTCTCCCTCTCTCTCTCTCTCTCTCTCCTCGCTCACTCTCTCTTTCTCTTTTTCTCTTTTACTATCTCTTTCTGTATTTCCGTCTCCGTAGAGGCAACTATGAGAAGTGTTTCCTATCTGTCTGAAAAAGTGCATGGTATGCGCTTGCATCATTTAATTTAATTGAAACCAAAAAATATAAATAAAAGTAATGGACCGTGGAAACATTTTTAACCACTCAGCTGCTACAATGACGACTGCTGTTGACGTTTCCATTCTAATAACATTATTACTATAATTAATACAAATATTCATAATGATCTGACAAGTGATGCTTAGTCGGTTAAAGAAAATTACTGTTCTCAGATCTACAGTATGTCAAATATGCGGGGTTGATTTCATGTATTCCATGTCACCGACAACAATAATAAGAGCTCAATAGTTACGGGAATATTTTTATTATCATATTGTTATTATGAAAATATGTTGTTACTTCCATAATTAATAGTAGGCCTATTAATTGAAAAATATCTGTTTACTTTATAAATTAATGAAATTTACGGTAACAACTTTCTATAACGGCAACTAATATTAATTAATTACTCTTCTATTAATGTAAAATTTAATTTAATTTTATTAGGCAAACAAATTTACAACATTTAATAAAATAATAATTATTATTATTTTACTATTATTATACTATAGGCCTATGTGTAATAACATATGAAAGTATAATAACGATTTGTAATAATAAAATGTTTATTATTTTTATAATAATTGAGTTTGCGTTAATGCTACTATGCAACGTATTATTATTGAATTAAATAGTTTATTATTACCACAATGTAATACATTTCTAATATAATAGTATATTATATTTAAAATCTATTTATTTTATATTATATTCTGTATAATGCTAATTAAAAATAACAACGCAATAATCATGATGTCTAATGAACATTTAACAGTTTACTTCCTACATTTATTTATATCACAATACTTTTAGCTATATTTTATGTATTATACACATGTGTATTAAGTACTTTATTTTATGTATATTACACATGTATGTTAGTTTGACCACGCTTATCGAGCTCGATGCTGCAATCCGCGCTTACAAAGCACTCACTCTGACGCCTTCAGCTTGTATTAAGAGTCTGTACACGACTATAACAGTCTAGATCTGTCGCATTGCTGATCTGTTTAATCTACTTTCACTTGTCGCCGTAGCTAGTAATGCAGAAACTGCTACAAAAAACACTGTTGTCTTGTCCGCTAACAATATAAACGATAAAAGAATTTTCAGTGTGCGTCAACACGCGTTTGTTAGATACACGTTTTGTAAATACATACGCGCGCGCGCCCACACACACACACACACGTCCCTAGGTATTTTACAACTAGCATTCTACAGAGCATATCTTGCCGCGTTCGTTGAACATGGTGCCCAGGTTACGCCTCTGCCTTCCAAAAGGTAGTTCGTTATCGTGATCTCTCGTCGCACTCTGGTCTCAAATCTAACAACCTTCGTGACCGTCAGTCAGTTAGCAAACATTACAAAGTTAATGATTCAAATAACGCACGTCTACGTACAGACGTTTTTATATTAAATTAGGTTGCCATCTGGTAAAATGGTCTCGAAAGAAACAGGTTCGAAAACTAGGACAGTCTAGGATACGAAACCTGTATGTTTACATTTAAAACAATAAAAACCCGTTTAATGTATTGATAGCACGTCATTCGTAATAAAATGACTTTTTATTGTAAGAAATCAATACAATTTTGAAATGACTTTTTTGTTAAAAAAATTCTGTTTTTAAAATACACCTAAGATTTACTAATAATATAAAAAATATTTATACATACAATACGCTATATTCTTTTATTAAGATAAATGATAATTAAACGTTGAAATTAAATACACAACAGTTATAAGTTAAAGAAATAAACATTAATTGGAAAAAACAAATGAAATAATCAATTTTTTAAAGTGACATTCTACATTTTTTATGTTCCCGCTCTGTCTGAAAATGTTCTGTGTATTTTCTGATTTAAACTCACAGTACTTTAATTTAATCGCAAAAGTCGCGATCTAATAAACACGGTAAAAACTAGACAAATCAGCATACGATGCGCAACCTATTAAACATGATTCTCAAAATAACTGTTACCGATTGGTTTTATAAAGCTTTATAAAATCTCGGAATTGAACAAAAATTCTCCCCGGACGTTGCCGTGTGTCATGCCAGGAAAACTCGATGCTTGTGAATCCTGAATTAAACTGCTATTTTGGCGCATAAGTTTGTGGGTATTTACAAACTGAAATTATTTAAAACTTTGTATTTGACAAAGAAAACATTACTAGCTTCAATAGTTTGACATTGCATTTTAGAATAAACTGACTAGATTAAAGATATAAAAATATTGAATATCGGAAATCTCTTCAACATACGTTCCACAAGCGTACCCAGAGACTGTAGCACAATTTCAGTCACGCTAATAAAAGCAATATTTTTCTACTGAATATAAAATTTAAAAATACGTCATTTGAATTTTGTAAATAAAATACTGTTTCGAAGAATATTTGAATTCTTTGCAAAAAATAAAATTTCTTTGAAAACACTTATATTTTAAGATAAAAAATTACAAGCCCTAAATTAAATTATGTTGACATAGTGGGTTTGTATAAACCGACCAGATTTGAAATATTAAAATGTTTAGTATTAAAATCGAAAATACTTTACACATCCTAGTCAAAGATTTGAGCATGATTTCAGGTGCATCAATGTATCTAGTAGTTTTTTTATTGGGTACAAATTAACGACAACATATAGTTTGGACTTTGTAGGCCTATATTTCAAATAATATTAGTAGACTTTTTTCACATAATAATACTACACACGCATTCGCGCGTCCACAAACACATACATATCTTTTCATATGTGTAAAGATAACACTGTCGTTATTTGATCCGCCTAACTCGCTCCTACTCGCTCTGTCCGTTGATGACTTCGTTACATCACCTTATACTGTTCCCTCGTAACAAAAATCGCCGTTAAAGCGATCACTCGCTGCTTTTTCCGTTAAAAAATGTGTCTCTCAGGCGTAAACACGTTGCAAGTCGTTTGCCGGCCATTGTTATTGCTCTCGTGAAATACATTTTCCAAGTTACCTACCCGTCATTGTCTTCTTGCGGTGAATGCAACTGGAATACAAGTTTGCTTCCTTATTGCGTTTTTAATGGCGGACAACAACGGCGAGAAACGTAAACAAAGGCATTATTATGTACGATATTCTTGCGATAATTTCATTACGATGTCCTTAATGAGATAGATATTGTTTATGTGCACAGTATAATGATTAGATAAAACATCCCGTTACAGCAGGCCGGTTGCTTCATTATCTTGTCCGTACCGACGTAATGCATAATTTAAAAAGAATTGTTTTCATCCGTATGTTCGCCGTGGCACGAGTGACGTCAACGAACGAGTAAAAAAGAAGTTTCGTACATTTATAGTCTGCTCTTGTTAGTTCAGTTCCATACGAATTTTAGATATATCACTATTTTCTTTTGTATTCCGCGTGACTTTCATCGCATTATTGGTTTTGTTTTTTACACTTAGCATGCATGAGTCCATACTTTAATGAGACTTCTTTTAATTAACCGTTTTAGTCAGTTAGGCTAAATCAAAACATGGCCTCCTAAAAAAAGTCTCATATTCTCTCTCTCTCTCTCTCTTTCTCGCTCTTATACATTAATGCCCTTGCGCACACATGAACATATACGCTAATACTTATATGAAAATTTGACCTAAAATTAGTGTATAGTTAATGATGGCAAATTTTTTTTCCTATAGGTGACTCCACGTATCTACAATTTATAAGCGACGTAAAAACGGTAAACGAAACCATACGTAACATGAAAGTTTGTACGCACAGACACAAGTTTTCGCGTGCACGAGTGACTTTAACGAACGCGTACAAAAGAAGTTTTTTAGTTGTTAGTTTACAGTCAGCTCTTTGTTAATTCCGTTCCAGAAGAATTTTAGATATAACACTATTTTCTTCTGTATTCCACATGACTTTCATTGTATCATTGGTTTTGTTTTGTACACTTATCGTAAGTACATACTTTTTTATCTGACTTCTTTTAATTAATCGTGTTTGAGTTGAAAATAGTAAATTAAATCAAAACGCGGTCTCCTGAAACAAGTCTGATGAAAAATGTGTACTCGAGTAAATTGTAAAAAATGAAACCAATAATATTACATAAAACAATAATACAAAGCCAATACCAAAAAACACACACATGCAGAGACATCATAATATACTTTATTAATATTAGAGTTCATTTAATATTTTATTAATCGTTGGACACATTTGGTATCTATTTCATTATCACAATATTTCATTATCGTCATTAACTTAGTATTTAACAGAACACAATGCAAATATCGTGTTATTTGTCATAAATATTATTATCTTTAAAATAAATTACTTTTTCATGGCTGTTAGTTTCACCACACTAAAATGGTAACGGTAATATTACGAAACTTATTAACATAGTCCTTCATATATGAACAATTACCATACCTTAATTCTAATTTCAGAGAAAATTTAAGTCTTGTCATCCTTATTTTTACATATTTTCACAACTGGTGTCAGTATTCTTACAGTTTACGATCGATTATCTATTAGGTCTAAGATAGGGCTGTTGAGTCACAGGAAGCTTACATTCTTAAACAATTTCGTCTAAATATTTATCCGTCTCCTCTCGCCAGGAAAAAATTATGCCCTTTTCATTCCGGTTATAAGTGTTGTTGCTACGAGTCCTGTAAGTCGTACAATTTTAGCTGACCTATTATTAACTCAAAAAGTACTATTATTAATTCATAATAATAAAATATATGATTAAATAAAAAAGTACAATATGACCGAATGTTTTTTGCGCTACAAGTTTTTTTTTAGATATAAGTGTAGTTTTATTATATAATTAGTTTATAACGCATAGGTGTAATTTTTTTATAATTTAATAATTAACCGTTGCTTAGAAACGCTCGTATCTAGGAACTATTATATAATTCACATTCCTTGTGTGAAGTGTGGCTTATGCTAATTAATATATTATGAAATTAATTATGTCAGTCCAGTCGCCTAGTTACATTTGCGTCTGCAAACAATCTAATGTGAATAAAGTACACGTAACTAACTTTATAATGATATAGTTTTAGGAGACAACTATTCTATCAACTAACGGAGCTCATTTTTATATGATTAGCTGTTGCCTTACTTTGTGTAAACTTAAACACCATCTCGACACGAAACCTTAAGAGTACATAGAAACTTGGCCTTGACTCTTGACTTCAGCAATGCGTTTCTTTTCATTTACTATATTCGAAAACAATATTCGATAGTCAGATAAACGGTAAAACAATAAGTAGCGTGTAATTAACATATTTAAGGCAATTAAATTTCGCTACAAACTAAGAAATTAATTGGAAATTAAACAACCATAATTTTGTTTTAAGATTCGTAACGCGTTTCCATGGAAATTGTGTTTTACGAACGCAAACCAAACAAATAGTAAGTAATGACTATACCACACGTAAACGCTAAACTCAGACGCAAGTTACCCATATACAATACTCGTAATTAAGTCTTATTTTTGCTGTTTCTGATTATCACTCATGTACTATTAGAAAGTCGGTAGTTCGGTAGTTGGTGTAAGTCGATTGAAGTTCGTTATGACACTTTATTCCTAGGCATTCACGTGTTTCTACTTTATATAGTAACACTGCTGAGTATATTCTTGTATACTGTACAGCTTGGGTTTTGTATCCGTTATCGGTCAATTCATAACGGTTTCTGTGAATGATAACTTGACCGTCTCCGTAAAGTTCCTATCTCTTGCGTGCTGAGTACGGATGTATGTGAAGAGCTACATACGGGATTAGACCTACCAGTGAGACTGACTTCTTACATCACTGCTTTTTTTTAGATAAAGCGACGTTTCGGTTACCCGATAAATTGATAGCCATCTTCAGGTAAAAAAAAAACACTAAAACATCACAAATAAATGATAAACAATACTCTGCCCCACCACCGACAAAGAGTCAAAACACACTAAAGTATGTACATAGTAGGCTATATACTTATGCGGTTGTTATTTATATAATATATTACGTAGATACTTTAGTGTGTTTTGAGTCTCTGTCGATTGTGGGACAAAGTATGTTTAGTAGGTCTATTTGTTATTGCCTGAAGACTGCTACCGATTTGTTGGGTAGCCGAAACAAAGCGGTGGTGGGAGAAGTCCGTCTCACTGGTAGGTCTAATGTTAATAACCCATCACTAACGTCTTTTAAAGAAATTCCATACGAGACATTACAATTATTAGATTTCGTTCTAATTAAGTTTATAGCTTGTGTGTTTTAAGTAAGTGAAGCCAAGAATAATTTCTGTTTTATTTTACACATTTATTTAATACATTATAATAATCGTAAAATATTTATTATTGTAATTATTAAATTCCTACACTGTACTTTAATTATTAAAGTAGATACAATCGCCACGGTTTACAACTGTGCATAAGTCGCCACATTATTGTCGCGACAGTTTGGTTTCGTGGATTTGATCGTTTGCGTTTCTTTATCAAAGTCTTGCAGGAACATAAACGATATGTTGAAACCAAAATCACAACCGGTTTATGAATGGGTTAATCCAGTTTCTGAAGAATAATTTTATAGCAACTTTGTACGGTACAAGAGAGAGACAGGGTCTGCTGTAGAGATAACGAACTGCCGGCGACTGCTGGGCTGGACGCACGTGTGCCCCGCAGACAGACCTTTGTACGGTACAAGAGAGAGACAGGGTCTGCTGTAGAGATAACGAACTGCCGGCGACTGCTGGGCTGGACGCACGTGTGCCCCGCAGACAGACCTTTGTACGGTACAAGAGAGAGACAGGGTCTGCTGTAGAGATAACGAACTGTCGGCGACTGCTGGGGCTGGACGCACGTGTGCCCCGCAGACAGACCTTTGTACGGTACAAGAGAGAGACAGGGTCTGCTGTAGAGATAACGAACTGCCGGCGACTGCTGGGCTGGACGCACGTGTGCCCCGCAGACAGACCTTTGTACGGTACAAGAGAGAGACAGGGTCTGCGGTAGAGATAACGAACTGCCGGTGACTGCTGGGGCTGGACGCACGTGTGCCCCGCAGACAGACCTTTGTACGGTACAAGAGAGAGACAGGGATAACGAACTGCCGGCAACTGCTGGGGCTGGACGCACGTGTGCCCCCCAGACAGACCTTTCAATACATAACTAACGGTAAGACGTCGACAATTCGTCCAGCGCCACATATATATAAGAAACTGTCTCGTCGTCGTTGCCAGTTGGCTACACGTCTGACACACTTTTTTTCATTATTCCGCTGGCCTATATTTAGATGAAAGTTAAAGTAAGGAGATACATATTCAAGACGCTTACGAAAACAATAATTTTACCCGCATTCTTTCCGTTCACGAGCGTATGCGTTTGCTTTTCTAAAACTACCGAATTTACATTGTAAATATCTGTGGACCTTGACTCACGGTTCCTTGACAATACTTTCCACAACCCATTTAAAGCTAAATGTTAGTTTCTGTTTTGACCAGTAAACGTAAACAATAAAATATTTTTCAGTGTGACAAAATATGAGAATATGGGTGGTTGGAAATGAGATTATTTCGGGGAATCACTCACCCGGGTGTCTCTTGACACCGTCTGTTCCACTGTCCGCATGAATCTCTCTGGCAGTACAAGTAGGAATACAGCCTACAAATACTACAGGCCTACAAGTAGGCCTCTTGCTTGCATTGCTTACGCTCTGGACTGTTATCTTACGCGGTACCGTATTCTTGATCTCCGATGTAGGGTCGAGGAAATGGAAGGTAAAAGCTACTTTGTTCTAAAGAAAGGAATCAAATGTTTTAATCCAAGTTCTAATTTGTTCGTGGTACGGCTAAATTTGTACAAATGTGCATCTGAAAGACGTTTCATTTATGAAAAAGAGACTGACACTCATTCTGTGCACTCAGTAGTTATCTTACAGGCAGATGTAAGACTGGAAGGGAGTAACTTGCGGTGACCCATATAAAAACTGGTTGCTTGCTCTGTTACAAAAAAAAAAGAATAAATAAATAAACGTGAACGTTGTACCCTGTCTAGTAGCTTTGGGAGCGACGTACTACAGAGCAGGGGAGCGATTCGCTTGTAAAACCAGATTTCCTTAGCGTATACTACACGAAAGGAAGAACGAAATACAATTTACATAAAATTATGCAGAATTATTTTTAAGCTGTGTGAAACAGGCGTTTGTGAAAGCTAAGCGTTAGTCTGTGTGTGTGCTGTGACCCCGGCCGGCGAACACACGTTTGTTTTCGTGTCATCGTGTTTTCGTGTCGTGTACACTTTCCTTGGCTAATACTTGAATCTGTATACACTGTATCGTTTCTAACATGAATAAAACTAGTAGTAGGTAACATTCATAATGTTTGTTCGCGGATAAACGTGCTGGCACGTCTCTGTAAATGTGCGCATACGTAAGCACTAACCAGATAAACTTTCGTGGCGATAAATATTTCCAAATATATTCCAATGCGATTGCGAATGCATCGAAATATATTTCGATGCGATTCCATATACAATTTTCTCCTTCTTAACGAAACTTATATAAGCAGCTCCCAGCCCAAGCCCCACCCGCATGTATCTAGTTTTATTGGATTTTAATTGGTACTTGGCCAAAGCTGGTCAAGACATCCTGCCTTACCAATTCTGTTATAAATTAGTTCTCCCTATTCTTGTGTATTTAGGAAACCATACTGTAAATGTCTGCAAATAATGCTGCATATTTTGCAATGTCCTTTTTAGGTCGATCAGTATAACATCTCTCAATTAATTCACAAAAAATACGCCCAGTGAAAAATTAACTTTATACCGTGACACGTTTTTTGATACTCGGGACCGAGGAACATTACATAGATATGAATGGGCAAAAAAGACTCTAGTCAGATTAACCTGCCTACCGATTACTTGAAAATATATTACTTCATCATGGATAAATTTTCATCAGGCGAGTCTTTAAACAAATTAGCATTTCAAGTGAAAAAATGTAAAAAATATTTTGCCTTAATAGTTCTGATAAATAAAATATTAAAAGTAATAATATTATGGATAACGGTTAGCTCGTCGACTGTTTAAATTACAAAATATCTAGGATTAGATAAATCCAAAAAGCTCAAAAATTGCTTGTCCTGGAGTAAAAGTATACAAGGACCCGATTCCGGACAAAGGGTTTGCTGGAGTGGAATGTTACTGTAACCGATACCCTTATGCCGAAGACAAACCAGACGGTCCAAACAAACCACAACACCACACGACCGCTTCCCGGTCAGACTAGCACATATTGTTTGACATATTCAAGCCAGAATGCAACAGTTTACCAGCTGATTTGTATTCTGTTTACACCTGTTCTTCTGAGAAAAATGTTAATAACATGAAGACGAGTTTATTATCCTTGCTGATGTTTAGTATTAGTGTTACATTTTTAAAACTTCTAATATAAACTGTAATATAACATAAACGAAGTGTCCAGGTTAAATTTTCAGAAACGTTTTCAGAAATAACATGGTCTATAATTTTTAGTGTGGAAAAGAATTTAAATTTACATCGGGCATTAAAAACTTAATTGATTTTATTTCCAGTAATATAGTTTTTAAGGTATCAATTTCTTCGTCTAACATCATCTTCATTCAGCTACATAAAACCAAAGAAAGAATTTTCTCTAAGTTCACGCCTTTTAAAAATTGCGGTTCTTTGCAAACACCAAATACAGAAACGCTTAACAACTGTATTTAAATTTATTAAACTAACCACATACTGATCACCTGTATATAAAGTCGAAAAACATTTGTATGTAAACTTTTTACGATTAAGTAAATTTTTAAGAATAAATACAGTTTCAAACACTAACGTGTAAATAAGTAAACCTAAAGTGTGGAACCCTTTTGGAAAAGTTAAATCTTAAGATAATCTCTTTCAACTAGAGTTCCCAAAAGTTTAGGCCATACAGGTCTCTTAATTACAACACTGTGTGTGTGAGCGCACGCACGTGCTTGTGTGTTGTTCTTATACTCTCTAAACGTTTTGACGAAGTTTTAGTAGATTCGCCATGTTGATTTCTTGTCATCCTTTGTTAAAATGTATTGTTCCTTGATCCGTCTGGAATTTATATTGTCGTTTAGGCGTAAATAGTGTATACTGAAAATCTGCCGAAACCCTTTTATGACCACCGTTTCAAGCAGGATTTAGCTTGAAACATCGTCACATCATATTCGTGAAAACTAAACATTACCATATGTATTCTCTTTGATCAAACAATAAAATTATTGTAAACGATTTCTATTCTCACGCACGTGTTTGGTTGTATCAATAAATCTGACGTTAGCGTTTACGTTCGAGACGTGAGGCGTTCCGGTATCCTTGGCAAATCTAAATACGATTATCGCTGAATAATTACTGTTAATAAACAGGCAAGACGTGAACAACCGTTGCCAGGCAACTGTCAAAATGGACGGGCGGACGTGAATGATAAGCGAGGGCACAATAGACAACACGGAAAATAAGAAGACGTGGAGCAAATGATGGACAGCCTAGTAATGGCGAGTCGTCACAGCGAACAAAGAGTGTGTTTTGTTAGTTTCACGACGTCAATGTCCACGGTTGAAAAGCACGCATGACATATGGTGAAATTAATTAAAATCAAATAATGTATACGGATACACAAAGAAATAATTGAATCGTTTAGTGGCCTGTTACTTGACTGACATCGAACAGGAAGTTTCTTAAAAGTAAACATGAGGTATGTGATCAGAGGATACCATAATTTGATTCTTGAATGTTAGGTTTGGAACAAGGGATTGAGTTTACTTTAAAGATAAGTGTGACACATACACAATTTTATTAATTACATTTAACATTTTTGTACTATTTAAACGATTTAAACGTGAGTCTATATCCCCACCCACTCTCTCTCTCTCTCTCTCTCTCTCTCTCTCTCTCTCTCTCTCTCTCTCTCTCCTACAATCGGTGCCAGTCTTTTGTGGTATCTGGTCTTCTGTAGAACTGCTTTCAAATTACACTGTGTATATAACGTAGGCTATACTAGATTTCTTCCAGTTATTTTTTTATCTGCTTTTACTTCACCTACAAAATGTGTTCCCAGCTTTCCGCTTTGTCTCTTTGGACGCGACATTCAAAAAAAAATTAAAAAGAAATTGTTCTCATGCATACGCACCCTCGGTTCGTTGACGGTCCATCTGAATTTTGATGAAAATTTATATTGGTAAGTTTTATATAACTTAACAATATATAAAACTGGGTTGGTTATTCGAATATCTCATACTCCTTCTCGTTGTAGCTTTTTCTGCATTCACCGTCTTCTTGGACATCTTCGAACATGAAGCGCGCAATGTTTCATTCTCAAAGTGTCCAACATATAGATGGCTTTTACTTTTTGTTCTTGCCTATGTCCGAATGTGTGTGTTTTTTAAGACGTAAATCCCAAGTAGCGCCTACACGATCCTCCTGTTAGTTTTCCTAATTCGTTGCCTTTTTTGCTATCATTGGGTTCCAAAAATACAAATTCTGATACAATTATAATTCTGTTTAATATTTTACCATATCAATATCAGTATTATATTTTTTATCAGTTCCTTCACTACTGTTCAGTATTACCGCGGTTCATATAATAATTAATCTGTTCTAGATATGATATGTTATTGGACATTTCCTTCATCTAACACTTTTTCCGACTTAACACACATCTTTTTAGTTTTCTTCAAACCAAACGAAGAAATATAAATAAGAAATCCATATTGGTCGTGAGGACCTGCCGATGCCTTGGAGATATCCTCCATGTTGAGCCACGGAGGATGCCTCATCGACACAGAGGCGTATTTACGGGAGCGACGAACGGGACCGGACGCCCACAGGGGATCGATAAAGTTGTCGCATCTTGTTAATCTCCTAATTTTTAGGCCGTTGCCTAAGCATTTTTTTCAGCTGATGCTAATTAGTCACTCTTTTTTAAATATACAAACATGTTTAATACACATCATTAGTGTATACGTTTGGAGCATGAAATATAGAAAAATCAATTGAGTCAATAAGTATCTTGCAATCAATGTTTCAAAAACGCGTATTTTTATTGTATTATTACCGTTTACTTTAATGGGATTTATTTCTGCTATTTTAAAAATAGTGATGTTGATTAGTCTTAACTTTTCTTTTTTTTTTTGTATGAAGCCGACCCGAACCCGGACCCCCAAGACCAAATTCTAGATACGCCGCTTCTCATTATAGTTAGGCAAAAAGTTTATTTAAATATATGTTAATCTGGAATGTTAGTGTTGATATTAATTGAGACAATCACCGAATTTCTTTTACGTCTAAATATACAAAATAATTCATCAGTGTACAAAAATAAGTAGACCTACTTTTGTATAATTTAACTAACAAAAAAAATATTATTTTGTTGTTTCAATGTAATGAGATCTACTGTAAGACGTATCAGATAAGCAAGTGATAACAAGTATTGCGTTTTGAGAACATTTAAACCGTGGAGGAATGACTTTAGACGAATTCAATTAACTGTATTAACATTATTAATATTATGGTTAAATTATAGCTTCAGCTGTTATATACTGTTATTAGCTTCAGCTAACAACAAGTCATTAAGAGTAATTTCAACTCGCTTACGGCAGAATCATTATTACGATTAACACCACTATATGCTCTACTTAACAAGTTGAGTACCCGTTTGCTAGAAGAATTAATGCTCGGTGAAATTATTATCAATAAGCATTATTGTCAGTGAGTAGCAATAAGTTTAGGTAGTAGGTGTGCACGGCATTCATATCAATTAGGCCTATAAAAAGATTGTAATGAAAATAGAACGTAGATAAATGTTTTGAACACGTGCGCACCAGATGGCGACGTGGCGTGAAGTGCTTTGTGAGGTTTGGTAATAATTTTTGATTTTTGACGACTTCTCCGGAAGGATTGATGTTTTTATAACCTGATATTGAGGATTTACCCTTGCAACGCGTTGTTATTGGAAGTTTAAAGAAATCACAAGACAAAGCAGTGAGTAACCAAGTGTTTACAAATACTACAATTAAATACTTATACACGTGACTTGGAAACTAATATAATGAATAAAGTTTATAGTTTTATCACTGCGGTTACGGGTAGTAGTGGAAATAAGGGCTTACAGATTCTCCCAAAAAAATTGAGTTCCTCCTTTCTCTTCACATCAGAACTTCATGAGGATACCCCAGTACCTATAGAAGTCTTTAGACTGGATGTTACGTGGACATTGCTCTTTGTCAGTCAGATTTCTTCCTAAAGAATATAGCAAGAGTATAGTCCAAACTGGGAGCCTCTGATAAAATGGACGATGCGCATTGTTATTACGTATATCAAAACGTAACTGTTAAGTATTCACGATAAGTGAAAAATTGAAGATGATACAAATTAACGAACTTGCATCATACAAACTTAACGTCTCGTGCTTTCACGTGGGACCCTTTAACACCAAAACCCCTCCCCCATTGTGGACCCTTACTTACGCCATTGAGTAAATTGTTAATGGCAGTAATATTAGAATCAGGAATTCATTGTTATTAATAACACCACTATTTAGCAATGTGGTTTTACCATTATTAATATATTAAAACTATTAAGTATTTGAAATTGCTATAAAAGCTAGTTTGAAGATATACAGTTGCAATTTTAAAAGTATAAAATACGCTAAAAATGACATAGATATTGAATATTAAATACATTATTTGTACAACCCATAACAAATTATACAGAGTTAGAATAAATGTGCAAGTACACAGAGTTAGAATCTGTGGTGTGTGTGTGCGTGTGTCCTACTACTACTGTCCTGTTTCATGTAGAACGGACCTATGTCGGACATGCCGACCTGTCTAAGTGGCAGAACGGAGAAACCAGAATCGATAAATGTTGATGATTGATATTCTTTTATTTTCGTCCTATACCCCACACTAAATTCTCTCGCTCGCTTTCTCTGTCCATTTGTCTATGTTTGTCTGCCTCCTCTCTGTCTGTCTGTTTGTCTGTCTGTCTGTCTGTCTCTCTCTCTCTCTCTCTCTGTCTCTCTCTCTCTCTCTCTCTCTCTCTCTCTCTCTCTCTCTCTCTCTCTCTCTCTCTCTCCTTTATTATGTTTTCAATATAATACTAGAAACATTTTTGACATTAAAAAAACTTACAATCCTTAAATAATTGTTGGATGTATGCGTGGCTTTGTCAGAATGATTACAAACGAAGATAAATTTGTCTCATTGATTTTCTTCGTCGCTTTATATGCGTATAAGGAAAAGTGGCAAAGTCAACCGTATTTCCATGCGCTGTGTACAGTTTAAAGGTCAACGATGTCCGATCTTTTTTTACACGAAGAACATGAGCACCGACAGAAAGTAACACACACATAGACATCGAAAGCGGATCCGTTATGGTATCTGTTTGCTGCAGTCGTGTATTAACTGACCTTTAAATTTATGTATTTTTTCGTAATTTAAATATGGCTATAATTCTTCTCGCTGCCTTCTCCGAGGCGCTCTGAGACTGCTCTGACTTTTATTTATTTTCTTTAAAATATTGACCTAATCATATGCAAGTGTATTTGTGGTTTAACACGTACTTTGTGTGCCGAACTATCTCACCTAGTCAGAAGTAAAATCAGTCTTCCTAAATACACAAGCAAAATCTACTGATGGCACACTGCAGACGGTAGCTCACCGTTTCTTATCAATTACATACACATACATACATACATACATACATACATACATACATACATACATACATACATACATACATACATACATACATACATACATACATCCTTGGCTCTACAGCCCAGATCGAGCCTTGGCCTCCAAAAGAAATTGCCTCTACTTATTCCTATCCTCAGTCATTCGCCACCAATTCACTGCACCCAGCTTCCTCGCATCACTGCCGACCTAGTCCAACCATCTGTTCTTCGGTCTTCCAATCTTCCTTTTGCCTGTTGGCTTGTGTTTCATAATTCTTTTTGCCGTACGTTCGTCATCCATTCTCTGAACGTGTCGTGCCCATTTTAATCTATTAATTTTGGCAAATCGGACAACTGCAATGTCATTGTACTTAGCATATAATTAATTATTATTTCTCTTTCTCCAGACTCCGTCCTGTCGAATTAGCCCATAAATCCTTCTCAGTGTCTTCCTTTCAAACACAGCCAGCCTCTGTTCATCAATTATCTTGAGTACCCAGCACTCAGAGCCATATGTCAGTACAAGTTTTACCAATGTCTTGTAAAGTGTAGCTTTAGTTTCTGTGGTTAATAGTCTTGATTTAAAATGTTTATTCAACCCGAAGTAGCTTCTATTAGCAGGGAGAATTCTTCTTTCAATTTCTTTGGTGCAGTTATTTTCAGAATCGACATATGTCCCCAGATCTACGAAGCCTTTTACTATTTCAAAATTATAGCCATCTATTAGTATATTTGAAATATTATCATTATAGCTTCCCACACCCAAAAACTTTGTTTTATTTTATTTGCAATATTTTATTTCTTACCAGTTACTGCGATCAAATGGAGTGAAGTTTGCAGATCACGTTACTTCCTTATAAAAAGAGCCTTTCTTCCTTCGGGGTTTTCGCTCATTCCGAAAATGTTTTAATCACCTCAGATTAGATAATTTGGAATATAGGCCTACATATGAATTGAGTGAGCATGGATAGTCAATATAGGGGTAACAATTAACTAGAGCGTCTTCACGTTTAAGCCGGGCCTACGAGCTTGAAAAAACTATTATAAATATAAATAAATAAATTTAATACATAAAACTGTGGTTCAGGTAATCGATCTGTGGTCCATTTCTTAAAACAGCAGACGTTTCATCTCCTACTGCGGGACTTACTTTTAGTGCCAATCTTCTATATTGAACAGCAGTCGACTCACAAGAGAATTGAAGATTACTGAAGATGATTGCCGCAGGTGAAGTTGAAACGTCAGGAAATATTAAGAAATTAATCACAGCTCGATAGCCCGGCAGTTTTGTCTACCACTGACAACAGCTGCGATAGCTTTAACGTTAAGACATGTATATAGTAAAGCCAATGAGATTTAGGTAGAAAACGCAAGTGTATATGACATTGGTCATATATTGTGTAATAATCAGGACGGTGCTCTAGGCTTTTCCCGATTCGTCTGGAACTCTGTCGCACGAATGACTTTGCCGGTTATAAGGACCAACACTGGGCTGCCGTGCCCAGTTGTATGTTTTGCGAATCCAAACGATAAGAGAGTGCTGTTAATGGGGTGTTTTTGTAAAAGTGTTTAATTGTTTATTTATCATCATCATTATCAGCATCACCACTCCAAGGACTATGCCTTAGACCTGTTCCAGAACCCATCTCCTCCTCAGTCTACCGACATCTCTCTTCCCAGTAGGGTGATAACCTAAGGCAGACACAGGTAGGCGGATATCAGGCATGCGATTCCAGTGTTCACACCATCTCCTTCTATGGTCTTCAATCTTCTGGTGAAATGATACAATGTTTAAATTGCGTTTAATATCCTCGTTCCGTCTCCGATCCAAGAGAGAACAACCTTGCGTCCCCCTTAGAAATTTCATTTCGTCTGCCTGAATCCTCTGCACGTCCCTTTTACCAAGAGATTGTTTATTTATATTTCGAACTAAAATAATTATTAATTTTGTTAACTTTTATTATTGTTTCTACATTATTGTGCGTACTGGATAATGCTACAGCGAAAAGAACTGTTGTAATACTAGTGCCATTATTTTAGAGAAGTGCTGTGGTAGGCCTACTGATTTCTCTCGAACTAAAGAATTTTTCCATTGCCGTAAGATCGCGATACGTGTAGATGTCGTGTATGTGTGTGTGTGTGTGTGTGTGTGTGTGTGTTACACATATCCGTCCTCTGTCATTCACACATCCTCTTCCAATTCCAGTCCTGTTAGTCTAAATTTCCTCTTTACCGCGCTCTTTGAGACCTTCTCTATTTTCTTCTTCCTTCCGGCTTACGTTGTAAAATACGTTATAGTATTCTTGTTTCTGTCATTCTTTACTCAAGTGTAAACCACACAGGTTGTTTTTAGAGTGTACACAGGTTGGCTAGTTTTTACACAAGCAAACTGTGTGAGCAGTCTAGTACATAAAATGTCCCACCGTCATCGACGATGTATTGTCTGTATACACTGAGTTGGCGTCTGGGCCGGCGACTAAACCAGCCCCAGGTAGTCGCCGGCCCAGACGCCAACTTAGTGTATACAGATAATAGTAAGGTCGTATGTGATATTCTGACTGTCGTTCTTTATTCGTCGTTGCACCTTCTTCCCTTAAGTATTTGCATTTTTCTCTTTGTACACATTTAAAGTGTTACATCCAATCTCAAATCCTCAACGCAACTTAGTCCGTATTTTATAATATTTTCATCCACAATTAGAGGGACAATTCATTTGTACAAAACTCTTATGAAAGGTTTTTTAATCGGGCACAAACATTTGCCTTTATGCTTACGTACAAATAAGAAAAAAGGTGAACGAAGGTGGAGAGTGAAAGTGACAGAGAAGTAAGAGAGAAGGGGGTAAGTAGGATATTTGGTTTCCTCACACAAGTGTAACAGGACCGACCTGTGCGTTGCTTCACACATGTATCACAGACACAACAAGTTTCGTTATACAAGTAATTCGGTGACCGTATCATTTGTGTTAGTCTTTCTTGTATTCTCCCACAGCCCGGCTCTCTCTTTCCATCATTCTGTCGTCTCTGACACTATCCTTTTCTAACTATCCATCTTATGTAGCCACACCTTGCCTCTTTACTTTCTCTTGTTCTCTTGTATTCTCTTATACTTTTTCTTTACCTGTTTTTATATATAGTTCTCTATCTTTATCTTTGTTTTTATTTCTTCTGTTATTCTCAAACATTGTGTTTTTCATAAGATCTTGCCATTTCTTCATATTACTATTATTCTCTCCCCACTCTCTCGCTCAATCTTTTCTACATAATTCACTCTCTTTGATTATATCTGCTCTCTTTCTTGTTTGTCAACAAAATAAACACTAGACTATTTTCTTTTAGACTGTTATACGACAGTGAGGTGGCTACAAAAACGGGTGTATAAGTCAGACTACCTGCATTCCTTATTCGGATTTCCAGCTTAAGTTGTTTTAACCCAACCTTACTTTATGTAATAATTTTCTTGTATTTTAAAACAAGAATTGTCATTTTAGACCACACCTTAGATTAACAACATTTAAAAATTTATCACGATGTTCAAACAAAGTTATTGATCAAAAATTTTAAATGTTCATCTCGAGATTACTGTAATTTATTCAATATGCCGGTATTATTTTTCAAAATCGTCTCTTAGGTTCAGATACATACTCATAACACATAACTTTGAAATTAACATACTATAATTATTAATAGTTCTAGTTATTAATAATGATTAATATATAATAATATAATATAGTTATAATAATATATAATTATATATTATATTTATAGTTATTAATAGTCCTAGAACAAGTCAGCAATTTTGAATACCGGGGCTAAAGAGTGTCTTATAATACAAGCAACGACGTTGAGAATAAGTTGCACAAGTTCAACCTTATGTGCGGGACCATCAGGCGATCTCTTAAGTCAGCAAGTAAAGAAATACGCCTAAAATTCTACTAGACGATGGCCCTTCCCAACTTCTTTATGGGTCAGATAATTGGACTTTAACGAAAGGCTAGGTCATCGTATCCAAGCGGCTGAAATCGTATCTCAGGCACGTGGCAGGGTACACTCTCCATGATCATAAAAGAAACACAGATATACGGCAGGAACTGAATATTATGAGTATACTCGACAGGATTGCCCAGTATCGGCTGAATTGGTAGGAACATCTTTGCCGAATGGATGACTGCCGCGCCACAAACAACTATGGAACTATAAACCGAAGGGACGGAGAGGTGTGGGACGTCCGATGAGGCGCTGGAGTGGCCAGCTCTAGACTTTACCTGTTTGAGACCGGAACAAACCATTCTTGGTTTAATCCTTGCAGATGATGATGGTAATAATTATTAATTTAGAGTGTAGAAGAAACGTGTTTACTTACTTTTAAAGTTTTTTAGAGTAAAATGGTATCTTATTTTACTACAGTCTTTCTTTACACTGTTCAAGTTTTACAGTGTAAATATAATTAAATATAAATATAAACATACAGTGTAAATAAATATAATTCATTTCTTGAATAAAGGAAAGGAAACATTCACTTTGCAGATTCCTCTTGACCACATTTCGAAAAAGATCGTCCAATTATTGTCTCTTCCTGTTTAGTTGATAAACAAAAGGAAACTCCAGTATCAACACATCAAATTACTTTTTCTAAGTATGTTTCCTGTGTTTGAAAGTATTCGAAATACCGCTACGTCTGCTGTCACTGACAAACGTTTTCAAAAAAATGTTAGTAATTCATAAAATTATCAGTCATTGAAAATTACAACTTAAGAATGTAGAAAAAAATTTAATTTTCATAATTCGCCCTAAATAAAATAATTTTTGGTTACACATTTTTATTTTACTCAACCCCGCATGTAAAATGCGGGCACATTACCACGTTTTTACTTATAGGCTATTTTTCATAAGCGGTTAAAAATTTTCTACTACTTATCTGGTAACATATTAGGACGAAAGCTGATTGTCGAAGTAAACAGATGTTGGAGTTCGTGTAAACTCCGTCTTGTTTTACAAAGTGTAATATAAATCCGGAATACGCTGAAATTGTTTTGGCCTTCATCCGTTGCATTATTACAAACTTCGGAGAGACTTTCACTTGTAGACTAATAAAACAGAGCACAGTAATCCTTGTAAGCAGTAGCCTGGCAGCCGAGAGCACACACGTGTTGGATTAAACATAAGTCCATTGTCTTCCCCTGTTGTCATTATTATGATTATGTAAGATCTTACAGCAGAGTTACTTCCTGAACTCACCACCAGCGCCGTTTGCAACAATCTTCTTTTAATCATTGTTATTTATTCCTCACTTCAATTACGTTGTCCATAAGTATTCCCTTCTTTCTACTCGTAAGCTTAATATTTTATATCCTTGTCAGTAAAAGAATTTAATAAAAATAAATAAATTAAGACATTTAATCCAATTCCTTTCAGACAAGCTGTAGCTTCCAGACAAGTTACTCTCGCTGGCTGTCTGGCGAATACAGGCCTACATTCAATGCTCCGAAAAATAAAATACAAAATTTTGTATACCTACAAAAATTGTATGCTCGTACAGCTTCATCGATCGGATTTAACAGTTTTAGGGAATAACGTAACACAATTTTACTTTCATGTTCCGCAAGGAAATGAAAGTATGGTGATCGCGAAAAAAATCGTGTTCAAGACAAGGGCAGATTCTGATCGTAGTACCCTCAAAACATGAAGAAAAGTCATTTTACGAAAGTGTCTGTGTGTAAAATTTTTCTATGGCGAATGATAACTGCCGCAAAATCAAACAGAATCAAATACTTTTTTGCATATGTGCCCGAGTTATAGAAGACTCAAGGCTTATTGATTTTGGCGAAGATCGGTTAACGGGAAGGGGTAGCTTACCGGCAACGTTTTACGTTTTTAACAAGAGTAAAGTACTTAATTTTGATAAATAAAGTATCCTGAATAGAAGATCGTAATAATCCACTGTAGAAACGTAGATGAAATATCTATAAATGAAAAAGGTAGTTGAATGGGGAGGGGGTAATTTTTGTATTGATGTTATAAATAATTTATTCGACCAAAAAATAAAATAAAATATCAACAATTGATATCGTTCCATCTAATCAAAATATCGTAACCACGGATACGTAGACAAAATAATTTTTCGTTTTCAGAAATTTAGAGATTACAAACGCTGGGCGGTATTCGCTTTCTTTCGTGTTATTTAAATAAAAGATAATTCAATCAAATTAATTCTTTATTTTTAAAATATTAACAACTATGCATAATTCGTATTTTGTTTATATTTCTCAGCGTTTTTACCAAAAGCATGCTGACATATTTAGTTTCGTTCTGAGTGTACATATTAAAAATAATTTTATATTTAATTAGAACATGGAAGTCATGTATAGTTCTCCATACCGATTTTTCCCTTAATATTCCCTTCTTTCTACTCGCTAACTTAATATTTTATGTCCTTGTGAGCGAAAGAATTTAATTAGGTTATTTAATTAATTCTCTCGTGTTGTAACTTCCAGACAAATGTGTCACTGACTATCTGACTTCTGGCTGTCTGGCGACTATAGGCCTACATTCAATGCTCAGAAAAATAATATACAAAATATTGTATATAAAAATTGTATGCTGATAAAGCTTTAATTGATCGACTGTAATAGTTTTAGAGTATAAGGTAACATAATTTTTTTCTGCTATATTAATGATCTGTAAAATACGACAGCTCGTTGGACGATATTTAAATGAACTTTGATGATACATTGTTGATGAGTCCATTTTGTCTACGTGAGAAGAGAATCCTAGGTGTAATACGCAGAGCGTATCCAAAAAATCTGTAGACATAGACTGTTTGCCAAGATGAAGAATATGTAATGACAACCAGAGAAACGTCAGTTCTCCGAAAAAAAAAACAAGAAGCGTTTTAAATAGTAAAGACTATGTATCGTGGCGAGACAGAGGTCACATACCAAGCTGTAACTCGTAGTGGTTCGTGTAAGTTGTAACGAAGTGTCAAAGCGGCCGTATTTGGTGACGGCTCAGAGAATGTGTGAACGCGTATTGTGTGCCAGTGCGCGTATTTATCTGTTCAAATCAGTTTGTACATGCAGTGCATTGCGTATACAGATTAACTGTTTCCATATTTGCACGTTGATTCCAAATTTCAGTCTCAACCTGTCTGGACTATCTGTCTGTCTGTCTGTCTGTCTGTCTCTCTCTCTCTCTCTCTCTCTCTCTCTCTCTCTCTCTCTCTCTCTCTCTCTCTCTCTCCCCTATCTCTCTATTTCATAATCACACGGTTTATTAGTTCTGTATTTGTGTAATGTCTATTTTCTCTCTCCAGATGTCAAAATTATAGGCCTGCTTACTGTTAGCACGGGTATGTCTTTAATACAGACGTACACATTACACGAATCTATTAATTTATATTTGTTCTCATTGCACGTTCTTCACCATAAAGCCTGTGCCGTGAAAGCCTTCGCTCGTTATTAATTCAAACTCCACGCAACCAACTGACAGATTACAAACATCATCCTGTCATTACATGTACTTATAAATCAGAATAAACATTTCGATTATTCAACAATCATTATCATGGTAGACACGCGTGTTCCTAAACAAGCGTTTGAATATAGTGCGTTCGTGAGATCGTGGACGACCCTGGAAAAAATGGTCAGAGACTCTGTGAAGTCGGAGCGGGCTATAGTAGTGAAGAAGAAGAAGAAGAAGAAGAAGAAGAAGAAGAAGAAGAAGAAGAAGAAGAAGAAGAAGAAGAAGAAGAAGAAGAAGAAGAAGAAGAAGAAGAAGAAGAAGAAGAAGAAGAAACAATAATTATATGATTTTCTAAAGCAATCTTTAAGAAAAATCCTACCTCCTCTTCGTCGGTAGTAAAATTTGAAACGGCTTTTGACTACCAACAGACGTTTTGGGCTCGTTGGTAATCACTTCTGCCCAATACTCTCCTCACACCACCACATACTCATGTAACGTCATATGCGTTGTCCATTGTAGATCCTTTCGTTTTCACCACACGTCTAAACCAAAATAATGGAATCGGTCGAAGGTGTTTCAAAAAAATCTAAGAAAATTTGGCAGTCTTTTTGTTTCTTTATTTTCCGATAAAACAATAATTATAATACAAACCTAAATACGAAGTGGTGATCTTTACTTCATAGCTTGTGACGAGCACGGGTGTGTCTTTAATACAGACGCACACATTACACGAGCCTTCACGAGTCTACTAATTTTTATTTGTTCTCATTGTACGTCCTTCACCAAAACCAAAACATTGACAGAACATTTCTGTTACCAAGAACGTACAAATACTGAAGGTAGCGGGTGTTCATAAAACGAGAAGTAGCATAGTCTTCGCAAAACAAGCGCTTATGAACACAAAACAATTGCTGTAGTATAGCCTTCTTAAAGCATAAGAAAACTGGACAGTAAAAATTACAAGAAGTAGTTGGATAGACGGATATAAAATTTACATATATTCAAGAAATTGAAGGAGGGATGAAAATTATGGACATGTCGATAGAAATAATTATTGTCTAAGGAATACACGGCCCGAGTCAATGTTGTTAAGATTGTCTGATTCCGGGCTGTTTGGCCGTGGTCCGGTGCTGTACACCGCAGCAGACTTTTGGCCGTGCCATTGATGCCTTCTTCTCGATTGGCTGGTGGCGTTTGAACTACAGCTTCGTGACACTCAGGTGCCTTTCACGGGACCGCTAGCCTTTACCACAGTACTGTGGTCACACCAACGGATCGTTAAACTTGACTTCATGACGCCTGTTTTTCTATAGCAATAATGTAGAAGAACAACTTTTGGTCAGCTGTTAATGTAGTTTTGAAAACGATGTTCGTCTTTCAAGAATGTAGAAGACTCACGACTGTTCCGTCCAAGGATACATAGATAAGCTTATGTAACAAGACGCGCACACATATGACTTGTCTTACGTAAGCTACATGATATAATAACAACAATAATAATACTTAGACGATACATAACTGTTATATGTGTTGCCCAGAACACAAGACGATTGGGTTGGTACACGGCAAATACCAACGCAAGAACACCGTTAAGCGCCTTCATTTGTGCTTCTGATATTTACGTAAGGTCGCGTTACGTAACTGTTTACACTCGGTAAAGGCTATTACAAAAAAAAAAACTGCTAGTTGAATCAAATCTTAGTGTGCAATGCTTATTCACGTTTAATTTATTCTGTACATAAATTATCGCCATATAATTTGCGTACGTATTGTCTGCGCTTGCGCGAAAGATTTGAGATCAAGGTCTTTATTTTCCTGGACTTTACGTCCGACATGTAATCCGTTATAACGTTAGGGGTGTATTGCGTTTGTCCGTGGTAATAACGTGTCTCCTGTTTTGTTGTAAAGGCTCAGTGGGAGACAAGATCGGAACGACTCTAAGTGGTTTAACGTCTTCATGTCCTACGCTATCCTCCGAAAACGTTTCTTCTTGTAAAGAATAAATATAAACTAAAAAGTGGTCTTCTTTTGACGAACAAATATAAACTAAAAAGTAGTCTTCCTTTGAAGAATAAATGTAATCAAAAAAATTAAAGATTACATTTTTTACCTACTCTATAAATAAAGCAACTCATTACTTTATTTGTTTTGGTGACGTTTTGTTTGCATTTGGTTTTAATTTGATGATGTGGTCATCTTTCTTGTATCGAATTGTTACTACAATTTACAAAATTACAAAAATCGATTACGCATTACGTAATTACATTGTGCAGATAAACTATGTAGATATCTATCAAAATCGTGTAGCTAAATCAATATGCCTTTAAAATAAAGTGGCTCTATTTTGGCCACTTTTTATTTATGAGGGAAGGTGGAAAAATTTTGTGTACAAATTTCCGGAAGGTTGCACACTTCCGAGGCCTGTGGGTTTGGGTATTATACCCGACCCACTAAAAATAAAAAAAGCACCTCCCTTTCCTCTTCTAAGACACCAATCCGGAACTATTTGACACATTACTTCAGGTCAGCCCTATTGTTTTGCAGCCCTAGGGGTCACATCTGGCTTGTTATTCTTCTGTATTGTATTGTCCAAATCTATCTTCTTCCCCAGAAGAATCTCTTCTGCGAAGCGTGCCACACAGTTCCAGGTGTCCTTCCCATGAAGCATCGCGCTGTTTTGGCCATTACCATTGAAACGAATTTAAATAATTATTTGAATTGACGAAAAAATATTAAATAATAGCTAAGACATAATTAATTAATTGACGAAGAAACGTGTTGGATGGGATACCATAATGTCAGCTTAACAATAACACTGTAGTATCGACACCTATCAATATTCTGCATGAAAGCGGGTTCGTTAAAAACAAAAACAAAAAAACTATGCGTGCGCGCAAAACCGCAGAAGTTCCATGTGCTGCTTAATATGAGCCTACGACCGCAGCTGATCCACTTGGTTGGGTAACAGGAACACAATTACGACCGTTTTTTCACGTCAGTCAGTTTCGTTCTGTTTTTGCCTCCGTCTCGTCGTCGTTTAGAAAGTGGTACGCGACAGCGGCGATTGTCCGACCTACCGGAAACGGACAGCGGACAGTAGCGTCCACTCGTTTTCCGACTAGCTCTACGATGTTCAGAATGTATACGAATGCCTACCAGTGCGGGAGTATCTGTAGCTAAAGATGAATTCGAACTCCAGAATCTAATCGTTAACATACTTACACTTAGACAAGTCTGATAACTCTTTGCGATTTTAGATGTATAATTTTTGTTGATTTCGCTTATAGTTCATATTTTTTCGTGTACCTGTACAGTCCTTATTGGATATCATGTCTTAACTTATCTTCTACTAAGCTGACTTTTCTCCGCTGTTCTTAATGTAATTTTTTTACGAGGGAGATTGTGGAAAACTTAATTTCGCTGCAGAAAGATCCGCATTCCTACGGTGTGTGGGATTCGCACCCACCAAAACCACAAACCCTTTTTGTCCCCGGCACGGATCTACATCGCGACTCAGCTTTTGCAATATTTCAAGGTGGTGTCATTTGTTCTTCGTCCTGTGGACGTTCATCTGTTTTAAACCTTCAGCGGGTCCACATTACCTGTTTTCTGCTATTCTGTCAGCAGCCTTAGTAAGATTTCCTGATTCCTTCTTTTGTGTTAGTACCTTCTCTATGTAGACTCCTATCTCATCCCAATAGTGTTCGCTCTGCACCATTAGTTCGATGATATCTTGGGGCGAAATGTTCTTAATGTAGTTAAAACAAATAAAAACTAATTTAGTAAAAAGGTGGACATAATAATGAGTGTTTCCATAGTAACCTTTTTGTTACACTTAAAAGTACTAGGAAATAAGAAAATTAAATATAAATATAGAAGCTTGAACTCTGTTTTCAATCGTTTAAATTAACAACTGAAATAATAATTAATTTGACCGGTCACTTCAGATTTGGTGAGTAATAAAAACAGACGCTCGTCATATGTTTTAGACTTTGTAATATGTTTTCGAGTACACAATATTAATCTAGTTAATTTGAAATTTCTCTTTATAGCCTTATATTCTCATAAAGACGTAGCGTTTTTAAGCGGTAAAACTTCAAAATTAACTCAATGTTTACGATTGTTTATCAACATAAGAAATCAAAAACATAGACCTATGTGAATCTCAAGTTTAAGAAATGTATTATGTAATAACTATTTTATTTAACGTGGCAAGGCAGAGGTTACATACCAAGTTTTAACTCGCAGTGGTTCGTGATAGACACAAATTTCTGTAACAATTTTTAATTCTATGTTAATGGAAAGGTAATGTTTACTGACATAAGGAAATGGAAGTATGGTCATGGCGAAAAAAACCTTCGAGATAACGGCAGATTCTGATTGTACTACCAGCAAAACATGAAGAAAAGTCATTTTTCGAAAAGTGTGTGTGTGTGTGTGTGTGTGTAGAACTTTTTCTATGGCAAACGATAACAGCCGCAAATTCAAACAGAATCAAATACTTTTTTGCATACATTTCTGAATTGTAGAGAACTCAAGGCATTTTGTTTTTGGTGAAGTTCGGTTAAGGGAAAGGGGTAGTTTACCGGCAACGTTTTACGTTTTAAAAAGAGTAAATTGCTTAATTTTGATAAATAAAGTATCCTGAAAAGAAGGTCATAATAATCCACTGTAGAAAGGTAGATGAAAAATCTATAAAAGAAAAGGGTAGTTGAAGGGGGGAGGGGGTAATTTTTTTATAAATTAAAATGGTAGTTGATGATGGAGGAGGTAAATTTTTATAAGTTTTATATGTGTACTACGTTATTGACAACAAAGAAGTAGTTTCTACGGAAACATTTCATTTCACTTTTACAAAATTCTATATTTTTCATTTTAATTTAAATCACGTATGAGTGAAAATATATCGTTCCTGGCAGGCAAGCATATCTCAATTATGTAATTTTTATTTTCCAAAGTTTTATTATTGTGATTACCGCAATAAAAAGGCCGGCAGGACACACACTCACACACACAAAATTCGCGTTATTTCTGGCCTCACTCATGTTTATTTTCTTATGTTTGCACGCATTTTAAAAGGAAAGTGCCGAAACCCACACCAACACAACGAGTGCAAGCCGAAAAGGTAGACATCGATTTGCTTCCTGTGGATCGCTGGGCAGTGTTGTATTAAAGCAATTAATACAATCTGTGTACTTATTTCTATTATGCTATGAGAATTATAAACTAATATGTGCATTTGTGTATGTATGAAAAATATATAAATATTTTTCTCCTTTAGAAAATTGTTTGCCCCGCCTTGAAAATATTTTGACCTCCCTGATGGCTAGTTATTTACTAGCCTGTGTGGAATATAGCGTTATGACATGGATCAGAATGGTGGGTGTTAAACAGGAGACACAAACGTATTAAGGAAGAAATGTTTTGGTGAGAAATTTATAATTATACGGGTGAAGAGAATAGTCATTCATTTAATCAGAAGACAAATGGAAAGAAAGAAATCAAGACTCGATTTTAAAAAAGAAAAATGACTAATATAGTATTGACAGGAAATACTTTGATAACACTATTGACATCCCTCGGCCCCTCGCAGCGAGAGTCCAATTTTATTACAGGAATCAGTTCGCAGCACACCTCTTCGTTCGACCTACAGACATTTTATCCAAAAGTACAGTCCTTCCTCACGAAGGTTGAGGATAGTCTTAATCCACCTGACATGGTAGTACCATTTTAGCTGATACGTAATTTTTTCAGAACTCAAGCATCCACTTATTTAATTAATATGTAAATGATTTTAAATATAAATTTTAGGACATAGAATCATGTATGGTTCTCCATACCGATTTTTTGGTAAGAATTCCAATTCCAATACGTTCAATACTTTTACTTCTTACTTCTTTTTTTTTGTAAATTAAAATGGCAGTTGTACGAATTTTAAGATATTTTTGTAAGAATTACAATTCCAATACGTTCAATACTTTTAAATTTTCAAAAATTAACTTTAAGCTTTTCATTAATTTGAAGTATTTAAATACAATAACGAAAGATAGAAAAAGCAGCTCAGACATATTAGACAGAATTAAACACGAGTAGTAGCTTTTTCATTAATAGAGGAAAAATCTATGAGAAACAAACTACCTCTTAAAAAAAAAAAGATTCTTGACGGTAACCATTACAGTCTGGCCCGGTTTACGAGCTGGATTGTATCCTAAAAGATTCTTGACGGTAACCATTACAGTCTGGCCCGGTTTACGAGCTGGATTGTATCCTAAAAGATTCTTGACGGTAACCATTACAGTCTGGCCCGGTTTACGAGCTATATTGTATCCTAAAAGAAGAATCGCACCGTTTGAACGATGATGTTTCTAACGAATTATTAACATTAAATGGATGGTTAGAATCAGCAATAAAGAAGTAATTCAAGTACTTTAGAACAAAGCCGCTTTTGAAGTACGTAGTTAAAAAGAGAGATATGCTTACATGCATAAACTAAGACACTGAAGGAGGTAGACATTGAAGCAAATATGGAATACATGATAGAGGGGAGAGCCCAGCAATATACGTATATTCACATATAAAGTTCAAATCAATAGTATTTACCTCAAGCTACACAAGCTCGAAGAGGGCAGACAAAATTGGAGAGGAGTGCTGCCAAACAAGCCAAACACAGAGAGAAGAGAGAGAGAGAAAGTGAGTGAGTGAGAGATCAGACAGACAGAAAGAAAGAAAGAAAATTGTAGGTATGCTTTTTGTTTTATTTTTGGAGTAGATTAATAGCTCATAACTTACAGTCATCTTTCATCTACTTTTGTAGAATGTGACACAAGATGTGCTAGATTTGTAAGTCTTTTTACTACATTCTGTTTCCTTTATTTTCTTCCTACGTCACCTGTCACTAAGCTGCTTAGGTAGCACAGCCACTTCGCACACAACACTAATACAATACGGGAGTGACAGGTCTAGGTCACTGCGAGGACATCAACTGTTTTCTTTTTGCCACGCGTCATGCACGAACAGCAAATGTTTGGTCTCTCATAGGAATGTTTGATAGCTTTCAGAATAATTCAGTTATCAGAATTATAACTGGCTATTAGGCGAAATAAACTTTAAATAGTCACTTGTTAACGTTTTGTTAACAAATTCCAGTTTTTGAAGAATTTATAGAACCTACTGAACATCCAAACGTTTCTGCATAGCACAGTTAGGTAGGCCTATTATTACATAACGCATAAGCAGGATCGTCTGTCGTCTTTCAGCATTAGGAAATTCGTAGACGGTACATTCGTCTCTCGACAAGTTTGTCCAGTACAAACGTGTAAAGATGTAGGCCTACATATTGAGCTCTACGTTTCTTTCCCAGATACCAAGTGTTTGTATACTTCCCATCGAAGCAAATCGTTGGCGGGTCTAACCAAACAGAACGGTATGTAGACTCGGGTGAGCACCGAGCTATATCGTGTACTTTCTAAACCTACACTCATGCAAGGCACGTAATATACATACCGCTACGTGTACTCTGTTAAAATAGTACACATTTGGTTATTAAATTGCCACACTATCGAATAAAGTAGGGCCACACTACTTGGAATCTCTCTCTCTCTCTCTCTCTCTCTCTCTCTTTTTCTCTGTCTACTTCTTATTTCTCTCTCCCCTCTCTTTTTCTTTTTTATCGCGTGAGATACGTCCGCAGGAAAAATTTAAAAAACCTTTATACGTATAAAAATCATAAATCAACAAACTAACACCTGAATAGACACAAATAAACACCATACATTATGTATTATTGGACGTTACATTTGACGCAATCATAAATTAATAATAAAAATTAACAATACCTCCCCCTTCACACACAAACACACACACACAAGTGACCCAGAGAAGCAAGAAAATCAGTCAGAGTTTGCCAAATCAGTGAGAAGGGAGGGTACTAGCAATCCCCCGAAACCCCTGTGCAAAAATATAAAAGTAAGTGTTCTTAAAATGTAACTTAAATGGTGTGAAAATGTAAATGGTGTCAATGTAATAACACGTATATGTATATATAATTTGTTTATCAATTTTATATTTCATTTACGTTTTATATAAAATTATTATAAGTCTCTTGACCTCATTAAATTCGTATCCCTCAAAAGCGTACTTGATGTCGATTTAGGCCTGTTAATTATTCTAATACGGACATAATTTGTTCCGGAGCTGTGTGAAGTGTGTAATTTGGTTGGTTAGTGTACAATATTCATACTTTTACTACCGCGCTGAGTGAAACTATCGAAAAGCTAATAATAAACGTAACCTCGATAGGCATTCTCGTTCGACATTATTCCAGTTGGCACACTTAGCCGGTACTTTTGTTACCCGACTCGCGCCGCCATGATGTTTCTTCGTTTTCTATTACTGTCGCTTCTCCATGCGCGCGCGCGCGCGCACACACACACACATCTTCTTGTCAAGGAAAAGTACTTTCACAGACACCGCTACACATACATAATCCAGCGTAACCGACAAAAAATATAGTAAAGTCATTTGCACATATTTCGTTCGTATGAAACCCGTTGTATTGCGCAAAAAACAATAAATAAATAAAGTAGTATAAAATTTCTCTATAAAAAACGTAAAAAGAAAAGAATCGCATCTTCTTCATGCGTGTATTCTTTGTAGCAATCAAGAAGAAAGTTTTTGATAAATGTAGTTATTCGCTGCAGAAGAAACTTTCATCCAAAATCAAACCTCTGAGCTGCTGTTTGTGTTATCAGTCGTCCTACTGGTACAAAAGTAATTTGCCATAATATATTATGTAGTTTACGCGTGAAATTTACGCGAATGATATATTTGTTAACGAGATGAAAGAAACATTAATAGAACCCTAAGCTGCTCACTTTATTCTATTAAAAATAGATAGTTATGACAGAGTTTTTTAAGCGAGTAGTCTAACGTTGATTTAAATACACAACAAAGCGTTCCCCGAGTTTGTTACATACGGTTTTAAATTTTAACATTCTGTACTACGAAGTTGCTCTTACGATTCTGCATTATCATACCAAGAATAGTACAAATATATTTTATTAATAACGTCTTCAAGGCCCCAGCTTTCTCATTTAGTGCAGTAACTTTTAAAATTTGTTTTCAAACGTTTCCTGGGTTAACAAAATCTTGCCGATCTTTCTCTGAAGAGGTTTTAATCCTCACACACAATGTTTCTACTAAATTTGATTTATTTCGATATTCACCTCTGAGGCATATCCCACGTTTCTCTTCAGCCAACCTCCATACATTTTCTCAAAACACATATCCTTAACAGCTGAAAAATGCATCTCAGCAAAAAAATAACCAGAATACGAAAGTATATTCGAATTCTTTTCGGGTTTATCTTTTCCCAAAATTCTGTCGGTCTCTGGAATTACCCAACATCAATGGATGCCTGTCCTTTTCAGCTGAGATATTAAAACTGTCTGGGCATAAAACCGGTTACCATTCGAACACAATAATACAGCCTGACTTAAATGGACTCTAAGTCCTCAACGCAACTTACCCCTATTCAATTCCTGCTTCCGCGAACAATTTTTTAAATCCATTATTCATTCTTTATCACTTCAAAAACTATTATTTAAAAATCGTTCAAGTTGTTATTTAAATAGCCGTTTGATTACTCCTGTTCACTCTCACAAAACAATTGCCTCCAAATTTTACGTGAGGTTAATGACTAGCCTTTCTATCAGACCTTGGATACAACCGCTAACTTGATCTTAAAGCATATATATACTTGATCTCCAGTATTCCAAATATTGTATAAACCCCCATTGTAACCTCAACTTTAAAGAGAAACTGAACTCATTAAAACTACCATAAGTGAAGTTTTACAAATTTACAATTTGTAAAAAAATTCACAGGCTCTTTTAATTAATTTTCTGAAATCAATTGTAAATAATTTTTCCTTGGAAACTCCTTAACAATGTGATTTTGATCTATAAAAATATTTTTTAATTTCATTTATTTGCGTATTTACGATTATACTGGAATTTTTCACAGTAATAATTAAATATAATATATAGCCTACAGCACGCTTGACGGGGAAACTATTCATCAAAAACTCACCGATATCTTCAGTCTTCGTCCTACATGGTTTGGGCGGACAATTCTCCGATTAAATTACATTAGTGATACGATTTACTATCAGTATCTTCTTGCATCTTATGAGACACAGCACAGATGGTCTGTCCCTTTACAAATCGTGTTTCTTATTGCGTGCGTTTTGATAACGTCTTTAATAAATGGCACTTCAACAGCTTCATGAGGAAGTTGGTTTGAGGAACACCAAAAGCATCTGACTTGAAGTCTGCGGTATTTTTTATGTTTGATGGTTTGGTTCCAATGTGATTACATATATCCAAATTACCGTTAAAAGAATTTTATATAGTACTAGCAAAATACCCGTGCTTCGCTACGGAGTTTCACGTTGTACGTAATGAAATTGTTAGTTTAATTAATAAAGTTCAATTAAAGTAGGTTTCTTAAAAATAAATAGCTGTTGCCCACGACTTCGTTCACGTGGTCCTTCAATTTAATGCGATAATATATTTAGAACAGAATCTATTCTATTGGGTTGCCATAGTAACCAAATCTAATAGTTTTTTAAGACCCCAAAGGACCCCCCAGAGGATCGTATCGAAAAAAAATGTCCTATGTTGGTTCTCCCGTTGCGTAAAATATTTGTGCCAAATTTGGTTGAAATCGGTCCAGTGGTTTAGGAGGAGATGTGGAAGACCCCAAAGAACCCCCCGAAAGATCATATCGAAAAAACACATATCCTATGTTGGTTCTCCCGTTGCGTAAAATATTTGTGCCAAGTTTGGTTGAAATCGGTCCAGTGGTTTAGGAGGAGATGTGGAAGACCCCAAAGGACGCCCCAATGGACCCCATCGAAAAAACACCTACCCTGTGTTGGTTCTCCCGTTGCATAAAATATTTGTGCCAAGTTTGGTTGAAATCGGTCCAGTGGTTTAGGAGGAGATGTGGAAGACCCCAAAGGACCCCATCGAAAAAAATTCAGAAACCTTCGCGGGCGTGCGCGCAACAACTCACCGAAGTTTCATCGCAATCGGATGAATGGTATAGGAACGCATACGGGACAAAGAAACAAAGAAACATTCATTTTTATAGATATAGATAGTTTAATTACACTCTAAGGACGAGTTGGGAGTAAGGAAAAATTCATATTTGATCTTACAGTTCCTCTCACCTGTGAATTCTGTAGAAATAATGTTACATTACAATATATAATTTACATTATCGTAAAATGTATTATCAATAATTAGTAAACAAAAACCAAACAATGTTATGTATTGTTGGTGTTACTAGACTGTACAAAACACACAAAAAGCATTGTATACTTTTAATAGTATGTTGTATATACACCATATTGTTTAATGTGGTATTATTTATTATAAAACATAATAAGCTTATTTATTTGTATGTACATGTATGTAAAGCTAATAAAATACTATAACTCGTAAATATATTATTTCGTAAAAAATAAAGGCTGCCTTCACAGTAATTTAATAAACTAATTTTGCTTGCTTTCATTCGCCTCAACGAATGCAGATTGGCTTACGTCATTCGCCACTCTTGGATTTTATAACAAGCCAATCTCGTCTTCTTGGAAATGTAAAAGTTACATGCTGACTCGTAACCGCGGCAACGGAAGTTAAGTCATAACCAGCCAACAATATTTTTCAATTTATAGAGGAAGTTATAATTAGTATTTAATAATGTTCCTGTTATTAATAATAGGCGCGCGTGCCAGAAAGTGAGTGTGAGAGATACTCAGGTCAATATTTCATACCTGGTAAACGGTTAAATAAATAAAAATTATTGACAATTTAAATTTGTATATAGAGTACTTATCATATATTGATGTAACCCGACACCAATATGGTATAAGGGTATTTTGATAATAAATAAATAAATATTGAGAATTTATTTTAAACTTGTTTTCCTGCATAAATATTACTGAAAGTATTTCCTTAATGGATTTTTATACAGGCTAATAATTCTTTGGAAGCTAGTGATTAAAATATTTAAACAAAATTTGTTTAAATTTTCTGCCTTGAAGCTAAAACAAGCAATGTTTCATTGAAAAGTATGCTCCAATTCTTCACTTGTATAACAATAGTAATACCTAATATGTTACTCCTATTTTGTTGTACCACTGTACAATAACTGTGGTTACTTCGCGGTCCTTTTATTTTGAATGAATAGAAAACCTGCAGAATTTAGGTGAGACTTGGCGCGGAATTTGGTGCTTTACCTTCTTATGTTACTAGACACAAGTCTATAAATACATTTTATGTGATGGAAAAATAAATTACACGGTTATACGTGTGCTTCTTGATTTTATAACTAGTAGGATTGTCTACTGCAAAAGAGGAGCTTCATGTGGCTGGGACTACTGATACTAACTGATTAAAGGAAACTATGCTAAAAATGTCGTAGAGAAACACCGAAACAAACCGATGACGATCTGCCATTTTGAAAAATCAAACGGCATTCAGGGGTTTCAATATATTTAGTCCGTCATGCGACCATGCTCCTTAAACAAAAGAATAAAAAGAATCATTTTCAACATGTGTATTACAAATCTAAGAAAAAGTATACGTGAATCTTGGAAGGCAAAGTTTCTAAGCTAGACAAAAATCTGGACGATTATGTAAAAGTAAATAATATTTTGTTTAGACAGACTGGCATATACACGCGGACATTTTCTGTAACAAAAGTGTTTTAAATTTTAACCTATGTTAGGGAACCAATCCTTTACAAGAACAGTAATTTAAAGCTTTCGGAATATTTGAAACGTAATCTTCAAAGAAATGGTAGTAATATTGCGCTAAATTTAAAATCTTCAAACATTTATCAGAAAAAAATGTGTCTCATTCAGAGTAAATTAAGTCACGGTTTGACGACAACTAGACTTTTCAGTTCAGTAAGGGTAAACACTCGTAAATAATGTGAAAACTCTTGGTAATGTATATATACGAAATTTGTGTATAGTATGTGTTAACGTAATACTTACAAACTTTCAATATTATTTCATAATTTCTATAACTTCTCATAATTGTTAAGAAAAACGAAAGACAGCAAAAATAACTAAAAACTTGCTTACTTGCGTACGAAAATCTACTACAACAATAAAGCAACTAGTTTTATCTTAAACAAAAATACATTATTTTTAATTCTATGGAAACAATACATTAAAATTATAGGAATTTTTCTGTGTGCCAGTACTAAATTTTATGAGGTATGCAGTTAATTGCACAACGGTTTCCAGTTTTTACTCAAACAACAGTACGCATATTTAAAGCGAATATTCTTTAATTTATTTTTAATTATTATACATATTAATTTGTAATGAAATATTTATAACAATTTAATTTGTAATAAAACAATGGACATCGAACGCCAAGGACAGGGAAAATTGGAGGCGGATGATTATGGAGGCTAAGGTTCGACTCCGAACTGTGACATCATAGAAGAAGAAGAAAAAGAAGAAGAAGAAATATTTATACATTTAGATACTATGTCAGAAATAACAGCCCAAGATTTACAGGATGATTGGTATTTAACGGACAAAATGGTGACCGTAGCGAAACATATTAGTTCTTTAAGACAATATGTTTACTGTGAACTGCCTGCAATTGTTTGTTCTGGTTTTAATCAATTTTTGGAGCCACCTGTTTCCTCCCGTTGCCACTTTTTCACTACTAATTAGAACACTAGCAATTTTTAAACATTTTCTTCTTCTTTTGGACAAAAGCTGACATTAACTGCCAATCGTATACTAAAGTGAGGTAAAATTTAGAAAATTTACTTTTCCTGTTGTCAATAATATATTTAAAAATTTTCTTACATGCAGTGTTCTGGGATGTGTGTAATCATTTAGTAGACGATTACACAATGCAGACGATTGTTCATTTTAACTTTTGGTAGGTCATGAACACGTGCTAAAAAAGAAACAATGAAAATAATTGCAGTTGGGAAAGCGACAATTAGTGCATTAAAAACGTTTACCAAGAATATAAAGTATGCACCACGTGAGATAACGAACTATATGCGATAATCACGTGATACGTTCGTGTGAACGTAATTGGTGTGAAAACGTGACCGGGGAATTGTGCGATAACGAAAATGTCCGTCCGTTCTGTATCATAATACGGCGGCTTATTAAGGCGCCGCTAGAAAGCTGCAGCGCACAAGATTACAGGAGAGACTTGTTCATTAATTGGCGTGAACTTTTAAAACGTGGATTACACTTGGGCCGTCATTGTTTCAGTATCGTGTTGTTCTTGTTACCGTATAATTCAAAAATAGCATTGCCATCAATTACTGCAGTGAAGATGACTGCAGCGGGATCACAGGCATGCAACCTACCCTACATCTTTGTGCACAGAGATTACACAAAGATACTGTCACGATCGTGCATCTTCTTTGGCAATACTAGGGCACGATTTGTCCTTAACTGTTTCGCTTATACTTTCTTTTTCAACACTAAGTAATAAAATACGTAATTATTACTCTTATTTTAAAATCTTTGTAGCTCGAATATTTTATATGTTAAATAGTAACATTTATTTTAAATTAAACAGAGGCTTTTAAATGAGTTCCGTGAAAGGCCGCATTTAATTTACGTAATATATTAGGTCTTGAAAATAACTAACAATTTTACAAAATGTTAAATTTTCAACAGTAAATTATTGTAAATGATAATATTAAGGTGTTCGAAGGAATTTTGGTTAAAAGTGCCATCACCAGAAACATCAATAGGCAAGTTTTAAAAATAATATTATTTTGGAAAAGCAAAACCACAAATTATTTATATTTTCTTCAAGATGGTATAATTAAATTGTATTTATGTTAATTGTTTTATAAATTGTAAATAATTGTTTAATAAATTGTTTTATAATTTATGTAAAATTAAATTGTTTATAACAAACTTTTTAAACTATGGTTCCCTAAGTAGGTGGTCAGAATCCTAGAGAGATTAATTATAATAACAAAATTTTAGTCCAGGTGAATTATGTCTGTTTTATGACACAAGAGAAATATAGTACCGTTACGAAATTGTAAAGGGAGCAAATAGAAGAATTTCACTGTATTCTTCCATGTTGCTGTTCACAAATATTTTATTAAAAACTTTTTTAAAACTACAATTTTTTACTAATCATAAATTCCTGTCTATATTTAAATACCTGTCGTACTGTTAGATTCTTAAATAATGCATCAATAAAAACTATGTAACTTTCACTTTATTAAGAAGGCCTCGTTTCCCAAAAAAAGTTAATAACATTTTAAAGATCTAATTACACACAAGAACTACACATCTTCATTGACACAAAAGTAAATAGTAATTATTACATTCTTTTATAAATAATAATTATTCTGTTGCTGCAATAGTAGAAAAATTTTTTTATACGCTACGAAATAGATTTTTTTGTTTACTTCCCTGCCCGTCTATTGAAGATCTATAAATTGGAATACGAAATATTTAGTTTAACAGTAACTGCGTAAAGTAAAGCATCGTGAACGATCTGAAAAACCAAAACACTTTTAAATTAGTGTACACAAATTGAAATTACCAAAGAAGATGCATCATTGTAACAGTATCTTTCTGTAAACTCTGTGTACAATAATGTAGGGTAAGTCGCATGCCTGTGATCCTCCTGCAGTCATCCTCACTGCAGTAATTGATGGCAATACTATTTTTGAATTATACGGTAACAAGAACAACACGATACTGAAACAATGGCAGTGCATATGTATTCCACGTTTTGAATTTCAAATAAAATGCATACAGAAACTCCTGATGTTACAGATTTATTCTGTAAAACGTGCGTTAGGTAGAAATACAATGGTAATAATTTCACGAAGTATACTTGCATTCATTAACTAAAACGTGTATATTATACACAAATATGTATTAACACACAATACCACTATTGGGCCCGTGGTGAACAATATTTAATAATCCAATTTTATAACTTAATTTTTGTATAAACTTGTATTATTTATCATAATGAACAGCAGTTGAGATAATTAACATTAAATTTTCGTCATAAAATAAGATTCCCACTGATAACCAGCTCACGATATGTACTCCCGCGTCCTCCAGTCCTCCAGTTGACACTTCTCCATCGCCGCATCCATTTCGTTTTCATGCAGGTCGTCCTCTCCTCATTCTTCGCATAGAACTCCAGTTAGCTTTCTCATACTGCCCACTGGTTTGGTCTTGCTCTTCTCACATTATTTATTCTCTTCTGTAGGTCTGACTCCAAAGCCTTTTGCCAAAAAAAGTCCATTACTGTTGATTTCAGTTTACTTCTCTTTCTTTTGTTTAACACCCAAGTTATACATCATAATATGTAATAGTACTGTATACCACGGATCTTTGACGCCTTACTCCACGCTTCCATCCCATTAAGTACAAGCATTTTTACACTTTACGTTTTTTATATCCAGATCGCGTTGTTGATAGGTCTTTGGTGTAGTCTTTCAGCCACCGCTCACAGCTTACATGGCCGATCCCAAATTCTGGGGGGGGGGGGAGGTTGAAACTTGAAGTGGAAAAGTACTCCGATGGAGGCAGACCGAGAAGCAGGGGGGTGTAGGGGTCAGGCACAGTGTACCACTGAGTTGCGAATTCTCATCGTAGGAACTCTGGCAGTATTTCTATCCGACCATCGTTCGGAGCATAAATAAACTTTAGTTTCTCCAATTTGTTCCTAACTTATTTTTGTTGTTGTTGTAACATTGTTCATAATTATAAAGCCTAAGTTCGTACATATATCTCATTTTCAATTTCTAAATTCTCCCTCGGTGACGTGGTTGTACGGTGGGTTGTGCTGGAATCTCGTCTAAGCGTATTTGAAGCGCGTCGTTTGTGTATTCCTCTTCAAGATTTCTCAGCAGACGTTAATTAATTATTACTCATAATCAATTATGATAATTTTGGAAGAAGGCGCGGCTCATTCTGCAATAGTGGAGTTAATTATTACGATGAAAAAACTTTCACTAGTAACTAGCGGCGCGTTGTTATCACCGTAATTATTATTATTCAACTATGTTCTGCTCTCGCTGCCACTTGAACGGTCTATTTGCATGTGGAATTGCGTTAATGTGGGATAAATCTAGGTTAGTCTTTCATTTAGTCAGCAGCGGTGGGAGAGCGTATAGTTTCTGAGACATTAACGCTGCCTATTACTTTTTACCTATTTAAGAGTGAAAGCATTCTGACCTATGCCAACTACACGAACTGCGAGAGCACACGCGCGCGCGCGCACGCACACACACACACACACAGCACCACACATTATTCATAATAATATAATTGTTGTTACGTAATATTTTTAAATAGAAGTTATTAATTATTAAATTTATTACAGTTACTGTTGTTAAAATAACAATTAAAAAGTCGTTTTACAAATTGCATTACTCCAGCAGCTTTACCCGATGGAAAACAGACGCGCTGTTAATGTTTTTCACACTACTTGTTAGCCTGATGTCATTCTGAACGTCTCCACTGCGAACATTATATTTTCAATTTGCTATCTCTCAGATTTTGTGCATAATTAAATATGTTATTCTGTGTCGATAATGTGACTTTATACACTCAAAACTAATTTTATTCCTAACGTACCGTTTGTCTGCATAAACTTAGTCCAAAGTAAGACAAGGTTGGCATAATCTGTTTTATTCATTTGACTTGTATTTTTCAATTTCAAAAATAGTAGTTTGTGTAATAACTATTGTTAATAGACCGAATATATTAGTGAAAAACGAGTGTTAGTGGAAAATGAGTGCTGCAACAATAAAAGTGCCACGTATAGTATTAGGCAACCCCTAACTTCAAGTTTCGGGTTTTTACGTGGATTTCACAGAAAGAGAATATTATGTTTAAGGCATAGTGGTTTTCATGTGTAATTTTAATTTGCATGTTAACATAAAATCGTCAACTTTTAACGTAACCGGCACACATCGGAGATATTGCTAGAAACGTTTTTCTTAAAACATTTGACGATGAAACACTATTGCAATCGTCAAAAAACTGTTTTATAACACAAATAAATTTTCACGACTTCTATTATCTAACTAAAATTATATGCGATATTCACTACACATCGATGCCAATAATTGCATAATCGAAATATCGAAAATGAATGAGGGTACGATTAATGGGAAAGTACCGTTTAAACAAACAGGAACGCTTAATACGTGGAAAAAATAGAATCCAGCAGCAATTCAAACAGGCATATAAAAAAGAAGCGAATTTAACGGATTGTGAAAGCTTCGTTCGATAAATAATCGAACATGCGCTGTGATTTCGATCACGGTCACAGTTCTGCAACCTTATAGTAACTTTGAAACGTTTAACCTACAGCTGCCATTCTAATGAACCTAATAGCGTACGTTGACCTCGGCTGCGAGCGATATTGGAAGAAATATACTGTGTGGCGGTAAAAGACAAGGTAAATACGTGTGAGACAAAGATAATATCTGAATAAAAGCGTATACGAATGTCCCAGTTTGAGTATTGTGCGATACGGGGTCGTTACACAACGACTTATTACGCGCAGAATAAAAATCGAAAGGTGAGAATTTATGGATAACGGCTCTTGCAAATGGGATCCGATTGTCAACGACGCGGACAAAGGGAACTTTATAAACACCGTAATAGAATATTTAATGGAACAAACCTTTCCACTGGACTGCGGTAAATTGTTATTTCACACTTATCGATTTTAGAGGCGATACTTTACTATACCTATTTTAAGAAGATTCGATGACGGTATTTTGCGTTGATTCAAAATTGTTCTCGTCATTTGAAGTCGTTAGCTACATTATTATAGCTACATTAATGCTGATAATGTAGTATATTACCCGCATAGTGTTTGTGTTCTGTAAATTGTCTCTTATGTGAATAACTCTTCCCTGGAGAAAAAAAATCGATTGGTACATAGATTTGGCCCGTTTGTTTTTTTAGTATATTTGTTTCTTCATGAGTCAGGAAAATGGTGAATCGATAATACTGTTTTGTTGTTGTTGTTGTTGTTGTTGTTGTTGTTGTTGTTGTTGTTGTTGTTGTTGTTGTTGTTGTTGTTGTTGTTGTTCTTCTTCTTCTTCTTCTTCTTCCCATTCATGGAGTACAGGTTTAATAGCCAGCTCCAACTCCCCTTTCAGCGTTTTCTGAGAACTTCATATACGGTACCATGGTGGCCGGCTCAGTCCAGTACACTCGCGGTTCTAGGGCAGTAAACTGATTCAACGGGTAACGAAATAGCTGAAACGAAAAAGCAGTGATGCCAGGTTGATCAAACCTCTGTTTCCCACATACCTACCCAAAATTTCCCCACTGCGACAAATACTGTGCTTTAAGCAAAGCGTAATATTTTAAAGAATGTGGAATGTGAGCATATTCTAAATGTTTAAGTACTATTACAAGAATAGAGTGAGTATACAAAAATAATTTTATTTATGACAAAAGAAAATTTACTCATATGCTGAGAGATCTAGCTGAATACTTTTGAAATCGTTTTCAAGTATTTAGTTCATTATTAACCTTATATTTATATAACTTTCTAATTGTTTGATTCATAAAAACAATTTAAAATTAGTGACACCTATTTTTTATTATAATATTTATAGTAACGTCAATGAGAATGTTTGTGTACATGTTTGAAATGTCGAAAGACTCTAATTTTGTATCTTTATTTACGTTGTACGTTTTGTAGTTAATCCGTGAGTTCGATTCTGGGTTTTATATTGTATTTGGCTGGAAGCTTTTTGTGTTTCAAAATTTCATTTAGCTATTTTATAATTTGTAAAAAAATTGATTTACTATACTGCATATATTAATCATAATATAATATGAATATTATAAATATATAATATATTAATATAATAAAAATATATAACAGTTAAAAAAAAAATCACATTGCACTTTTCAATTAAATATTGTGTAAATCATATTGTTACATACGAAAAAATTATTTTTTACGTATTGTATGTACATGTATGTATATTGAATATAGAACGAAGTGTGATATGATTATATTTATGTTCATTGTAAACATCAAATATCAACGAGGCCGTGACGTTGGGTAGACTGTGCGTTAAAAAATGTATTAAAATATGAGAACATGCTATAAACGTTTTCACATCGTGTTAGCAAACAACGAAACAAAGATTTTTACTACAATGAAAACATCAATTATTATTGACAATAACACTTAGTTATTATAGTTTTGTCGTTGTTCTTAGTATTATTATTATTATTATTGTTACTACTACTACTACTACTACTGTTATTAACCCGGTGTAAAAATAATAATTAAACCTACTCCAGATTATACTATTTTGCAAACTTACATATCTTGACGAAGATATTAGAATTTAGCACACTTTCGCGTTTGGTATTGAATCGTTTATTAAAATCTCGTTAATAAACAATTAACGTGAATTAAAATGATTAGTTTATTTGATCGTTTTAACTCAACTTAGACGTCGCAAATCGTGCTTCTGATATTATTATTTATTTTTTTTACAAGGGTAGGTGAAAATATTTGTAGCCACTCCGTAGTTCCTAGTAGTGTGGGACTCTAACCAACTAAAAACACCCCCATTAATGCTACAACTGAGCAAGCTCATCCAGCAGATTCTCCTTCAAGTTTCCTTCACGGGTGATGGAATGAAGCCCAGTGGCTAGTCCCAAGATTATTCTGTTCTTTCTCTCACGTAGAGTTTTATGGATCTATACATATTAATTGTTTTCTATTCCGATACCGGATCATGTGGCTTCTGTCTTTTGAGAGGCATCAGGGGGTGTGGAGATTCTTCCACCACTTGTCGCATTATTGGGTTGTGGTAGATCTAAATCTTCTGATCATGTTTGTCTGCACCTTTTGTTATTATTTCGCTGACATATTCTTCATTGGGGTATCTATGTACGTTGTCGTTCCTTATATACCAAGGAGCATTCGCTATGCTTCTGAGTACTTTGTTCTAAAAGGTTTGTATCTTTTCTAAGTTTGTTTTCTTTGTACAGCCCCACAGCTGAATTCCGTAAGTCCACACAGGCTTAATAACTTGTTTGTACAACAGCAGTTTGTTTTCAACTGTTAGTTGCGAGTTTCTCCCTAACAACAAGTACATTTTTCGGTATTTTATGTTAAGCTTCTCCTATTTAATTGTTTTAATTAAACCTAGACGTTGCAAATCGTGCTTCTGATATTATTGTTGTTATAATAACACTAGGTTAGTCAATAGAATCTAATCAACAGGCTTAAACAGAAAAGGATTGCCTAACAAAGAATCAGCGCTGGTTGCCAACTCTGCAGGCGCGGAGAGGTTACGTTAAGCGCATAATAGATATTAATACGCTTATCTATAGCGCTGATAGAATATGCAGACGGGAATTAACGTTTATATATGCAACTCAGTACGGCTGTAGCGACGCAGAAGGCTTATGGCATTATATGCTACAGAATGTGTGTTTCAAAGCGTTGCTACGTACGAAAGCAAACGTTACGTAACTGTGCAGAACTAACCCTCAATAAAACTGCCTCAGACGTAAGACAAATGCAATACGCCCTAAGACAATAGGTGGTCGATCAATATAAATTATTATAAGCAAGAACACTATTAATTTATAGACTGAATTATACGAGAATTTATTCTTTGTTTATAGGATAAAAGTTATTAAGATTCTTAACAATACTTTAACACTCTAACTTTATTTACAGACAACTGATGACTCGTAAGAAAACGATTTTTGTTTCCATTCGTTTTTTAAATTGCAGAAATTAAAACGCGACTTTGTACTGGAACGTGCTAGAAACTTGAATTTTTTTTATTATGTTTGCTTCATAACACTTATTATAATAGACCAACAATTTTGTATGATACCTAATGTAAACATTTAGTATGTTTCCAAAAAGAAGTAGTTTTTTTTTTTTTTAAAGCACTATATTTGAAAATTCACAAATATACTCTAAGTATCTTTTATCATTACAAGTATTTAATTATGTCTACGGTATGACCTATGTATTTATCTTTCAGCAGAAAAAAGTTTCAAAGTTTCATAAAAATATCTTTGACGGTTCTTGAAATATGCGTACCTAACTGATAAGCAACACTTCCATTTAATTAACACGGGACAGCCCTTCACGACCTGGTCTCCTTAAGATTATGAATACTAACGTTAACCATTTTCTTTTTGAAGATATTTTGTAACATTTTGGGACAGCTAATTACAAAAAAAGTAATAATATTTATAATTCAAGATGATAATAGAAACTACAACAATCAGTCTGCATCAAGTTGATCGATGTAAGGTTTTATCAAAAGATCTAAATGCTTTGCCTAATGAGAATACTAGATACGAAACTTTAGTCACCCTACAGATGTTGATGTAAATCATCAGCAATGGTGCCCAGTGACTTATCTAGAATTTCGCCTGGAGGGGGGTCCGGGGTCGAGTCGCCTTCATACAAAAGAAAAAACAAGTTAAGACTAGTTAACATTACTATCTTTAGAGTGGCTGAAAAACGTGTGATAATATCCTGAAATCAGTCCCATTAAAGTAAACGGCAATAACGCAGTAAAAGTGCGAGTTATTGAAATATTGTATTCAAAAGATACTTTTTGATTGAATTAATTTTCCTATATTTCGTGCGGTAATTCTGTGTAATAAACTTGTTTGTATACTTAAAAATGAGTTACTACTATATTAGCGTACACAGCTGAAAAAATAATAAAACAGCTTAGAAATTAAGAGCTAACAAATCGTCAATTTTTTCGATCCTCTTGTACCGTTCGTCCCCTCCCCTCCGTAAATACGTTCCTGATCGGTTACGTATACCAAATTTACAATAATGTAGTGCACTTCGTAATATTGCTCTTGTGTCAAGTGTGTATGAATAAAAATACGGTTTGAGGACGAACTGCCGAATTTAAGTGCAAATACATTGCCGCAAGTCAACTCTGTTACAAGTAATAAAATTCAGCTATTGGGAAGTAAATGTACTAGAAACCCTCTCCACTTGTCATGATAAAAATGGGTTTACGTACGAAATTTTGTAAGTGAGAGTTGAGGGACGAAATGAAAGAAAAAAGATTATAGAGGTAACAGGACGAAAGACAGAGAAGACTAAACGAAGACTGTGACCAGCTATCTCCAGTAACGAATTGTGACGAAAATGAGCAGCAGCTAAGTGGGACGCCTAGATCTTAAGGACGAATGCCAGTAAAGCCGACTTTACTAATACGTCGTTTAATAACGATACTCCAACCAAACATTGGCCCCTACTGAAATGTTTCCTTACCGTCACCACGTTGGAACTGGATTCCCAAGGACACATAGACACGGACAGGATGGATATCCTGCATTTCTTCCCATTACTTAGGCTTAAATTGTATTGCGTTTTCGTTAATTTTTTAATGGTTACATTTGACTACGTGTTTTCGCATGATACCGTGAAACAACTAACTTCTAAGTTTTAGATACGAACAGCAAAGCTCCAAGACAATCCGCTTATAGCCGGAGTCGGCCAGTATCGTATACGTGCGAGGGATGCGTGGAAACTATCACGGCTTATGCAGCGCTAAATTGGTATAGCACAAACGCCGTAGTAGGCTTGTAATAGAGCAAAATCCACCTGCCTGGACAGGGCCACGAGGCAGGAGCTCCTGAAGGTAGTTTGGAACTCTGCAACCTTGTACGCGCGATGTGAGACGATTCTCAGGGTTACACGTCCCGAGCTTTCGAAAGGAACTCCTCCCAACTGGTCCGGTCCAGAACGGAATATGTCCACTTTTGCAGGACCGTTATAACGGCATGCTTGTTGTAGCAACCTAATACAATATTTCACGAGGCCGTTTTCAATAATCACCTGGACGGACACGGTACCTGCCAAGGCCGGATATGAAGGGGTTGTCTTTGACCCTTACCGTTCGTGCGCAAAATTTACGTGCAAGTCGCCGCACAGTGTTATCCAAGGAGTGGACACAGAGTCCACTTGTCAACAAGTCGTTACTTTTTCAATTACTACAAAAATACTTGGATTTTGAGACACGTTTGCCTCACGTTTTCATTTAGGCATATATAAACACTGTTCGTATGCAACAGTAATAACTTTAGTTTTACTAAACGACATTACTTCAACATGCTTCGTCTTGTAGAAAACGTTATGCAACAATAGTTGGCGACGTTTTCTCCATCATTTCTTGGTATTATTGGAGTTTTGATATTGGTAAAAATTTTGTGAATGCTAGGAAACCTCTTGGTGATCCTTCGGTGTGAGTTAGTGAGTGCGCGTGATTGTGCGTTTGGACTGTGCTAGCCGATAAAAGTCTGAATCGGTGGTCGTTTCGAGTGAACGTTCAGCGTACAACTGCAGCAGTGGCAGAAAGTTCAATGACATGGCCTGATTACACACACACAGGAGCGCGAACGTGCGAATTCTCCATACAATTTTGTAACGATAAAATCACAAACTAGTATTGTCTACCTACTAACCTTTTACCCTGTTACGCGGGCAGCGAATACGGAGGAAAAATAAAGGAGAGTCAGAAAGAAAGACCCGAAAAGTGGAGAAAAATAACGACAGGGGGAGCGAGAGAGAGAGAAAGGGATACTGCGAGGAAAGGCAGCAGTTAGCAATTCCACGTGGTTACGTAATAACGCCTTCGGGTTACCACTTGCATGTCAGTTTCACTCTAGTTTCTCTGCGCGCGCACGCACACACACACACACACACACATGCTGCCGCTTACATAACAGTTTGTATCCACATGTCTTTTGCCGTACGGCTAGGATAAAAACCTGTCTAGCTTACTGGTGACCATTTTCTTCTAATCGTTAGAATTTGTGTTCCAATATTTGAATTTGTGACGCAAACATTTATGTTTACATTTTCGTTAAATACACAAGTCTTATATATTCTAAACTGACAAAAATAGTAAATAAAACTTTAACTCGTAATTTGCCAACAGACTGATTCGATTTTTATACATAGTTAGATAGTTTATATCTTTCTTAAACAAAATATTTCTTCACGGCCAGTGGCTCTGTAGCCTGAATCCAGCAGGCCTTTTCACTTTTTTAGCCTTAGAAAGATTTTCCATTCAGTGTCTTCTTGTTTCTTATGTTCATAGGCGGATCCAAGGGGGGGCACGGGGGCACGTGCCCCCCCCCAGACGGTTCGAAAGTACACTGGATAAAATGAATTATGTAGCTAGTGCAATTATGATATTTTCAGTTAGTTAACCCTTTAAACCCGAATTGTTTACAACAATTATTATATTTTATTTTTTATCGCAATTTTATTTTTAATTTATAATTTTATAATTTTTTATTATATAAAATACGTTCACACCTAATATTTCTAGATCAGAGTATTGATAATAAATATGTGTATTTTTGTAAATTATAATTCTATATTAGTATTTGTGGTTATTTTTATTTAGATGTCTTACTTTCCTTATTGATAACACTTATTCTTACTGTATCGAGAGTAAGGGTGTAAAAATTAGATTAGTTTTATAAGTGAAATGAAAGTCAAATTTCTAAAGAAAGTTTAAATAGATTAAATAAAAAATTCCTGTTATAAGTTTACTTTATATTATTTCAAAATTGTACAAATACATTATACTTTCTAAAATCAAAATCGGTTGTTTTATTATTTTTCAAATAATAATAATACAATAATAAATAAATTATGTTAAAAACTAATGTTTTTGTATTTATATTAATATATTTAATTATTTATTTATATTAATTTTTGTATCGTTTGATTCAACAGACACATTGGTAATAAGATTTTTTTCTAACAACACCTCCCCCCCCGGAGAGGAGGGGCCCAAAACTGCCAGAATATGCCCCCCCCCGAGCAAATTTCTAGATCCGCCCCTGCTTATGTTGAATACCATATTTTGGCTGCAACATGATGCAGTTTATCTAAATCAGTGTTTCTCGATGGGCGTGCCTCGCGCTCCGAGACGGTTTCTTGCAATTTGTTAGTTTCTTTTCTGATCATTTTTCACGAATAAATATTGTACAGTAGAAAATGTTCTGAGAGAATAATACTCGTTATGTGTCGGAAAGTACAGTGCAAGAGAATAGGTCTACTGTTTATGGTTGTTCCACAGTTAATTAGTATTACTTTTTTATTTTGATACATAAATTTGAAACAACGTTTTAATACATGAATTTGATACATAAATTTTTGATGAGTTTAATATTTAGTTTAGTTTAACCGGACTTATGACGTATTAAGGAAATTTACCGGATCCCGAACTTGCAAAGGTTGAGAAACACTAGTCTGGATCGTGGCGTCTGTAATTGTCATTCAGTTTACAAAAAAGTCTTTTGTTGCTACTCTAGTATTACACACTTTCTATGGGTCCGACCCAGCTAAATCTCTATAACTTTACTTAAACAGAAGCCTTGTATGTAGCGCGAATTTGTTCATGTTTGCTGTGTGTATGGTATATTTTCTGATCTGCAGGTTTGCAGGTGACAACTACGTCTTCAGAATAAAAACATCAAACAGTTTTGTCATTAGCTGGGAAGTTCATGGTTAACACCGTATGACATGAATTGACTTCACGGATCAAAGTCTTATGTTGGCACTATGTTAATTAGGAGTAGGAAGTACTTGCATAAATATTTCACATGATTCCTTTGTTACCCTACATGATTCTCCTTTTAACTACTTACCAATCTTTATCACTTATCGATTAATGTGTATGACGTTAGAGAGAAATTTTGGTAGGACGGACAAATTTCCGACAGACCAGGAAATAGGATCTTGAACAGGTAGCCGGAAAATGGGTTTAAGAGGACATAATTTGTTGAAGAAAGGGCGACAAGAAAAACGACTCGATGGTTTCAGAATAATAATTCCGATTCCGATTTCATAACGACCCGATGTGTTAGACCCCTCCCCCAATAACGCCTGGATTTAGATTGTAAACTGATTACCTCCAACAAAGTAACAATTCATTTCGAAATACATAATTTCGAGACAAACGTTAAACATGGAGCCACTAGATAAAACAATTAAGTTAACATTGCCGCTGGACTTAATTAGACGTTAAGAATTTGAATGTACTGTATATGTCACTTTAAAATACTCGTACAGAGAATTAGTCACTGGGTTAGGTCTCTCTACGTCATGTAATCGGTTATCACTTATGTTTGTTGTTTTGTAATAACCGATTACATTGAAATAGTAGCTAAAAACAAATTGACAGCAGAAAATCATACTCACTTTTTTATGTCCCAGGTAACCGGATTTTTAACAGCTAAAAGCATTTTACATCTTTTTTCGTTCATTGACCTAAAGCTTAACACTTCCGTACAATTTCTGATGCATGAACGTTTAAAATGTGATTTTAAAAAAGCGTGCAAACGTAAGAAAATAAACAACATGAGTGAGGCCAGAAGTAACGCGAATTGTGTATGTGTGTCCTGCCTGCATTTTTATTGCGGTAATCACAATAATAGAGCTTTGGAAACGTAAACATTACATAATTGAGATGTGCTTGCCTGCCAGGAACGATATATTTTCACTCATACATGATTTAAATTAAAATGAAAAAATTATAATTTTATTGCCTGGCAACAAAATTATTTATTTTTAACAATTACCATTGTTTGAAAAAGTTTAAATGAATTTTCAAGTACTTTACTCTTGTTAAAACGTAAAACGTTGCAGGTAAACTACCCCTTCCCTTTAACCGATCTTCACCAAAATCAATTGAGTCCTCTACAACTCAGGCAGGTATGCAAAAATTATTTGATTCTGTTTGAATTTGCGGAAGTTATCGTTTGCCACAGAAACAATTCTCCACACAGACACTTTTCGAAAAATGACTTTCCTTTAAGGGTAGTACAACAGAATCAGCCCTTATCTCGAACACGATTTATTTCGCCAATACCATACTTCCATTTCCTTATGAAACATGAAAGTAAAAACACAGCTCACAACGAAGCTGGTACTTTCACATGACATCGAGTTACCTAGGAAATGGTATTACAATAATTGAATAGTTCGAACCAAACAACATGTCATGTAGGCCTACACCTTCACAAATCACAAGCACAACATGGCGTAACATTGTTGCCGAAAGTTTGTTTCTCAAAGTTTTAATAATCTCAAAGCATCAAGGTACTTCCTTTCAAATTTTCTCAGGTTCAAGGTTTCTGAGCAATACGTGGATATCTTCCAAATGAAACTTTTTATAAATTTAATTCTGGTTCCAATGACATGCTTTTAGACGTCCGAAAAGAATTTTTTTCAAAAATGCTCCTTTTGCTTGTGCGATTCTAATGTTTACATCATTGGTACATCTCCCTCCTGGTGTCATGCAGGTCCCAAGATATTTAAAGGTGTCGACGTGCACTAGCTGTCCTCCGCCAAGACGGTCTTGCGTAAAAAAACAATCGTAACTCCAAAAACCGGTGCTTATATACAGAACTAATCGATACAGAATTCTTACTTAAATATATCGATCGAGTTATTTATTATTTTCTGTTACACTCCCGTGTTCAAATCAGTTCTGCACTTCGGTGACACAAAACGTTATCCGTTAAGTGAAAAACAAAGCGATGCTCCCAGTAAAACAGGGCTGCTGACAGTTTTACCAAGGGGAGAAAGTACTCAAGCTTACCAAAGTTACAACAGTCGATGGCATTCCTTCTCCGTTCCCGCCTGCGCTACTTTATTGTCTAGTGTAACTTAGTGAACATTACTACTGAGTTACGAAAGCGTAATGTTACCGTTGCTACATTCCTGCATAATATCACTGTTACTGTCGATAACGTACACGCGCTAACCGACACGAACTCGTTTTACGTAAGACAAAGGAGTACATACATAGTCAACAGAGCGTCCCACCGAGCTACGCCAAAAACGCGAGCTAAACAGGCGCAACAAAACTTACGGAAGATTCTAAGAAACCTTGGCACACCAGTCAGATTAATGAACTTGACAAAATTAATTTATAGAAATACAAGTCCAACCTTCCAGATAATAATTAGGTTATTTAGGTAAAAAAAATTAACTTACAGAAGTGGTGAAATAGTGGTGAATATAGTCGTTACGATTAGATTGCGTAGATAATAATAGTATTTTTAAAAATAGAATATAATGGGAAATAATATTTGTCCCATCTTCACTAGACAAGTACAACCTGTACATCAACAAATTACAGTGTATTAACCACCACCTTCCTGTGGAGCACAATTTGTCCTAGTACTCAGGGTTTCCAAAATTTAATAATATTATTAATATACAAGTTAAAAGGTTGGGGGGGAGACACAACTCTGCCTTACACCTTGATTTATTTAAAATTGTTTTATTAGCTATGTCATCATAAACACATAAGTATTCCTGTATACGCTTTTAATAACTTTCACTATCTGCTCTGGTAAGCCCCTTTTTACAGTAACTGCCCACAACTTACATCCAACAGCACTGTCAAAGGTTTTGATGTAGGTTTAAACGGTAGATCATTTCCTTTGGAGCACAATTCCTGCAGATACTCAACGTTTTTCCTTCTACATGTATAGTTCTGTACTCCTTGATGTTCCTTTGGCTAGAAAGCTATTAGACGCCAAAGGAACAAAAATTATTTATACAGAAAATGGGAGCTTTATAATACGAGGTGATTTTTTTATCCATCAGCATCAAAAACATGAATGACGTGCTGACTAAATTTATAAAAGTGGCAGCTGAAATAGGGATCTTTATATGTGTATAAAAGACAAAGGAATTGATACGAGGGAGAAAATATAAATAAATAAACAAATAAATACAAATGTTAAAATCTTTTAAAGACTTGAGCAGGGTAGCAGGCTGAAAAGACAACGAAATACGACTGGTCTTCAACATAGACTGGACTGATCTTCAAGCGAAATACACCAATTTTTCTAAATAAATAAAATAAAAGAGACACTGAAAATAAATAAAAATTACGAGACGTAAAGAATCTGCTCGAGGAGTAACATTAAGTACTGTAATCTGCTCGAGGGGTAACATTAAGTACTGTAATCTGCTCGAGGAGTAACATTAAGTACTGTAATCTGCTCGAGGAGTAACATTAAGTACTGTAATCTGCTCGAGGAGTAACATTAAGTACTGTAATATGCTCGAGGAGTAACATTAAGTACTGTAATATGAATATTGTATCAGAAAGTCGTATAAGAAATGTATAAGCATTTTTTAAACAAATCTTGTAAGAAATCAGAACCTATTAATTGCAAAAGCGTGTTAAAGATAAAATAAGAAACAGAGTATTGAATAGGATTTGGTTACACCTCAAGGAAACCAGAAAGACGTATCAGGAGAGACATTTTGAACAAATGGACACCGTATTCAACTAGAGGATGACCGTCTAACATGTGATAAGCAGAAGAGACATTTTGAACAAATGGCCGCCGTATTCAACTAGAGGATAATCATCTAACACGTAATAAGAAGATTCAGAGAGACAATAATTTAATATGAAGGGCGATTTAAAAAAAAAAAATAAACTGAAATTACAACATTTTTCGAAAACAAAGAAAAATGTAGCGCATCGTGGAAGTCCGTGCTCCACCAGACGGGAGTAAATGAGAATATACAGTCGTTTTATATTAATAGGTAATTATAATTAGAACATTCCGATTGTTTTAAAACATAATTTAAATACCTGAAAATAAGACGTATCCATTTTTCTAACAGTTTTTTATACAATTATCACGCTGCGCTAGTTGGAATAAAGAATATTAATTATTATCTCGTGTACCAAGCGTTACGTAAAACGCGATTGCTCAAAGGTTCATGACTTATGTCTTAATTAAACAACACTGAAGCGCTGGTGCTTACAGGTGGAACTCAATTCAAAAAGTCAGTTATATATTATAGGTAAATTCGATTGAATAACAGATGTTACGTGAGACGAATTATTTACATTTCTCTCGTACCTACACACAAAAAACTACTACTCTGCTGTAATTAAAAAAATAATCTAAAAGAAAATAGGCCAGTATGTCAATGTAATACTCTTAGGATTTATTGAGCAATAAAATACAGACAATTAACTTACAGTATTCCGCTACCAGCCAGCAGATGGTTTAATTGGCTATAATCGAAGTACAGTACTGGTGGCATCGTGAGTTCGATACTTTTTGACAGATACGCAGACAGTTAAGAATTTGCATATAGGCCTAAAGGTATTTTATGTACAGGTGAACAAAATTACTACTATAATTATGAGTATACATAATAAAAATTAAGTACTTCTTACTATTATTTATTAAAATTGAAGTAATCTCGAAAATATTTTATATAGTGATCTTATTCCGAAAACGGACGCTTTCGAGAAAAAAGAACCCACCGATTCATTTTACTGTGGAGTGTTAATAACGTTAAAGAATTAAATTTATTAATATGGTAAGGGAAAACCTACTTTGAAGGATTTGTAAGCCAGCAGGTTCTTTGACAAGATGAAAATATTACTGTCAAAAAAATAATATTTTATAGAGCAGAGCTCAGATTACAAAAACAGGAATTTGAAATATATTAACCCTGACTAAACTGACTGAGTCATAGTGATGACCATTATCAGTGAATGACTCAATAATGCTCATCACCAAGAACAAACGTTTAGCGTAGTTTATTTGAAATTTAAACATTTAAAATGCTGCTAAGATAAGCTTGGGAAAAATAATTGACATTACAGTGCATAATTCAAAAAAAGAACTGTTTCTTAAAAAACTTTACTTTCATAATTAAAAAACATTAATTACATTTTTAGAATCGAATGTGTCAACTGTTTTAATTATTGTAAGGTTCTAGCAGGTTTCTCTTGAGCGATCATATTCCAGTAACTATGAAGAAAGAAGATGAAGATTTATATTTTCTCGAAACACAAGCACAAGCGCACAAATTCCTGTCGTTTGAAAAAAGTCTTTATTAATTTTTTATATCGTACGTTTTAATTTTAATTTTTCCTATAAAATAGATGTTGCGTTTACATCAACTGTGATGCTGCTGCTGCTGAGTGGATGCAGAGTAACCTCGTAACAGCCAGATTGAGGCGGTCGTTGAATCCATTTTAAACTTGCTCAAGCTTCTTAACATTAACACATTTTTTGAGCAAGATTCTTTTCTACACGCATGAGCTTTGGTTATTTGTTTTTGGTTATAAACAAATCGGTATGGAGAACCATACATGACTTTAATGTTGTAAGATTTATGTTTAAAATAATTTACTTGAATTCGGTTCCGTAATTTCTAAAAAAATATCGCCACCATCAAACTAATTTCACTATTTATAGATATTTTTGTCATTATGGGGTAGTCGTTTAATATAATGTTATTTTCAGTCACTTTATCCATAAAAATTAGGTAGGCTTACTTTATTCTTATAAAGAAACCGAACTACGCAGATAATCATCCCTCCTCTGAAGCGCTCCGAAGTCACTCATGGAACCTGAGCATCTTGCAGAGACGAAAAGTCTATCTATGAACCGTTCCTCTGTAAACACGTGCAGTTACACTGCCCAGTTCGGCTTGCACGCGTTGTGTTGGTGTGGGTTTCGGCACTTTCCATTTAAAAAGCGTGCAAATATAAGAAAATAAACATGAATGAGGCCAGGAATAACGCGAATTGTGTGTGTGTGTGTGTGTGTGTGTGTGTGTGTGTGTGTGTGTGTGCGTGTGCCTTGCCTGCCTTTGTATTGCGGTAATCATAATAATAAAATGGAAACGTAAACATTACATAATTGAGATATGCTTGCCTGTCACGAACGATATATTTTCTCCCATACATGATTTAAATTAAAATGAAAAAATATAGAATTTTGTTAAAGTTAAATGAAATGTTTCCATAGAAACTACTTCTTTGTTGTCAATAACGTAGTACACATATAAAACTTAAGAAAATGTACCTCCTTCATCATCAACTACCATTTTAATTTATAAAAAAAAATAACCCCTTCCCCTTCAACTACCCTTTTCACTTATAGACATTTCATCTACCTTTCTACAGTGGATTATTATGACCTTCTTTTCAGGATACTTTATTTATCAAAATTAAGCACTTCACTCTTGTTAAAACGTAAAACGTTGCAGGTAAACTACCCCTTTCCCTTAACTGATCTTCACGAAAAACAATACACCTTGAGTCCTCTACAATTCATGGCTGTATGCAAAACATAATTTGATTCTGTTTGAATTTGCGGCTGTTGTCGTTTGCCATAGAAAAAATTCTACACACAGACAGGCACACAGACACTTTTCGAAAAATGACTTTTTTTCATGTTTTGATGGTAGTACAATCAGAATCTGCCGTTAACTCGAACACGATTTTTTTCGGCATGACCATACTTCCATTTCCTTATGGAACATGGAAGTAAAACTACACCACGCATTGTTTAGTTTTTTACGTCCTCCTTTTAATGTTTATTTCCTACTTTCCTTTCGACAGTGTTATTATCTTCTCTTCCTCGCTTACATGCCGTGTGTTATGTCCCCTGTTTGAAACGGTCTCGTAATTTGTTTTTGTTTTGTTTAGTAGAACCATCTTTTATGTAAAGCACAAGTAGAAGATAATATTTCCACAGTGAAAATATTTATGGCTTCTAAGAAACAAGGTATCAGATTGAGTATGAGTAGGTATAACCTGATTTTAAATATGTTAAATAATGGAAATACCGGTAACCTACATACCGGCAACGTTAAAACTAATAACCATACGCGTTCGGCGAAACGGCAAGACATTGTCAACGGTTTCGGCTCCAGTCTGTATTCATTTGTAATTCGGTAACGTCTACTGTAACCGAATCTTGATTCTCCGAGTTAGTCAACGCTCAATGAAAAATGTAATATTGTTGTTGTGTTGTCAGCCACGAGAACACAGTAGCGAAAGTATGTATCCGTTTCCCCGAATTCCCTATACACCCATTAATTAAGCATTAAGTGAGAGGGAAAGTGTCACCATTGTTTGGATAGGGTTCAACACTCACTGGAGGTGTCTCATACACTCCACAGTAGAAAGTGAGATCCCACGTGAAACAAACTCATTATTAACCGTTTACAGGGTAACACGTAGGTATGTTTTCTTCTCAACGGGATTAACGCAGCTCGTAACTAATTGCCAATCGTATAACATGTCGTATATGATGTTGTGTATAATATTTCTGAGCAAAGAAATAAACAAATATGAAAGACTGAATGCTTTTGTGTTTTTAAATTGGTTTTAAAAATTGATAATTTTAAACCGAAAATGACATCACCGAATTTTATTTAATATAATAACTATCCAATTCAGTTACTAATACAGCGCTGGTAATTAACTATTACAAATTTAATTAATAATAACTGTTATTAGTTAAAGGGTTACAAAGACTTTTACGTTTTACCAGAATTTATATGCAAGTTACAGACACATGAAATCAAATTTACGCTTCGCTAATTTACGGATCGTTATGGGTTCGACTCGTTGATTTCTAAGCTCTTAATTTGTGTTTGCACAGTCGACGGAAATAACTTCCAATGTGAAGTTTCAGTTCCCGTCTGACCGAATTACGCACCTCATGTCTTGGCGCTGGGAACGGAGCGTTACATGATAATCTTATCGCAACAACTAGTTAATATATTGTTAAAATTATTGTCTTACAGGCTGTAAGGCCTTGGTCCAAAGCTGTTGATTGCAGCAGACGATTCATCCGTGCCTTCGACGGCCATCTTCAGTGGTAATTTCGACTAAAAAACTGACACAGATGTCAGTGATAAAGGCTGACTTTTACCACAGTACTGTAGTCACTGACCGTAATATCTGTGTCAGTTTTTTAGCCGAAATTAGCACTGAAGATGGCTGTCAAAGGCACGGCTGAAACGTCTGCTGCAATCAACAGCTTTGGACCAAGGCCTTACAGCCCGTAAGACAGTAATTTTAACAACATTCGGCCGTGTAAACCTCAGACGAAATTTACTCGTTAATACAGTTTCAGTAGTTCACAACTCCACTTGTGATGTTGGAAAGTACTTGAGTTAAATGAGAACACTATGTACGTGAGTGTGCGAGTACGGGAATTCTATTATTAATATAGGTATTTATTAGTATCCCTGTCAAAACAAATGTAACATTACTCAACAAAAAGTATTCTTAGCTGTGAGGGGACATGAAACTCAGGGCCCATACGTGGTATCAGCCCCCAAAATGACTCCCCCGATGTCTGCAAGAATCGAAATTCCCTCAAGTTAGGTGGTTGCTTTGTACAACAGTGTGGTGATAAAGTTTTGATTTATTTTTATATAAAAACTTGTATGTATTTACCGATTGTCCGTTATGAGAATATAATCCAAGAAATTTTGAAATTCAAGTCTAGTATTAACTAAACGCGTTTACAGTCGTTGCAATCACAGTAATCGCAAGCTACATAATCTCAGTTCACTTGATTGGTGAGAAGGTATTGAAAATTTCAAATATCTTTGAAACGATTGTGCGTCACATTTCTTTGAAAATTTCAACTTGCCTTCATGAGAGATACTAACGTATACAGTTAAAGATCGTTGTTATGGTTGAAATTGTATGTAGCTGATACATAGCTAACGCAAGTGAAAACGAAAGGAAAGAAAAATATAATCTAAGAAAGAAACTGAATCTCAAAGAGAGAGAGAGAGAGAGAGAGAGAGAGTATGTGGGTGTGTAAGTCGGATGCGGACACGTAACCTTGAGTTATAACGAGCAGAACAACTAACGGTATTCGGTCAACGTCAAAATGCATAAAAGGCAACTGAATAATTCAGCGCGGGTCATTTGGACACTTCGCGGAGAGTTGGCAATGAGTTACAGGTGGCATTTACAGCAGACCACGTAGCGTAGGCTGGCGCTTCTATCTAGTAATACGGTCCGTTGTTGCAAACTTTGTAATAATAACAGGGAACTGACTGGCGTTGTTACTCAATCCTCAGGTAACGCGCGCAGAGAACGTTCCCTGCTTGCACAGACACACACACACACACACACTGAGCGCAGGCGAGACGGTCTGAAGGACGTACTTTTACTTTTCCGTTTTTCAACCGTTTTCGATCAGACTCGTTACTGGAGTTACTATGCAAAAAATTAAGATAAGTTGTAATATTCGTTGTAAACACATTGCTTACCGAAACGAAAAGCCGACTTTTCAATTTTCTGTTTGAAATTGATTATTATAAATCGGTTGGACGAATTGATAATCTGCAAAGGTTCATAATCTGGGCCACAGATTTCTACCAGAGACTGTTGTGAACGACGTCTTTAACCGACACGTCTGAACTTGTCAAGGTGTTAGCGGTCATAATCATCATCATAGAGTGTACTGTCGTGTACTACCGCTGACTCCATTTGTCCACTGAATTTATGTGATCATCTATACTGTAGATCATTCGAAAAAAAAACTGTGCCTTTTTGGGTTGTCGAAATAGCCCTCTGCCAAGTCTCTACAAATCGTTGTAACGGCAACAGATAAATGCTTGTTGTTGATACTCCTAAACTATTAACAACAAAATAAGTATAAAAATTTTCTCATATATTCAGTTTAAGCATTTGTTTCTGTCCTCTTCTGGAAGTGAAAATTATATTAATGACAAATAATCGAAATCACTGTATTACACCGACAAATCACTCGAGGCTTGAGCCTTAGTCTCAACATACAACACCAGACATTGTAGTCGTCGAGAGGCTTCAATCTTCTCCTCCCTGTTCTCCTGGTCTTCCACTCTTCTCTCAAAAACCGCTGTTAGTAGCACGTTTGCATTCAAAATGGATACAATACAGTTTTCCTTCCTTCTTTTTATAACCCGTAGAAGTGGAACAGTAGTCCAGTATATAGCATGTATTGTTGAACGAGCGAAGCGAGTTCTCAGTTTTAACTCGACCGTCTGGCATTCGTTTATCTGTCTACACATGCTTGGGTAGTCTCACTATAGCTTTTCAGTGTATCAACCGTTTTGTGTTTTACAGTGACGTAAAACTAGGCATGTGTGTCCACACGTCTATCTCACAGGCTTCTCTACTGAAGCCCCCCCAAAAAAGAGCCAGGGGGGCGAAAGATTAAAAAAAAATATCAGAAATCCATGGAAACCATCAAACTAAAGAAGACCAAACATCTGAATACATTTTTCAAAATTTCAAAATTTTGTGGCACCGGTGTCATGAAAGCGGTTAAAATCTTGTTGAAATTGTAAATTCCGTGTCGGACATCTGATTACAGCCTGTATTTACTTTGACAATTTTGATTTTTAGAGGCATTGTATGCCAAAAATGGAAGTCAAAATTTTAAAAAAATGTGTAAAAGTCTATGTGGGTTATTAAATAATGAAGAATTTTTGTTCAAAATAGGGATCAAGTTCTGTAGCTCAGGGAGCTTACTAATTAGGTTGGTTAGCTTAGGCTGGATAGTCCGCACAGACTAACGTAATCTACATTATAATAGAACAAGGTATTATAGTTGGTTTTAATCGATGTTTCTATTCGTATATAGGGAAGCAGTCGATGTTTGGTTATAGTCACTAAAAGTTAATATCACTGAAGTTTTAATAATATCACTGAAATCTAAAGCAAGTCAAGTTTTAGTCAAACAGAAGATACTATTTCTCCCTCGCAAACAAGTCTAACTTATAGGTACGGCTGAAGAACGATCGCTATGATTCAAATGTATATACGCATTAAAGAATCGATGTTGCAGAACTTATAAACTGATTGACAATAAATAACTTCATTATTATAGTTTACTGGCATTTTTTCTCCTTGTATATACTCTTCTTCTTTCTTTTCTTTTTTAACCTTAATTTCTTATTAGTTCTCTCCTTTTTTATCTTTGCCATTTTTGCAGATTTTGCTATCCTATCAAAGTATTTATATTTATTTATATTTTATTGCAACAAAGTTATCTTTAAGATCCCCCATAACGTCACAATTTTCTTATTTGCTCACAGAAAACTTTTGATAAAACATAACAGTTTATCTTGTGTGCAATGAGTTATTGCTGCTCAATAATTGTTCAGTAAGGGACTTATAGTTTGCCCAATAGTGGGCGTTTCTAGTGTTTCCTACATACCTGACATAATAAACCTATTTGTTGTTTTATTTATTCTTCTGGGCTCTTAAATTTATAAACATAGGAACTTCAGTTTCTTGTGTCCTCGAATGTTTATTCTTCTTCTTAATCATACAAGAGTTAGGGACATATTACCGGCAACCTTAAGTTCGCCGACTTCAAAAATATTTTATTCGGTAAAGTGAGAAATTCTAAATAAGGTCATATTAAGCATCGAAATAATGATTAATTAAAATCTTAAAAAATTAAAGAACCACAAAGTAACAACCGTGAAAAAATTAACTCAACATGTGTACGTAATGGAATAATCTGTAATGAGCTGCACACAGATCAATTTAAGACTATTCATTCTTACACGTCTACAAAAATAATAATTATTGTTTTATTTTACTCTGTATTTGTTATGCCTCATTATTATTAAATAGTTAAACTAACATAATCCCTATGTTTACCTGTACAACTAAGTAAACACACAATACCTAATCGTTTAAAATCAACGCGACTCGCAGATAGAAAAAGGAAACTTGGCCACGATCGAATGACAGTTTCACTCTGATTCACTTGATTGTAGACTGCACTTTATCGTATGTCAGAGTTAATGTTCGTAATATTTTATTGCCAGAAAGATATTATTACTACGATTATATGATTTCGTAACGATTTGCTTTCTTTTCGTTTAATTACTGATGTAATTATTCTTTGAATTTATTGACTGTATTTTATTACTTTAGTGCTCTTATTAAACAGTCTTTACGCTAAGATTAACAAGAAAATAAGTTTTGATATAAAAATAAAAACAGGCTTATAAAGAAAAACTTTATAGTTTTAAGGTTCTTAAATTTTTAGATAAATTAATACAGTTTTCAATTCAGTGGTAACATTTGTTCCACAGAATGTAAAAGTAATAGGTAATTGTATCTATAATCAAACTAATACTAATATTTTTTTACAGGTGAGTGCGTGTTGTCTCTACATTCCAAAACACGGGACTAAAGTAAGATTACTTTTACTGTCACTTTTACTATAATTAAGTATTTAGTGCTACTCGCATACCATGAATTTACAGAGTCTATATGTTTTTCAGTAATATGGAACAACGTAGTACTATTAAAATGGAAACGGTTTGTAACACAATAATATCCTATAATTATATGCAGTGGTACGTTTAATAGTTATTAATGTCGATTTGAAATTATTAATAAGTATGTATTATTAAAAATTATGAATTATTGTTAGAACGATTAGTGCAGAATAACTACTGTAATAAGCAACGAGTACTATTTATTAGTGTCAATATTTTCATTCGAATTTTGTATCTTCATCCCTGAACCAGAACGATAAGAGATAACGGTAGATGAAAACTGGAAGATTCTATAAAATAAAAAAGCGCTCAATGAGGATATGGGAATACATAGCAAAGTTTTACGAACTCTTAAATTAGCCTTCCATATTTTAATCTAGTTTTACAGCCCCCCCTCCAAATAAAATCGACTTAAATGTGCATATATTACACGTAAAGTAACAGATATTTTCATGCGAAGCAAACGTAAGTCAGCTTATGAAGCTCAGAGAGATTTATTTTAGAATTTTATGATCGACATACACTCTCAAGTTACCAGAAGAAAGATATTTTTGTGGATTTTTGAAAACGATTCTTAGCATTTTCGTTTCGTAGATCTAGATGTTTCTGTCAGATTGTTTTGAATGTTAACAATTTTTTATTCCCTTTAGACTTTGATGTCGCAGTGTGATTCGTGATTGGCATTTACCAAGGTTACATTCAAGAAATTTTAATGTAATTTAATTTTAAGAAAGCAACAGTATGTATTTGTGTCAGTATAGGAAAGGGGCAATTAAAAATTAGTTTGATTGGGTCTGAACAAATTCAGCGGGGATCCAAACTATACAATTTTATAACTGTTCCTTAATTTTATTTACCATTAACATGAAAATTGGATACACGCGCAGAAAGAAAATAATCTGCCAGCTTCACTTTTAAAGGAACGCGAAACCCGATAACTCTGAAAGAGTGCCCCAGTATTGTTGCACCGTCCGTGTAGACTACTGTAGTTTACGTTTTACACAAAATATCCGCTGGAAAAGAATGTCTGTTACGGATCCGGCGATACGCAACTCACGGAAATGTTGCAAAAACAAGGACGCAAGGGCGCGGCCCGGCATGGCCGCTAGTTATTTATCAATCGTATTGTAAGTGCGCGCCCCTGCCCACTCCTAATGTAGCAGTTTGAGCAGACAGTGACGGCGATACGGCGAATGGATTATCCGATCACTTCGCAACGAAATCACGAAGGACTTGGTTTAGAGCCGTACTCCCATTGTCTGCAAAACGGCGAATATAAAGTATAGTCCTATACATGATAATTCGTAAACGCAATAATTGAAAGTAAATCAGAACAGCATTACGTATTAGGTATTAGCAGGTGGAACAACAGGCGAGGCTTAGGAGTGACCTTGTACATAAACTGTTACTTTACAAACGGAAAATGCACGTTTACGTACAAAAAAAAAACAAACTACGCGGGCAAATACAAATGTTAAGCAGAAATAAATAATCACTTGTAGTCGGACAATTACATAACTTTTAGAGAAATTGGAGGCTAAATACTGTAATGCCGAAACTAGAACAGAAACCAATTTACCTAAAGTCCTACAATATACAAGTCAGAGAGAAAATAAATTGTCCTGATGTTTGCTAGCATACACAAATTAGAAAGCTAGAATAGTTGTGTTGAATGAATTAGCAGATATTTAGGAGTACTACATACAATTTACTTCTATCGAGCCCTTAAATTGCTCCTATACATTGGTTTGAACAGTAAATATTGTACATTTTTCTAAGTCTTCAACAGACAATTCAGGGCGAGTGCTTCAGTTTTTTTGAAAATATTCATTGTAAATATATAGGCCTATTATTTATCTGAATAAAAAATTAACATTCAATTTTCGTCTTTGAAAAGTTGATTATTCAACAAACTGACGATCTGCAAAGGTCACAAGTTCTGCAGAAGAAAACGTTATAGCTTTCTAAGAGTCGACATTGTTAACCAACTCGTCCGAACGTCTCGTGGGTGTAACGTAATCACAGCCAACATCATACGGTGTCTCCCGAATAGGAGATTCCAGACATTATCTCAATTCGTATTTATTCGACGCTTGAGATTTCTTCTTTTTATACAACTTAGTATGATATCCAGAAGCTTCGATCATCTGTCGCCTCTTCTTCTCTCTCTTCTTCTACCCTTTTAGTAGTGCGTTTGCACTCAGGAGTTGTCCAATTCAGTTCCCCTTTCTCTTTTCATAACGCACAGAAGTGATGACTATACTCCAATAAAATATTACATCAAACTCAAAAACTGACAAGATTGATCCCTGAACGTTAGTTGTATTGTGATCACTAACAATTGTACTTTTCTTTTCAAGTTTCCAGCAGGCAAATCAGTCCCAGAGCTTCGGAATTTCTTTTCATACTTTTCTTTTTTTTTCATTCCAGCCTCCTAACAATTCTTGTCATTCCCCTTTAAATCTGTCGTTAGAGCATCCCACTACCTTTTCTTATCTTCCTTCTGTGATCAAAATATTTTTCTTTGTCGTTTGCTATGAAACAATGCTTAATATGTTTTGAGCATACGATATGTGTGTGTACGTTTGTGCGCACATAAAGTTTACCCATACAATTCTATCTTTGTGTTACATACGCTACTTTCCGTTCGCCTGTAAAAAAAGAGTCTGACAAGTCAACCGGTAAGTGCCATATAGTTTGATGCGATAAGAGTTTATAAGGATCCTGCTTGCGCGCGCGCGCGTGCGTGTGTGTCTGTAACGACTAACAGTCAGGCGGGTGAAGAAGACGGACTTTTCAAACTTCTTACATGATTTTCAACGTTGTACGTAATTCATAAGTTACCAGTGTTCGAACGCTGTCGGAAAAGCTTTACAATTTAGTCTGCTACGTAGAAATATTTACCTTTTGGTGTCTAAAAAACAGGAAAACAAAGAATGAATACATGAAAATTCATGAAGATCGTGAAAGAAGACGAGAATCCCTGAAAGAAAAACTCCAGAAGTGAAACAGTAATGTTAGAATAGATAACGAGTTCAACGCGGAAAAATGTTCAAATTAAAAGTTACAACCTAAACTGTCGCAACGGATACCTGACATGCCGATTACGTTGTTGCTCTCAGTACTGTATTTTTTAATTGGTTCAGTTTAAACGGAACGCAGATACCTGGGGCTTCCAAGGCCACACACACGTCAAGGTCACCAGAAGTGATAATCAACGCGTTCTACATATCGCGTTATCTTGATTGAATTTCAGTCGCCCGTTCCCTTCACTCGCAAGGTCCGCTCTTGTACGAAACAATACGAGTGACAGCTATCTGGTCCATAGTAAGGGGGTGATAAGTTCCTAACATCTGAATTCATGGCCTGTTAACTACGTGATATCACAAGAGCATGGTTCGTTCAAAACACTGGATGAACGATCAAGAATTTACATCTCCCGATCATAAGATGATTTTAACAATCGGGTATTAAAACCCAAAGTTACTGGACTGATTCACGATGTACGTCAGCTATAACAATAATATTATTTTATTGTTGTATTGGAGTTAATATTATTATTAATTTAAATTATGTATACGTTAAGTCTATTTAACAAATGTTCTCGTGCTGTTAAATTGTAAGGCTTAATTTCCAAAGTTCTTCGCAGTTATGCCACAATTATCCACAGTAATAAGTTTCTTCTGAAAGAATACAATTATTTTATCTAATGTACGATTCACAGTCTTATACTGTGATATGGAGATTGAACGTATCAAGTAATAATCTATTTGTATTTTGATGTATATTATTTCGATTGTTGTGCTATTTGTTTTTGATTATTTATTACAAACTGTATGATTCAAGGCGGTTTCTTCCCTTTATAATAACACAAATAGTTCATTTCTTGTTTTATACTCTTAATATTGTAATTAATTCATGACGATCGATGAGACTAAGCGATTTTTAAATTAGATGTTTTCGTAATAATAAACAAAAAACTATTATTATAGAAAACCTATGGAATACATAAATTACAATAATGCGTCTGGCTAGTGTCACAAAAACAGCTCAGAACTGAATACACTTAAGGTTTCCAATTAAACATATAATTGGAACAGTATGTTTTTATAATTATTATATTATAATAACTATAATATAAATCAAACACAAACGTTACTTATGCCCACGTTCAGCATTAAAATCGGCATAGAAAAAAGAAAAGAACAAACACTTAAAAAAAAAACAGTTTAAATTTAAGATGTTACTTAATCATGTACTCAGTTTAATCAAGACATTCTATTGATATGAATAAATTAATTGTTCGTGTACTGAATTAAACGCCACCAGCCCGAAACTGTCTATAGGTCTCATTATCATTTATATTTTTCGTCGATATGTTACAAAGAAAATGTGAACTATTATGGAATATTTTTCTTGAAAAAGTAGCATCCAGTGTTATAATCTGGACACCAGTTTGAAATAATGGGGTGAACGTAATTAGCTAAAACTTCCGAATTTCCAAAATTTTACCGTATTTTGTTTTGCAGTAAACGCTAATGTTGTTTTCCGACTAAGCGGCCATGTGTGATGCGTCTAAGGTCGTATAGCCGTTTAGCTATCTACACAGTTCTGTGATCGGGGGTCTCTGTTATTATAACACATTGAAATGGTTTGTTATTCCACCGTGAGAAAAAAAAATCATATTCGGTTGTTTTGTCTTAAGGACTATAAATCTTCGAAACGTACGCAAACAAATCCTTGAGCGCGGATGAATAGCTAATACGCATACGCAGCGTTGTCTTTTTACCGGAGTAGACGATGTTGGTGGTCTGTCCCGCGGGCAAACTCCTGTAGACTTTTAATTTTTACTTGTTTACTGTACACGCTGCCAGGATTTTTTTCAGCGTTGAGTGTGCGAGATTGTTGTGATTTTTTAATCGAACTTTTACATCGAAAATACTCAACTTCTTCTGGTTTCTTTCCGTTGTCTGACGACGTTTCACCCGCTTTGCAAAACTGTCGTCAGCACGTTTCTGAATATTCTCAAAACACCGGTTGCAAAAGCTTACGGTAATATGTTTTTTACTTCCACATAACACCAGAACGTGAGATCGATTTTAGCCTAGTAATATCACTTTCTCAATTTTTGTCAGAAGGGAAATATATGGATACAATATAGGTTGTAAACATCGACGAACATAAAAGAAAACGTTAGCGAAACGTGATATATAAGTAGAAAGAAAACAGCATATTTTTTTAAAGTATCTGATGATGGTAGATTTAATGTGTTATAAAAATATTATAGTGAGGAGAGTGTTTTTGTTCATTTATTAAATAAGTAACAATAAACCGTTTAACAACAAACATTTATAACAAAAACAAAATCCATAAGCGGAAACGCACAATTAAGACATTACAAAACGATAATATTTCCTGAAGCCTTACACGAATGCGAGCGCTTGGGAATCTTTTCAGAAAAAAAAATACATTAAAAGTTGAAAGAAGAAGATTAAGAAAATTTATGGACTAAAACGAATAAAAGATTTTAAATTTAGATTCAAATAACACGAAGAAATTTACAAAAGTTTCTTTAAACTTTCTATAGAAATACGGAAGAGGAGATTAAAATTTTGGAGACATTTATTAACAATGGAAATGAAAGATTAACAAAACAGATATTTGAATATCTAACGTTAACACGAAACAAAATTTGGATAGCACAAAGAAGTAAACAAATCTCAAATACAGACGAAGAAACAGTTAAGGACAGGAGTAAGTACTATGCTTGGGAATCTTTTCAAAAAAAAAAAATTAAAAGTTGAAATATTAGGAAAAATTTATGGACTAAAACGAATGAAAGATTTTAAATTTAGATTCAGATAAAACGACAAAATTTAGAAAGATTTCTTTAAACTGAACTTTCGATAGAAATGCGGGAGGGAAGATTAAAATTGTATAGACGTTTATTAAGAAAGAAAAAAAAGATTAACGAAACAGATATTTGAATGCCTAACGTGAAACACGAATCAAAATTTGGATAGCACAAAGAAGTAAACAAATATACACGAAGAAATAATTAAGGACAGGAGTAAGAACAGATAAATAATAGAAGAATCCATGCTGGAAGAAAAGATGAACAGACAAGAGAGGCAAGGTTAAATCACATATAAGAGGAAGTGAAATAATGAAAGCTTACTGGGAAGAGAAAAAAGAACTAAAATGTGTAAAGCGGGCCGAAGTAGCCTCAATCCATAAAAAGAACAATAAAGTGAATTTAATTATTAATATATAAACAGATAGTCAAGAGATAAGGCGTTGACCGAGAGACTGAAAGAGACGGAAACAGGAAAAGACCAGACAAAGCGGAAAAACATAATAAACAAGCAATAACCAGGTTACAGAAACCGCGCAGACGTACACGTCGTCTGAACGAAGCTTAGTCACCGATTGCATACGATTAAGGACAACGTTCGAGCAATTAGGGACGAGAAATTGTTGGAGAGAAGCGCAAGTAGCGTGTGGGAACGGAAGAACGTTAATAAACGGCCTTATTTATTCTTTTTTTTTTACATTACAAAGTAATCATAATAAAACACTTTTCTACTCTCAGTTTGTTGTATATTAATCGAATTTTAACTCTCCTTATTAGTTCGTTAATGGACCCACTGCACGTGTAATGAGTTTCACTTTTGGCGTCCTAAAATCTACTCTGAAATAATTACATTTCGAATGTAAAAGGCATTTATTGAACTCACACGATTGCGTGAGAAAACCACGTGCTGCAAGAAGTCTATGGAGATGTAGTACGGAGCAGGAGAGTGACTAAGATTCAGCACTCAATGTTTGTAACTTTGTTTGGTGCTTAAAACGACGTTCTTAGTTACAATTCGTTAAAATTTAATAGTAAAGTTTTCAATTATATACAGTGGAATCTAATGAGCCACTCAAAAAGCAGTCATCAAAACTGTTTTTGTGAATCGTCAAAACAGAAGAAATACGCCGGTAATTAAGAAGGTAGATTTTGATGCTACAATTAAGGAACAGAATGTCAGTGTACACTGGAGGGAAAACAGATCGAAACGTTTATTTTTGTTGCAGCAACTGCGGTAGGAAGTAATATATCAAAACGTTAATGAAGAAGAAAAATATGTAACATAACAGGGGGTATTTACGAGGGGGAGGACGAACGGAACCGGATCCCCCCCAGAGGGTCGAAAAAGTTGTTTTAATCTATTAATTTTTAAGTTTTTATTATTTTTTTTCAGCCGTGTACGGCAATATAGCAGTAACTCTTTTTTAAATATACGAACAGATTTATTACACATCATTAGCAACAAGTAGGCCCAACTTGTAAACAATGTTTCAACAATGCGTATTTTTATTGTACAGTATTATTATCGTTTTCTTTACTGGGGCTTAGTACAACCACTTTAAAAATTGTAATCTTGATTAGTCTTAAATTGTGTTTTCTTTTGTATGAAGCCGACCCGACAACGGACCCCCACCCCCCACCCAAGACCAAAATTCTAGATACGCCACTGAATATAATTATAGTGGCAACAGTTTTTCAATGGATTTTCTGATGATACATTTAAATGTAGGCCTACTTCATTTATCTCTGTTAAATATTTAAAAAGACATGAAAAATAAAACTCACTTAAAAAATGTATACAATAATAACGCGCTTACTAATTATATACAATTAGTAAACGAACGTGGTGTAATGCTCTTCATTTTCAACACACTTCGCGGAATGTACAGCTGACAACTTATAACGTAAATACCACGAAAACGGGAATTTTGGTTAATAAATACGTTAAATAAAAATTTAACAATCTTGGAATTACAAGTCCTTGCTTGGGGATTTTAGGAGAGGGCGTAGGGCGAGAACCTGCCGACGCCCTAAGGTAAGCCGAAACCGGAGCAGCCAAAAACCTTATATCCGGACGGTACATGGTCTTCGCCAAAGGATTAAAATTGAAGGTGGTTTTCACATAAAATGTATTATTAATTAAAAATATCAAAAATGTATTTAAAACGTATTTAGGCTTAAGGACAGCGTTAGCTTGAGAGACTGAAAAAGAAACATAGATCGCGTAACATCTTACCCCATTAGATCGCGTTCTTTTTCAAATATCACTTTTCTCATAATGTTGGTCGTTTTTTATCTCTATCTTAATTTTAAAAAAATGTATCTTTAGTTTTTTAATCGTTTTCTTCCTTTTAAAAAAATTGTAGTAAATGTTACTACACGTACGAGTAAATTTACCAGGGGAAGGAATTTATTTGGCCTTGTTGTGGAATCTACTACAAAGACCGTATTTTTGTCACAGGTTTTCTGACGACTGTGTAACACATAAACAAGTTTTCTCTGTGAATTATTCTAAAACTAGGTGAAATATATAAACCACCTACATTGACACAGACAACATAAAGTTTCCGGGTCGATTCATTTATCCAGATTCTTCGTCTATATAGACCAACGATTCCGAAAGTCTAGCGTAAGTGGCTCTTAAGAAGCTCAGATCCGTTTTTATTTCAAGAAACAGGTCAAATTATGCCAACTTCTGAATATATTATTTCCTGCAAACACATGTGCATATCTTGTTGTTCCGTATTTCAAGTTTTAGGCTAACATACGACTTTTGATCGTTCGTTTAAAAAATCATTATTATTTTACTTTCTTCATGTTAGTGTTACTTTTGATCATTTTATAAAATTTCTTTTCGTCGATTTCATTCTTCCTACTCCATAATTTTGAGTAAATAAATAACTAATAGTCTAAATCCATACTTTTAAACCAAAATAGCCAATAGAACCTAACAATCAAGTTTACGTACAAAATAGTATCATGGATTGCAATTATACGTAGATTGCAATTATAATTTTACTAGAGTAGTATTTATTGTTCAATTTGCATATTTATTGTAACTGAAGTTGACAAGAGGCGGGTATATCCAATATCATATAATGTAAACCTTTATTGGCAATCAATTAAAAGTAATTTTAATTTTCTTACATAATTTTCTTGTTCCGATACAAATCTATTAAAAATTAAAAGAAATATGAACTGAACGTTTCTGCTTGGAAAACAGGCTTAATGGTTTGTTTGATACAGTTACTTGACTGTAAACTGTGGTTACAGTCGTTACAGTAATAATTAATTTCGATACCGGTCTAACTCTGACCAGCAGTTCCGTCATTACATTCCGTGTGCCTATGAACCACACGCGCGCACGCAGGCACACACACAGACCCATAAACTAGTACGTCCATAGTTCCATTCTTAAAGAATTCTGTTAAGTGTATCACTGTTATGTGACCAACAGGAATTAATTACTTATGCTTCGTATTACGTTTTAATACGAGCTTTTCTTATCTATAGGCTACGATGTCTTATGCGGAAGTAAGAACTTATTTTAATTTGTTTTATTATACTATCATACCTTACTGTCTAGTGAAAGGTAATTTATTATGCAACGTGATCCGGCAATCACTGGCAAAGCAAAGGATGGTCGTATGACGGAAAATAGACAACCACACCGTTCCGCAGTCTGACATTCCGTTTTCTCCCACCTTCTATGTGTAAGTGTACCCTCGTGGACAACACACCCGTACACGGTGTCAAGATTTTTGTTCGTTAATCAAATCAGTAAAGATTATTTAAATTGGCGGATGTCAATTTGTGATTGCATTTTAATTTTACTTCCATATTCCTTAAGGAATGGCAGTATGGTGATGGCAAAAAAAATCGTGTTCGAGATTATTGCAGATTCTGATTCTACTACACTCAAAACATGAAAAAAAGTCGTTTTCCGAAAAGTATCTGTGTGTGTGTCTGTCTGTGTGTCTGTCTGTCTGTCTGTGTGTCTGTCTGTAGATTTTTTTTCTATGGCAAACGATAACTGCCGTCGCAACGCAACGGGAGAACCAACATAGGACAGGTGTTTTTTTCGATACGATCCTCTGGGGGGTCCTTTGCGGTCTTAAAAAACTATTAGATCTGGTTACTATGGCAACCCAATAGAATAGATTCTGTTCTAAATATATTATCGCATTAAATTGAAGACCACGCGAACGAAGTTGTGGGCAACAGCTATTTATTTTTAAGAAGCCTACTTTAATTTAAAACTTTATTAATTAAACTAACATTTTCATTACGTACAACGTGAAACTCCGTAGCGAAGCACGGGTATTCTGCTAGTCATGTATAAGAGAAAATATATCGTGCGTGGCAGGCAAGCATATCTCAGTTATGTACTGTTTACGTTTCCATTTTATTATTATCACTACCGCAATAAAAAGGCAGGGAAGACACACACACACACACACACACACACACACACACACACACACACACACACACACACACACACACACACACACACACACAATTCGCGTTATTTCTGGCCTCATTCACGTTTATTTTCTTACATTTGCACGCTTTTTAAATGGAAAGTGCCGAACCCATACCAACATAACGCATGCAAGCCGAAAAAGTGTCCAGCGTGGATAGCGATTTGCTTCCTGTGGATCGCTGGGCAGTGTAACTGCACGTGTTTACAGAGGAACGATTCATAGACAGACTTTTCGTCTTTAGGGAATGAACCCTCTGCAAGATGCTGAGGGTCCATGAGTGACTTCGGAGCGCTCCTTCTTTTCCGCGTGTTTGTTCTGTGAAACGTACACTGTAGATTCGCAGATTTATTCTAAGCAACGCTCAATAGGAAATGTTGAAAATTTTTGTCCACGGTGAACCCTCATACACACTAAACCTGCTCTGATGTTTTAATTACGGACATCATAATATTAAAACTTTGGAAACTTGAGCACTACTTAATGGAGATCAATCATTAACTTATACAAGCCATTAATTTTATGCATATTTTTTATATATATGTGTACAACGTTATCGGCAACAAAGAAGTAGTTTTTGTTAAAATTCCTTCCCGGGATATTTGGCCGTAGTCCAATGTTTTCTACAAAACCAGACGTTTCGGCAATGCCATAGACTTCCATCATCAGTGAAAATCGAGTGCGATAACGTGAGGTGGTATATGTTAGTGACCACAGTACTGTGGTTAAGGCTGAAGCAGTAAGTAGAAAGAAGTAGTTTCTATGGTAATATTCCATTTCGAAAATGATTTTAAAAATAAATCTTAGAATATGGAAGTCATGTATGGTTCTCCATACCGATATTTTACTTCCATATTCCTTAAGGTATGGTGATGGCAAAAAAAATCGTGTTCGAGATTATTGCAGATTCTGATTCTACTACACTCAAAACATGAAAAAAAGTCGTTTTCCGAAAAGTGTCTGTGTGTGTGTCTGTCTGTGTGTCTGTGTGTCTGTGTGTCTGTGTGTCTGTCTGTCTGTCTGTCTGTGTGTAGATTTTTTTCTCTGGCAAACGATAACTGCCGCAAATTCAAACAGAATCAAATAATTTTTTGCATACAGCCCTGATTTGTAGAGTACTCACGGCCTATTGTTTTTGGTGAAGATCGGTTGAGGAAAAGGGGTAGTTTACCTGCAACGGTTTTTTTATCAAGGGAAATTTTTTTTTGGCAAACGATAACAGCCGCAAATTCAAACAGAATTAAATAATGTTTCGTATACAGCCCTGAATTGTAGAGTTCTCAACACCTATTGTTTTTGGTGAAGATCGGTTAAGGGAAAGGGGTAGTTTACCTGTAACGTTTTATATTTTAACAAGGGTATTTCCTATGGCAAACGATAACAGCCGCAAATTCAAACAGAATCAAAAGATTATTTGCAAACAGCCCTAAATTGTAGAGTACTCAAGACCAATTGTTTTTGGTGAAGATCGGTTGAGGGAAAGGGGTAGTTTACCGGCAAGGTTCTTTTAACAAGGGTATTTTCTATGGCAAACGATAACAGCCGCAAATTCAAACAGAATCAAATAATGTTTTGCATACAGCCCTGATTTGTAGAGTACTCAAGACCTATTGTTTTTGGTGAAGATCGGTTGAGGGAAAGGGGTAGTTTACCTGCAACGTTTTCTTATCAAGCGTATTTTCTATGGCAAACGATAACAGCCGCAAATTCAAACAGAATCAAATAATTTTTTGCATACTTCCCTGAATTGTAGAGGTCTCAAGAACTTTCGATTTTGGTGAAGATCGGTTAAGGGGAAGGGGTAGTTTACCTGCAACCTTTTACGTTTTAACAAGAGTAAAGTACTTGAAAATTTATTTAAACTTTTTGAAACAATGGTAATTGTTAAAAATAAAATAATTTTGTTGCCAGGCAATAATATTATAATTTTTTTCGTTTTAATGTAATATAATATTTTTCATTTAATACAGCAATAAAAAGGCAGGTAAGACAGACACACACACACACACACACACACACACACACAATTCACGTTATTTCTGGCCTCACTCATGTTTATTTTCTTACGTTTGCACGCTTTTTAAATGGAAAGTGCCGAAACCCACACCAACATAACGCGTGCAAGCCGAAAAAATGGACATCAATTTGCTTACTGGCGAAGCTAGTAGTTAATGAATGGGTAGGCAAAAATCTTATCTTAAATTTTTTTTAAGGAATCACTAAAAGGACGGTGGTTCAAATCGGACGCTGAGGTAGAGTTTGCTGTAAACGAATGGTTCCACAAACAGCCGTAAGAATTTTACTAGCAGGGAATCTACAGGTTAGCGCAACAGTGGAACTCATGTCTTAATGTTATTGGAGACTTCTTTTAAAATCGTTGAATAAAAAATGCTTTACAGCTCTGTACGTGTTTCTATTGAACAATCCTTGTATTAGTCATACACAATAATACAACTGATTGAACTTCAAATTTTTAAACTTGATTAGTTTCTATATATATGTTTAATGTTACAAATAATTCAAATAACAATCTTGATCATCTGTTAGTTCAGCGGAATAACAGTGACACTTTTAATAACCGCATAAAATAAACACTTAGAAACAACACAGGACCACACTTTAACTTAACTGTTTGGACCACAGAAGTGAGGCATGCCTCAACGCTCTATGTGTACAGCGCGGGACAATCCCCCCTCCCTACACTTCCCTATCACAACACTACATTGCTTACATACGATGTATACAAAAAACGCTGAGGCAAGTTCAGGTTGCCTCATTCGCTTTAAACGAACTATGCCGAATCTCACCTGTCACCATCTAGCGGTCGCTCAATAAAGCACGTTTCGGTTTAATAAATTTGACAGTCGCAGTAACAATGTATAATCTTTACGTTATGTAGTTCATACGTATTTATAATTTTTATTCTACAGAATTTTTTAGGGTAGGCATTGTCTCAATTGCCTCCATGTAACTTCGCCACTGATATATATGTGTACAACGTTATCGGCAACAAAGAAGTAGTTTTTGTTTCAATTCCTTCCCGGGATATTTGGCCGTAGTCCAATGTTTTCTACAAAACCAGACATTTCGGCAATGCCATCGACTTCCATCATCAGTGAAAATCGAGTGCGATAACGTGAGGTGGTATACGTTAGTGACCACAGTACTGTGGTTAAGGCTGAAGCAGTAAGTAGAAAGAAGTAGTTTCTATGGTAATATTTCATTTCGAAAATGATTTTAAATATAAATCTTAGAATATGGAAGTCATGTATGGTTCTCCATACCGATATTTTCAATACGTTTTAATTTTAAAATTATAGAGTAATCAACACAAATTCTTATTGTCCGTAACTAAGAAACTTACAGTTCCATTGTTAAACATATTTCTTTAAATAAATTTAAATTTACTTTAAATAAATATATTCATTTAAAGTAACGTTGTTATTACAAAATTATTTAAACACAACGCCGTAAGTTATACTTGAAACAGTCTAATTATACTTGAAACAGTCTAAAGTGAACAGTCCCCATAAAAAACGTAGTTATTTTAAAGATACAGGTCACCTAAAGGCTTGAGTGTCCTAAGGCTCTATTTCGTATATGCAAATGTTATTAATAAGGGTTTATTATTCCTTTGTCAGAAACACGTTGAGTTTCCTGCAGGTCTCCCACGTAATACCTATAGGTAAACACACTGCAAGTAGGTTTATTGTATTAAATAAAATTTCACAGAATAATTCTGTGAAACGTGCGTCAGGTGAAAATAAACCTACTTGCAGTGTATTTATCTGGAGATATTAGAAAAAATAACAAGATCAGAACTCTACCTAATTGAAGAACCTATTCTAATGTTATTACGGAACTAATACAGATTTTTGTTGTCAGATTATTGACGTATACGTTAACTAGGAGTATATGAGAATACGTACGTTTCGCAGAACAATTCCGCATCATCAAATATTTTAAGGAATATCGATTTTTATTTTTATTTAAGTCTGTGACGATGCATAATCGTTTTACGAAATAATGTACGTAACACAAAATAACATAATATACTCGCAGAAGAAATCGATCATTATCGGGACAAATTACAGTATACCAACTGCAAGAAACGTTCGTGAGTTAGGATGCAAGAAGCATAAAGTGAAACATTATTAGAAAAAGCGAACGACGGCTTAAGGCCAGATAGAAAAACCAAAGAATTTCAATCTCGCTACAGTCCGCGGGTTTCCAGACAACAATTTTACAGCAAAACAAGCCATACTGATATCGTTCTGGCCACTATTTGTATACGCTAATTAACTCTACAACGTTTGGTCAGTAATAGTTCGCATTAAAGTGTTTAAGAAGTAAAAAAGAGCAGTACTGTATAGAAACGAGTGTGGACAGTTATCGTATTATCGCTTTTGGTCTGAGGGAGAGTGAAGAGACGGCCTACTGACCTACTGGCTCGGCTCACACTGCCCTTGCCAGCAAGCGCCACGACGAACACTCCACAATACCTGTGTTTTTAAAATCGCGGCGAGAATTTCCCCTCAAGCGACGTACAAGATTTCCATGAAATCATTTTATTTGAAAACACTGCGACAAATATTGTTGTTTAGCTGTTGGCCCCAGTGTCTGTAACCAAATACGTCGGCCAGACAGACAAACTAATTGATGAGATCGAAGATAGTAGGTGTTTGTTTATAGTATCAATAATAGAACGATTCAACGATCTATATAAAGACCGTTTGGAATATCGTAGAGATATAAGTTTATACATTTTAACTTATAATGGAAATGAGTTAACAACGATGAAATTGATTCTTATAATAGTCATTTAATAGTGTTTAAAATTGTAATAACAATGGTTACGTATTAATTGTTTAAATTTTTAAATAAAATTGTAGTTTAAATTGTTACATAACACTATTAAGGTTTACAAATTTATTTTTGTAATAACTAATTTCGAGGCATGTAATTTCGAAACAAACACAGGAAGGCAAGTTAATATATCTTTCAGTATCTCCCGAATTGACAACTGCGTAGGCCTATATTTAGAGGCCGATTTCAACACCTGTTTACTGTTTGCTTTAATTAACTTACAATATAATCTGTGTTTACTTCTCCTTTTCCTTCTTCTTCTTCTTCTTCTTCTTCTTCTTCTTCTTCTTCTTCTTCTTCTTCTTCTTCTTCTTTCTTTGGCACTACAACCGTGTTAGTTTCTGGCCTCCTTAATTGACGCGCACCACCTTGTCCTACCATCGACAGCTGTCTTATAGTTTGTGGTGGCTATGCTGTTCAAATCCTCCACCACATCCCCCAGTTACATTTTTCCTTAGCATTCCTCTAGTTCTAGTTTTAACAGGCTTCCTTCCTGTCATCTTCCATGTACATGAGTTCGGTTGCATTAGAAGTACGTGCCCCAGGCACTTATTCTCTGCGACTTTATAAATCTCACAACGTCTGCATTACTAATTAACGCGTTTACTACAATGTTCGTTCGAACTGTTCAGAAGGTTCGGACTGACTGGTCTAAATATCTTTTCTCTGGCTTCCTCAGTTGTCTTCTTCGTTCTCATCCTGGAGAGTCCAGGTCCCACTATTATGCTCCAGGTGTTATGACAATTTGTTTTTCATTAATATTAAATTTTTCTGAAGCTTGATAAAACAATTCCATTTTACATTAACAGTAAGAACCATTTAAAATATAAATTTTCAAAATAACAGTTACAGTTTAAAGTAAATTTACAGTTTGATCGAATGTACGTATATAAATTAGAAAATAATAAATTTTAACTTTTATTTTCCGTCAAGTAATTGAAAACTACTGTACATCAACCAGTTAGCAAGAATCTGTTAGTTACGGATTTTAAAACGGGAAAATGTCTTAATATTTCAGTTAAATATTTCTGTTTAGGCAGATTAAGTATTCCTCAGGCCCTTAGTCAATATGTACGGATCTCCAAGGACTCTGATAGTTATCGTCTATAATTTATCGAAGTGGGATAATTATTTTGTATTAAAGTATTTTCAGTTATAAAACAAAACACAGAATAATATTTCCACGCATTGTAAAAAAAAATGTGTGCAAACAAACTATATATGTGTGACATTGTAAAATTAATTTGATTTTTAAAACGACAAATTTGAAGAGGATTTCCTTATTATTATATACTGAGCGTTGCTTTTATATGGCCCTGCCAAATGCACGCCAACTTTTTAGTCATTATCTGCAATAAATTCAAGTTTTTAGTACCAAAAGCAAATGACTTGCAACAAAAAGTGCTCACCCACGTTGACACTTATTCATGAGCATGCGCAAAACTTTACCTTTAGTACAGTATGTTGTAGATGTGAGTGTTCTCAAAAAACCGAACAACGGGCGACGTTGTTACACATAAGGTTGCAGTGTGTCGTGATAGTGCATCAGGCGTAGTCAGTCCCGCGCACCGCCACCATTCGCGCTGGTGCTGGCCTATATTATTAAATATCAGCTCTTCTTCTTCTTATTCCTTTTGTGTCTTATTACCTCGTATCTGAAGATTGATTTCCAGGTTTACTTTCCTCGTTCTCACGCTCCCGCTGCCTTACTCTCTTCCCATCTTCGTGTTTTTTTACATCTCTTCCTCTTCGAGACTTTCACTGTCGTTCGTTTGTAATATGCGCTTACAGCAGCTATCGTTGCACAATCTCTTTGGTAAGCCAGAATATTTATTGAATATTTATTAATTTTATATCAGTTTTACTACTGTTCACCAAACCAAGTAGCAGATGTTATTATAACCTCATCATAAAGTGGACAGAGAACATTACGAAACAACATGCAGATTTTATTCCAAACCTCAAAATTTTCAACCCATGTTCAAGTTATTACTTTTTCAGTTTTGTAAAATACTTTTTAACTTTAATTGTTAAACCATTTCATGCAATCATTGCCTAATAATTTTGCGTCCATTTTTAATGCCTTTTCTTAAAGAAGAAAATTGCTTTTTTGCTTTTTTGCTTTTTGGCAAAAATATTTAATATTTATTTTTTATGAATCTTACAGTTACAGATGCATGTCTTTATATATCCTATATTGATTTCGTGAAGACCTTCACATATGATGAGGGCCGACGCCCTGACAGGAAGTGTATCACATTAGGGGATTCCCCTCGTTTTGTAAGCCACTGGGCGTCATCAAGAAGGGAGTGACACTGTCATCAAACGGAATACCGAGGCTGTATTATTCACGAAAGTAATAATTAATCAGTAACTCAATCAGACTAGAGGCGAAACTAGCTTATGGGCGATGAACTAGTTTTTATCCGATTTTTCTTAACGTAACTTATAGCCTACGTGTTGAATATATACAATAAGTAAAAATAAGTTAGACCTACATCCTTGAAGTTGGGTTATCAATATTTGATCCAAAATGTAATCACACACATACATATAAAGGGAAGTTAAACTGGATGTAAAACAGTTAACAATACACTATGATTTCAATCCGACTGACATCTACAAGTGAATCGTTGTTTTGTCTTCATTAAAATGTTACTTTCCATTAGTCCGTAAGGCCGCTTATTGTATGATTCGCACCCACTACTCTAGACGTGGCAACGCTTCAAAATACAGACGGAAAAACTATCAGTAATGAAAATAATAAACAGAAATAGCAAAAGCGATGGATCGCACACGTCTAGTATGCCTACTATCGAACACATGTATCGAACTACTAACTACTGTACGTCTGTCTCATAAACTGAAGAGTGCTATCAAAGTTTATAATCAAATGAACCGTGTACGTGGACACAGACCCTGTGAGCTCGTTTAGTGTGTGTGTGTGTGTGTGTGTGTGTGTGAACGAGTACATGGTTGTCAGATTTGTTAAATCTGCTCCGAAACATGCAATTCATTAGGGTTTGTGATCTGACATTGACTTAAATGGAATTCCGGCCTTGCATAATAATCCACTCGGTAACGCTGAACACCCACGAGATCACCACACCCTTCCCCCTCGATCGACTGTGTTTCGTTCTCTCTCTTTTGCCACGACTAACATGTAATAACCCGTATATCGATTCTGTAAACATTTTCTCGATCAATCGCTTACGGTTACCATTATATTTACTTGGTTTTAAATCCCATCGCAGATTCAAGTTGCGCTTACTTTATCGGCTGCACTGGTTACCAATAAATATTTTCTGTCCTTTTACCATATAGGCCTATATTATAATCTTATCACCTTTTCGTCGGCTTTCAGGAAGCGAAACCAGTAAATTCACGCTTTCACGATAGCGGGTACCAGTAAATTTAATTGTTTGTGTTTTTCTCGTCACGTCGATTTAATGGCTCTCCCACTTGTCAGCAAGGTGTCGTATTGGAGTGAATATCCTGTAATAATAAAAGAACATTTAATTAATAAAGTTCTGTTAGTGGTTATAATGACAAACAGAAATTACACTGTTGCATACCACTATACAAAAACAATTCTCTATTAGCGCTTTCAAGCTTCACAGCTCCTCATCAGATCGGAAATATCTCCGATCTGATGGTGAGCTGTGAAGTTTGAGAGCACTAATAGAGAATTTTTTTTGTGGTGGTATGCAACAGTATAATTTCTAACAGAATTATCACTGTTGCACACCACTATAGAAAAATTATTCCGATTATCGCTTTCAAGCTTCTCAGCTCATCGTCAGATCGGAAATAACCACTAACACAACTTTCTTAATTAAAATAGTGTAATTTCTGTTAATAAAAGAACAGGACGTATTTCTTGCACCAAATTTTATGTCACTTCAATTTCATCCTGACTTACTTACTTACTTATTGACATTTTCTTATTATTTCTATTGTTCCGAATTGGTGAGAATATATGGCCTCAACTAACTCGTAATTCAGTATCCTTACCCTTTCCAACACTTCAAACTGATTTGCTATATCTTCTGCTCGGTACTGTCAGAAGGTCTCTCGTTCCCGTATGTTTTAGATTATAAATAAGTAGTGCATTGATATGCTCACGACGTTGACGCTGACGTGAGAAAGTGAATGTCACAGCAGGGAAACAATAACATCCTTTACCGATCCGATTGTTGCTTCAGAGCCGTCTGCCTCAGTAATGATGCACTGGCTTTGTCTTTCTGTTCCCTCCTTTGTACTGTTTTTTACATTCGGAAAAGGTGGTTAGGCATTTTGAAGTTGAAACCTTGTTTTCTTTATCTAATCATCGACCTCACGAAAAAAGCAATCTGTTTCCAATGAAAGCAATGTTATACATATAAACGCAAAGCTCGTACATATACAAAAGAGCCTTTAATAACCAAAAAATTCGTTTGAAGGTGTACGGACGCCTGTCCATATGTTAATATATAACTCAGTATGAAACCAATTACATTAAAGAAAGAGGAGTATGGTTTACAAGAACGTAATGAGATCGACAGATAGTGCTTCAGTCTTCTTTATTCTTCCTACTTATGCAGCTCTTATTAATAAAGAAACGCTTATTAACGTATTAAAGTATTAAACACACTTTTAACTTTTGCAGTTTTTATTTTTAGTATAGATTAAACGTAAAAATTAAAAACTAAATATTTTAACGAAGGCTGTCACCGGCATGAGTCAACATTATTAAAAATTGGAAGCTACCGGGCGGTTGGGCCGTGACCGATTGCTTACGAGATTCATATTTTTCTAAACCTGTCGGCCAACCACCGGAGGCCTTCTTCAATAGAAACGCGTTCCACAAAGGATGACAGGCCGAACGTCCGTCAAGAAGAAGTATAAACAACATCCATTATAAACACACGTAAATCAACTAGCAACTGACTGAACTAGCCTTCTCGCTATCTACGTTGTAGGCCTATACCTCTGCTTGAGGTGCGTCTTTTGACGATCGCATTTCTACTGAAGAAGGCCTCCGGTGGTTGGCCGAAACATTAAGAAAAATACCAATCACGTTGTAAGCAGTCGACCACGGCCCAAGCGCCCGGTAGCTTCCAATACCAATCACGTTGTAAGCAGTCGACCACGGCCCAAGCGCCCGGTAGCTTCCAATACCAATCACGTTGTAAGCAGTCGACCACGGCCCAAGCGCCCGGTAGCTTCCAATACCAATCACGTTGTAAGCAGTCGACCACGGCCCAAGCGCCCGGTAGCTTCCAATACCAATCACGTTGTAAGCAGTCGACCACGGCCCAAGCGACCGGTAGCTTCCAATACCAATCACGTTGTAAGCAGTCGACCACGGCCCAAGCGCCCGGTAGCTTCCAATACCAATCACGTTGGAAGCAGTCGACCACGGCCCAAGCGCCCGGTAGCTTCCAATACCAATCACGTTGTAAGCAGTCGACCACGGCCCAAGCGCCCGGTAGCTTCCAATTTTAATAAATAATTCTTAATTTTGCTAATCTATTGAATCTACTTGCGATTCTTCCTTAACAAAACTTGTCTTACTTAATTTTTGTAAATATTTGCAATTATTATTGTATTTACATAAGGACAACATGAGAATTCTTCTTAATTTTACAAAATAATATGGCTTATCTGCTGATTATACTGATAATATCTTCTTTTCGACAAAAATCCTCGTAATAAGTTAGATTTCTTTCTTCATTAGCTCAACTGTAAACTTAGAGTCTTTTCTTTTACAGAGATGTCTAATATAATTACAAAAGAAATAGTAATGAAATATAACCTAAACAAATTACCACGTAAAACGTTTTAGTTAACTTTTGGTAAACATTTTTCCCATGTATTTATAATTTAACATTCTAACATAACAGAAGATAAATCACCATTTAGTTTTCACATGTACAAATCTTCCTTTATTCAAGTGCCGGGTATAGTTGTACTCAAGTTTACGTACAATATTACACTCGCAAAGATGTGATGTACTGTCCAAGGCCACAAATGTTTGCGAGATGAAACGTCATATCGTCTTCTTTAGTGTCATAATACACACTTGAGGTCACTCTGTAAACTGGATAGAGCATACCACAATATACAGCTGGTAGAAACAAGCCTTGTTCTTGTCTAAGTGATTGCGATCTTGAGCGGTATATTACTTTGACAGCAAATTTATGCCGCCTTCAAACGTTTAAGTCAGCGTTTCTCAAATGTTTGTCTCGTTATGTGCTTTATGCAAACATTGTTTTTACCATTCCGTCAGTGAAGTCCACTGAGCCCCCACGCAGGGGAGACAGTAATGCTCAATTTGGGAAACTATGATTTAAATAGAAAGGTGCTACTGTAGAAGTATATTTGTTAGTACATACGCTGGTAGGATTATATATTTTGTGTAGCTGTGTTACTAACCAGCCTCATTCAAATTGTAACCAATATTAGACAAACTGTTTCATCTATTATATATTTCAGAATTCATAGTTAATCTTTAGTTGAACCCCGTCAAAACAAAGCAGTCCGTTCTCTAAGATCTAAGCCTATTTAAGCGCTTAGTTAGATTTTGTCCTTTCCAATAAACAGAAGCTTTTAAAGATTCCTAATATTTCAAACAGAAGTTATATAGGAGGTAGGACGTAGAAGGCATACGCTGTCTCAAAAGAGAAAGGAAGCGAACGGTAACGTACTAATGCGCAGATATTTATAGCCGTCATCGAATGATACAGCACTATGTACGACACTTGCAGATGTCTCTTCGATACCGTTAAATAACTGTAAACGCGAAGCGACTAATTATAGTAATTAAACCACTATTACTTTAATGACAGCTGATTACAAGACGTTCACTCAGTATGACTGTCAGCTGAAACACAAGAAAGTACAAAACAGTAATTTTGAAGATCAAAAAGAAAAATTCAATGTCACTTATATGATAAAAAAAACAGTGGTAATTATGTTCCTCCGTGACTGCACACATTTTTTGAAGTGAAACCTTTGTATACGGCACTATGGTGCTCGCCTCACTCCGGTGCACCTCGCGCTCCCAGAGCAGTAAACTGATGCAACTCGTCACAAGATAGCTGAAACGAAAAACCAATGTTGCCAGGTCAATCAAACCTTTTTTTTCCCCACACAGCTACACAAAATTACCCTACTGCCACAAATATGTGTGCTTAACGCATAGAGTAATATTATAAAGAATGTGAGCATATTCTAAATGTTTAAATATTAAAAATAACTTCATTTATGACAAAAGAAAATGTAGGCCTACTCACATGCTGAGAGATCGAGCTGAACACTTTTGAAATCCTTTTTCTTGTACTTAGTTCATTATTAGCCTAACATATTTACAAAACTTTCCAATTATTTAATTCATAAAAACAATTAAAACTCATTGACACCTATTTTGTATTAAAATATTTATAGTCACGTTATAAATATTACTGCGCATGTCACGTTCTACTTTTCAACTAAATATTGCGTTAGTCATATTGTAAGTTATTTGTTAATATATTGTTTGTATATGTATGTATACTGAAAATAATGAACGCAAGATGTGATTCTATTTTTGTTCATTGTAAATATTGATTTATTGTAATAAAATACATATAAAAACTGCTATTCCTTCGTCTCATTTAATTATCCGTTCACTCTTAAATGAATCCTAATTCTTTATAGCAAAATCTCTCCTACTCAGAATACATACGAACAGCTTTTACACGTTGAATCACTTCACTCGCCACTCGACTGAAATTCTCACTTGTGACGTGTGTCCCACGACACACCCTTTTTCTTTTCAAAAATAATGTGTAACATTCAAATACATGTTAAATTAAACAAAACAAAACAAATCATTAGTAAACAGACTGAATCTATAAGCCCGTCCTGAAATATTGTTTCCTGAAATATTCCAATCCTGAATTTCCTTAGATAGCATTCAGCTCACTGTTCTTCTTACGTGGCCATCTTATCAATTTTTTCATTCTATTAAGTTTGTATCATCTTATCAAGTTATTCAGTCTATTATATTTTTTTCCGTTTCCATCAGTCTTCTTATTTCGTTATGTCTAATGTTTTCTTTTCTAGAACTACAAACCGCTCTTCTGTAGAACCCAATTGCAACTGCAGTTAGTCTATTAACCCTGTGCTGCTTGTCACTGTCCACACCTCACATCTCTGCTCCATACAGTACTGTAAGTTCTACGATTTATTAATACATCAGATATCTTGTTGGCACGTTCCATATCATAAAATTTAACAGTTGTAACTGCATATCATTAAATTGAACAATTTTACTACTGTTTTTCTGCTATTTAAAAATTCTGAATTTCGTGTGTCGCTCCTGTCTAATGCTAATCAAAGGTCGCAAAACTTGTCCTCGATTTAAAGTTTTTTCTTCATCAATACAAAGGTCGCTTTCAAGATCACTTGTTAAATTTTTTTGTGTTGCTACAGTTTATTTTGAGCCACCAATTATGCTATTAATTGATAACTGATTTCACACGTGTTCTGTATCCTCTTCTTGTTAAAGTAGTAGTAAATTATGCCCTAACTACGTGAAATATATTTTTGCTGTGGAATTAGCGGAGACAATGCAATCACCATTTGTCGGCTTACCGGTTCAATTCATTTACACTTTTTGGTACAGTCCCTTCCCCCGTCTTCTTTCACCTTAAGCCTACAAAAACCGGACGTACCACTCATACAAACAATGCAATGTTTGTAAATATTTAAATAACGAAAGACGGACTTGTGTAAACGAGTTGCAGCAAAACTTATAATCGCGTGTAACAAAAGAAACTGTATTCGCGATTTATCAGAAAAAATGTAGTTAATAAGAGACAAATTAATTGAAAGAATGCGCCGAACTGTATCGAATACACGTAACAGAGTCTACAGCGCTTGCAGTACATTCAAGGTTGTGTTTTTTATATAAATTACATTCTGTTGTGAAACAACTTTTAACGGATACAGCCGCAAACACACACTCGCGTTATAAAACCTAACCTAACCTGGTGACTAGTTTGCCTCGCTTTAGATACGATGCGGTGAAACGGTCTGCTGTAAGCCTATTATGTATCTGAGTTAGCGTTTACAGGTAGAGAGTGGCGGTATTGTAACCGCGGCGAATGACTACCATCGTCTCTTGCAGTAACGTTCAAGGAAACAAAACGTTGTACCACCTGAGCAAGCAGTAATAACCACAGCCTACGTGGATTGACGGTCTTCTTCACCACCAATATTGAAAATTTAACAAAGATATGTGAAGGAAGTAGGTTTTATTTTTAATCGTATGTGTTTTGATCTACCTTGTGTCTCACGAGATTTCTGGCCAACGATAATTGCTTCGATCCAGAACAGGCTGTTACGGAGTTTATACCATCTCTCTTACTAGAAGTATTCCTAGAGGTAAATTGCTGCTAGATACGGTTTTAACTCTCCATTTTTCTCATTTTCTCTTTATTTCCCTTCCCACCTCTTTGTTTCTGTTTATCTATCTGTTGCTCTGTGTATCTGTCTATCTGTCTGTCGGTCTCTCTCTCTCTCTCACACACACACACACACACGCACTCCTGTTTATATGTAAACATGCTAGCGAGCGATTGTGTGTAAGATAATATTACAATGATATAATGAAACAGTGGAAGTATAGTGTTCAATAATTCAGTATAATAAAATAATATTAAATAAGACAACATTTTTAAATTAACTTATAATGATAGAAAAACTTCGGGCTTGAGAATCAAGCCAAATCCTGCGCTAGAAATAAGAAAAAGAGACAAGAAAATAATTAAGTAAACTCTTAATCAGATTAAAATAAATTGTATCATTTATAGAAAATAAAAATAGAATGTAGTAAGTAAAATGCAATAAACAAGAAAACTCGTTAAAGAAACTAACACACGTTAAGAGAAAATGTACAGAGTTGCAGTAGATAATTATAGTCACCGTTATCTTCAACATTCACTAAATGGATACAGGACAAGGGGAAAAAGAAATTTACTGAAAAAAATATGATCTGTCTGATCTGTCTACAACACTACTTAACCTAAAATATTATTCATTAATTTAAGGGGGTTACGTATTATCTGGGAGACCTGCAAAGCTTAATCTTCGACCAAAGAAAGCAGAAATTCTAAACTCCTGCAAATAACCAGCAGGCAATTATAAACGTCTTCGTTAGCCTCTAATTCTCTCTTAGCACGACAGCCTTTGATTTGTTGCAGACATTTTTAAGACAGTGCGCGTGATAAGCCAGTTGCTTAGTTTTCAGTCCTAGTTTTCTCACTTATGCTAATGATCCTCTACTAATGAAATGAATGGATTTTCATGTAATCATTTCTTGGCTTTGAGATTTTTTCTAATGAAGACAAACTAATGTAATTTCTGTTAAGAAATTTGAAGGCTGTGTATGTTTTTTTAAAGCCGTTTAATAAAAATTTATTTTGTGTTACAAATAAACTTCATTTTATCATTAATTTTTCAAACATACATCGCGCGTTCACGTAAAAAATCGTAAGCCTTCGCGCAAACCGTTCGTTAAAGTCTCTTTCTAATTCTCTTAATAGCGTTGCTTCTCGTACGCGAATTCCAAAGCACATAAGGACGGTATCAATGATAATTAAAATTCCATGAATGTTGTATTTGAATCGTATTTTTGTTGTACAATTAACAAAATACAATAACATTTTTAAGTCGACCTCAGCTTTTTAAGTGAACACCATGTTACTTACAATTCGAGATAATTGTCTACCTCAGCTGCAGACAATTTGAGTTAAAGGTGTTCACAATCGTTTTAACTATACATCATTTGACATCCATAAAACTTATCATTACTGTACATATCAGAAAGGTTATGTAATCTCCGAGCTTTCTACTACTTTTTTAGTAATATAACAAATGTAAATCATACAATCAGTCAATAAACACAAAAAATTCCAAACTACTGCATTGGATTCCTAGTTAAATTTATAATCATAACGCCTAAACTACAGATAATTTACTGAAAACTTGTATGTTTATGTAAGTTTCCATAAATATCTATAGGTCTATATCTATTACTTTTTACAAACACACATAACTAATACGAATAGGCCTATATAATTTTTTTACAAATATAGCTTACAAATTTTTTGAAGGCAGTCCAAAATTTGCAAGGGGTGTTGACAGATTTGAATTTTGTCATATTATTAAAGGTACAGAGTTTGCGTTTTAAATAGAGTTGACCTGATAACTTGATCTCCCACATAGACTTTTATAATGTTTTTCAAATATTGATTTCAATTTTTCTCCCCTAAAATTAAAAAAAAAATACATAGTAAACCTTACATTTGGATCTGGGTCAATTCATTTTATATTGACACCCAGCTAAATTTTTATAATTTTACTAAATTTTTGACCCTTATATTGGGCTCTGGTGAACTAACATTTTGAAATTTCTAAAACTATATACGCTATATCCATGTTTGGTTAAAATTCTCTTTAATTTGATATCCCACTTGAATTTTCGGGATTTTTTTTCACGTTTCTGCCTCTCACTCTATTTTTGGAGGGATCACTATCAAAACCCCTATACGCGTCTAAAGGGTAAAAGTGTGGACATGTATGTCAAGTTTTAAGAAAATCGTTTGACGCATTCAAAATTTATAATCATCATCATCATCACTTCATGAATAGGATTTCTCCTGTTCTGACCTCATGATTCCCGCCATCTTGTGACTGGCCTGCCTACAGATCTTCTTCCAAACGGCTCGTACTCATAAGCCACCTTCGGAAAGCGGATATTTTCCATTCTTTCTAGATGTTGTTTCTAGCAATTTCTATAATTCTGAATGAGATCATTTATGGAAAATATATTAAGTTCGCATCTAATATACTCGTTTCTTATGCATTTGCATTCAATGCACTATGCATTTATAAGTTGTCGCCTAAATTGTAGTCATACCCCAAACAGTTAAGTAGATAGACCATCAGACAAATGATAAACGGTTAAGTTAATGACTCTTTCAACTAAAGATGTTTTCTTCGCAACATTTACTAATACGTTTTTCCATTCTCTATACAGATAGTCGCAGACCACTCCCGATGTGTCTGCAGAAAACCACACAACTATCAACGTCTTATGAACGAAACTTCGAACATGATCAATTATTATTGAAATACGAGTAGAAACCATTCATTACGGTGATTCAAAATTTACTATGTATAATACCGACAAAAATGAGATATGTATCTCAACAGATAAATCAACGTGTAGAAGGCGTTCACTGCGATAATTATTCAGATAATTAGAACGTGTCGTTTCACGCCTACGTTGTCGGTTACAACTAGTAACGATACTTTAAACCATATTCTTCGCCTACTATCTGTAATGGATTTTAACATGAGCCTTGAGGAGTGTAACTTTTCTTTTACATGTTACGTACGTATACAGCCATATACTTACAGCCCCATCATTGCAAAGATTCCACCGCGGTAACCAACCGACTTTAACCAACGAGGAGTCTAAGTTTTGAAGTGAACTTATCGTGATCACTATGAAATGTTCAGCAAAAGAATAATCTAATTACACCGCGGTAATTGTAGTCACGTGGGCTAGTAACCCGACTACACTGTAGTTATCAGTGAATCATTGGTAACAATTTGTCAGCAGATTATCTCGGTTTGACAGCATCTTGTCTCGATTTTAGACCGTTCATTTAAAATAATTACAAATACGTGATTACACATTGTATTGCCCTAGGTCTCGCCTAGTCTTCCTCTTTTCTTCTTCTGTTTCTTCTTCTCTTGCGTTATCCTTTCCCTAATGTTCTTAACCTACATTGTATTGATGACCTCATCATCCAGGTTATTTGTGTTTGATAAATTCTTCTGCAAATTCTGTTTTTAGTTCTTCTCCCATTTGACAATTCTAATCCTGTCCTTTTTTAATGACTCCTCTGTCTGTATCTGTTTCTCTCTGTCTGTCTCTGTCTCTGTCTCTCTTTTTGTCTCTCTCTCTCTCTCTCTCTCTCTCTCTCTCTCTCTTACACACTTCACGTTAGCTTCATTAAACTCGGTCTTATCTTTCTTAGTACCCATCATTCTTACTTATAGGCCTACATAACTAGAAGTCTATTTGTTGCTTTTCAAACTATATCTTTTGTTTATCTTACAACTTTTCTCTTGTTTAATCATTTCCTCTTTATTGCACATTATACTTTATCAAATATTATTGCTAGAGTTTACTAGCTGAATTCAGCCAAGTGTCCGTGGTACTGTAACTGAGGGGTGTGACAGTCGGGTCATTCTCACTGCGTGACGTGTGACGTAAGAAGGTTAGGGCAGAAAAATAAATCTCATGTTTTCAGTAAAGAATTCCCAACTGAAACATTGATGTTTAGTTAATGGATTACAAGTGGACGTTAACAACCAACTGTGCTTATGGATTATAGGCCTACGCTATGTTATGGCCACGTAGGCTCGTAAAGATCCGCTGACACACTTTTTATGATACTTTACGTTTATTTTTTTGTAACAAATACCAGACTGGACGATATACCACGCGGTTACCGGTAGTTATACAGACTATGAAAACGAAAAGGTGAAAGGTAAAAAACTGGTTCTCTGTTACTAGAGAACAATAGAACGGAAACAAGTTATGCCTCAGTTATGCGGCTCTATACATAATACAGTTTGTGCATAACGATAACGCAGCGCGGATGCTAACTTTGCAACACGATTAGCTTCATTACCGCTCATAACCTGCGCAGACAGGAGGATTCGAAGACATGCGCTTTAGCGTAGTGATTTTTTAAGCGAAAATGTTCCAGTTAAATTTTAATAAGGCTGGAAACGAGGCGTTCTTACTAACTTACTTATCCATAAAGGCATAAAATTGTCGCTGCAGTCACATATTTCTGTACCTTACATTCCTTTTCATTTCGGTATAAGAGCCCCATATCTCATCTCATTGATCATAAGGGTCGCTACAGCGCTCGCCGGGTCCTGGCATACTGAAGGACATCTCGCCGGTGTGATCTCTACCCGATGCAGTCACCTGCCAGTTGCGGATTCCTGCCCTTTCTACATCCTGCTGCACTCCATCTCGCCACCTAAGCTTTGGCCTTCCCACTTTTTTTGCCATATGGGTCTTACAGGAAAGAAGCACTTTACGAGGTCCTGGAGGTCTATCCTGACTACATGACATGCCAATATAAGCCTACTGTCTTCACCTTTTTTATTACGATCATGTTGTATAGCAGGTTATAGGCTATAACTCTCAATTAGTTCTTTTTCTTTAGTAATCTCCCTCCTTCACTGGCCCACATATTCGTCTCAGTGTTTTCCTCTCAAATGTTTCCACCAACAAAAATGTTCTCAAATGCTCTCTTGCTACCAACAACAAGTCTTTCTTGGATTTGCTCCTCCATAACATTTTCATTGGTCACAAGTGAACTCGGGTAAGTAAATTCTTCCACTATCTCAAATCTGTAGTCCACAAAGCTGATGTACTGGCCATATCTACTACTTCAAGCTTGTGATCCCAATACAATCATATATTTTTTTCTTGTCTCATTTTTTAGGCCCAGGCATTTTGCTACTGCTTCTAAATTAAGAAATACCTCCTGGTCTCGAACATATGACCGTCCCAAAATAGCAATATCATCTGCGTATGCTAGTATCTGACTCGACACATTTATGAGTGTCCCAGTTATAATCAATACCTGCTCTTCTAACTACCATTTCCAAGGCTGCATTAAATAATAATTAGAATAGTGAGTCTACCTACCTAAGAACCTTTTTTTGATGAGAATCTTCCGGAAATATCACCCTAAATCTTTACATTACATTGGGTATTCTTCATGGTCATTTTTGTTAGTCTAACCAGCTTCCGAAGGATTTAAAAGTTCCTTAAAACTCTGTATACTTGTTTCCTGTTGTTGCTATCATATGCTGCTTGAAAGTCCACAAACAAGATGTGCACATTGTCTCAATGATCACAGTCTTTAAATTGCGCCCACGCAATCTCTAACATCTCGCCCTTACCTTGCAGAGGCGCCATGTCCTAACGCCCATAGCATTTCACAAAGCCCTTCTACGTTTAATTCATCTGTAAACTTGCTAGTTACTTCTCCTCTTCACTTAACTGGTTTTGGCAAGTCTTTTCTAAAACCTCGTTTCCGCAACTTCAAGCTTTTTTCTTTCCCTCTCCTCAAAGTCTAAGACACACACATGCACCAACACATTCTAAACAAAGGATTTATTAAATGACTTTCTTTTTTTTTGAAAGGCTTTCTGCACTATCGCTATTCTCCTTTTATCCTCTGAAAGTATTTATATTCAACCACAATTACACTATTCATATAGCAGAACTAACTAACGTTTTCCAAATTGTCATTACCCTGCTCTTCTGTTTTTCTATAACGACAGGTTTTGTTTCCTGTAAGCTGACGTCAGCTCAAACGTTGAAATAATGCGCTAAGAACTCCTAACGTATAGAATCCTGTTCAAATCCCAATTATAATTTGCTAGTATCGCTATATCATCCGCAAAGTAGTCACTGTGAATCTGCCCACCATTGATTTTGTTTTTCACTTTATCACTGCAATAGCACCTTCTATAAACAAATTGAAGAAGATATGTTATATAGGGTAGTCATGCCCGTCTCCTCGTTTCATTTGTGTTATACTTTATTGGCCATTTATATCAATTACAGGCCCTTCCATTTTGGCGTGATACAGTTTTCGGATCATGTGTAAATTTAACCCCATGCGTCTACTTTTCCAATCAGCCCCACTCTACCTTCACTTCTTTCTAGGACTAACAGAAGTAGCCTAATTAGATTAGTCTTACAAGGTAAGATAAAGGGCAATAATAAATTTCTTGTCAATATTACAGTTGTTCATAAACGTCACAGACTGCAACAATATTCCCAGTGAATAAGACCTTACGACTAAAGATTATGAAACGTTCTCTAGTTTTCCGACCCTCAAAAGTAGTTGAAAGAAATCTGGTAATAATATTACATTAATGTACTTAGCTATTCTTTTTTGAAATAAGTCAAATTTTCCACGAGCCGAATTTTTTCAGATTCATTTGGAAATAGTAGATAGAGGAATTCCACTGTATATTTTATTCAGGATAGTCAGAAATGCTAGTGACGAAGTAATTAAAATTTAAAACGTACGCCAAGATAAAACGGACTGAGAAATGTAACTAAAAAATAATTTACAAAGTAGAATTAATTATTTATTATATAATAATTGTATTGGGTAACTAAATCGTGTCTTTACCTTGGTTATTAAATATAGGCTATACGAATTGGCTTGTATCCGTTTCTCCAGCCTCAGATTTAACAATACTTGTTAGATATTTCAGTACCAATAACATGATACTGGAGGACGCTACACATAAGATAAAATTTTATTATTAGAAGGATTAGGTCGGACTATTGCCATCGTTAAAATTTACCATCGTTTTGACCACTAAAAAATCTATAGTCGTCTTCAGGAGTAAGTTAACGTAATACATTAAATGCAAACTTAAGCCTACCCGAGATTCGTTCACTAACAAGCACGAACTGTCAAAAACATGAACCGCTACTTATTCTGTAAGTCCCATGGGGAGACTGGATAGTCCGAACCTTCTGATAATGTTCTCGTACCGTCTAATGTTAGTTTTAAAGGTCGAACGTAGTTTATTGTTGGTATAAGTTCGGGGACGTGCAATTTGTGAAATAACGGTTGTTACACTAATAAAAATTTATTGCATTCTGTTGTGATGAACCGGCCTAATAATAAAAAGTAATAATCGTTATTAAATTCACGTATAAAATTGGTTTTCTGTTTATGGCGAAACCGCATATTGGTATAGCCACCGTGAATAGGTTTAATACTCTCCCAAGGTTAAACTATCACTCTTTCTCTTTCTTTTTTCAATTCTTTTCTGCCCATTATCTTCTGATTTAGGCGTTCTTGTAATATGTTATTAAAGAAAATCATAATAATATTTATAAAATTATATTATTAATAATTTTGACTAAACATTAGAGTCAGCGTGGAGGCGGTACTTGGGTTATAAATTGATGATATTTATGCTTATGAAAATTTAAAATTCTGAGCACGACTATAAAGAGAAAACGCGGCGCTGAGAAATCATCACCGTTCACGGGAACTGAACTCGTGACCTACAGAATGTCAGAGTTATTCTCCACCTGATTAGGAACAAACTCATGACCTCTGCTAACGATGACTATCTTGTCCTCGTCAGTCGCGTCGGAAGCGTTCTACACAAACGATACTAGATAATAAATAAGCACTTTATTAAAAGCCGATTCAGTTACAACATCGAATGCAGTCGTTTATTGTATTACTGTACAACTATTTCTACGCTCTAATAAAATGAACAATAAAAACTTGTTTATACAGTGACGTAATCATTATTACGTAACGTATACCTTCATGCAGTGTTATGTAACGGACATGTATGTAAAGTGCAAAATGTATGGATAACTCGGAGACTTGAGAATGAGGAGCCGTTATCTGCTCAGTGTGGGAGGAGACCTTGCGCGCACAGACTCCTAAAACTATTTTCCCTTGTAAAAGAACATAGTCTATACGTATTGAGTTAGTAGAATAAATATGACGTTGTTCCCAGAAAATAGTTTGTGTATTACAGACATTTTGTGTTCAAACATAATGTGTTGTTCAAAAATTTAAGTGTTAATTTGAAGAGGAAAGGAAACAAATCAAGTAAATATTAAGACAGGTTAAAACGAAATCGAACAGGTAAAAACTAGAAAACATATTTAGCCTATTGAGGCTGAGTTGAAGAATGGGTTTCTCAAATCAAACATTTATTGACAGAAAAAATATGATCTCAAATAAAAAATATAGAGATACGGAAAGCTTTGCAAAATCGTTGGGGTACAGGTCATTGTTTTATGAAATAGTTAGACGTTGGAATATCAGGATAAGAATTGCCTCGAAGCAGCAGGACATGATCGCGAAAACGGCTATAACTAACAGAATTAAAGCAAGACAAAAGGAAATTTTGAGGGGTAAAATAAAGGAAAGAAAAACAGGTAGTCAGGCCTACAGCTAGGAATAGATTTTACAAAGATTAAATTTATATAATTCTTGAAAAACAAAATGTGACATTATGGTACGTAAAGAGCCCATATACTTTCGAGTAGTAACACAGTCGTATTATGGCTGAGTAGTTGTATACATCATAATAGAAATTCCTCGTTAATCACAGAAATTATAAACATACAAAGAACTGATTGTGTGTTTATAAAAAATCCTATTTCTACGATTCCATTAAATACACAGTTGGTATATTATATAGCAAGATAAACTAGTAAAAAACATAAAATTTCGTATTCAACCAATAAAAAAGTCAGAATTTCATATGATATAGCATTGTCATGTGTTACACACCACATAGAATTTGATAATACAAATTAATAATTTACAATGGTAATCGTGTCTGTAAACAATTATACAATTTATATTCAAAAATCGCTCTCACGTTCTTGTTATATTATGAATACTAAATAATGACTAATTGCCTATAATATTTACAAGAATATATTTTATGTAGTCAGATATACAAAATATAAAATACATTTTCTCAACAAAAATATACTATTGTATATTATTTGACATTCATAATTCTATAATTTGATTATACAATTTAATTTGAAGTCTCCCAAATAGTTATGACATATAACAAATATATTATGACACTAAATTGTTAAGTCTTCTTTAAAAGTCAGTAAGTCAGCTCACGTAGCTAACCCAAACAGTAAACTGTTAAAGCTTTTTACAAAGTCGGTATATCAACTGCGTGGAGTGGGGTGATTATATTAAGATGTTCGATGTTTCGGATTATAATTAACGCCACCTTTAACAGTTAAGTTCTGATTCTCTAACCATTACTAAATGCATTTATCAATTTTAATGCGTATCAAAAATTAGTAAATAACAAACAGTTGAGTTCGCCTTCCTTTATTAATTACAGAGAGTCGTTGTAAGGTTACGCTGATCTGTTCTTGACTTATGCCCTATTTACGGCAAGGACATTGAGGCGCGGCAATATAGACTACGCAGTCTCACAACACAGCATCGAAATTACCATCAATTAAGTATAGAGAAACAACTGTGCTGTGCTCCCCTTTACAGGGTGTGTTAATCTATCGAATCCAGCGCGCGGGTTTTGTACCTACTTAAGACTTTTATTTAATCTAGTTACCACCTCACCTTTGTAGCTAGTAAACTTTAGTAGCTTACAACTGTCCGGTTTAAACTAGCAATGTGAAGCACTGTGAGAATTTCTCAATATGAGCAATAAAAAAATATCGGTATGGAGAACCATACATGACTTCTAAGATGTTCTAAGATTTATATTTAAAATCGTTTACTTGAATTCGGTTTGATAATTTCTAACAAGTTAGATGTGTTCCTTGTAAATAGAATTTTATGTTTGACAGATTGAAATGAAATATTTCCAAAGAAACTACTTCTTTGTTGCCGATAACGTAGTACACATATAACAAAATTATCCCTCCCCCTTCAACTATCATTTTTATTTATAGATATTTCATCTACCTTTCTACAGCGGACTATAATGACCTTCTTTTCTGGATACTTTATTTATCATATTAAGAACTTTACTCTTGTTAAAACGTAAAACGTTGCAGGTAAATTACCCCCTTCCCCTTAACCGATCTTCACCAAAATCAATAGGCCGTGTGTCTTCTACAACTCGGGCACATATGCCAAAAAATATTTGATTCTGTTAGAATCTGCGGCAGTTATCGTTCGCCATATAAAAAAAATTCTACACACAGACAGACAGACACACACACACACTTTTCGGAAAATGACTTTTCTTCATGTTTTGAGGGTAGTACAATCAGAATCAGCCCTTATCTCGAACACGATTTTTTTCACGATCACCATAATTCCATTTCCTTACGGAACATGGAAGTAATACACAGATGATGAAAAAATTGTCCATACTGACCGTCATGCCTTGCCGGAAAGCGCTACTTACTTTTTACTGATATTTTTTAATTTCCCTGTCGAAACAGCGGTTAGGAATTACTTCGCATGGGATATAAATTCACAAGCTCTTCCTCTCAGTTGACGTAACGCAAACGAACTTCTTCTTTCTCAGAAATACTAACAAACTTTGGCATCTTATGTGTTGCACAGGGGAGGTGCTGACAGTTCTAGCCTCCTATTGTCAAAGAGTGTTCTATTCTGTTGTAGAAGGAGAACAGACTTGCTACTTGTTCTGCAGTAAAATATTCTTCAGCGCAAAGATAAACTATACATATATAAACCATACAAACTATATAAAACCACAATTGGCCTCGAAATTATTATTATTATTGTATTATTTTACATTCAAACGGAGGTAAACAAATTTCAGTAAGTTTTAACTTAAAACCGATCAAAACCACAAAACCGTAAAAGACGGTTTTCTATAAAACGCATTAAACACGTTTTCGTGTTGCTTTAGGTCTTCAGACAATCTGTAACGTCCTATGGCTTCTAAATGGTAAATTTTCAATTTGGCTTTTTGTCACGTATAGTCCCCTTGTTATGAGTGAGGCGAAACATCAGACCCTACCTAACTAAGGACGAGAAAGCTGAAAGCTGTTTAAAGGCTTCTATAAAATATCCTTATAATAAAGAGTGCTCCTCAGAGTGAGATAATCTTTAATCTTATCAGCAAATAGGCTGAACTAAAAAAAAAAAACACGGAAGATAATTAGGGCGCATTTGATTTGCTTCTGCCTTGTGGAGATAATAGTAGTCTTACAAAACAAATTTAGAATAGTAAGTGTACAGTGGTTAGTCTACCTAAACCAGACAAGGCGCTAAGGCGCTCTAACATAGAGGACACGAAACTCTAAAAGTGTATAAAAAAAGTTAAGAGTTCACTATAAAAGAATTTGTAAATAAATAATCTAGTGAATTTCTCCAAGAAAATGAAGAAGGTCAGATTATTTCTTTCTGAATGTATCACTATACCAAATAATGACAGTAACGCTAAAAAAAAATCAGAAAACTACTTACCAGAAGATAGAAATAACCAACTCTATATAAGCGAGCCCCTGAATACAGGTTAGGTCGGGGTCAGGTGACAAATAAGAAAAACTTAATCTAGCAATATTGATTGTATACTATAATCCACAAAAGACAATAAGCACTCGTTACAGCATTAAAATTTACATAAAAAACTCAATTTCAATATAGAAATCTCTACATTATATAATCCACAAATGACATTAAGCACTCATTTAGAATTTACGTCAGATTTCTCTCTTTAGAAGTGGAGATTTCTCACAATCACATGATCAACGTCAGCCAGTTTTCTGAGGGCAACAAGGCCTTCACTGTATTGTACATCTGACAATGATGAAATCAAAAATTGTCTTAACGTTTTGTCCGTGAAAGTGTTTACTGAAGGGTATATTTAACAATTGTCATATTCAGGTAATTAAATGAAACTATAAATAATGAAAATTAGATTCAATCAGTTCTGACTGACTATTTACGTTTACTTTTGAGTTATGTTTATTTGGTCTAAAGAAGAGAACGGAATGGTGTTTGTAACCGGTAGTTGGAAACCGGAAACAGCAGACTTGGGGCAGATTGTTTAACGTCCGTTTTTCATAAACAATTTAATTTTCAAGTCACGTTCGTTATAACACGCAACTCCGCTAGACTTCCTATGTGCGTTCAAACATCTGGGGTAATAAGGAAATATTGAAGCGGTTCATAACATTCCCTAGTAACGAACTGAAATTGTTTAGCAAAAGAAGAGAGAGTGCAGTCGAGCAAATCTGCATGTAAATTCAATGCCACATAAAAGCATATCTATAGTGATAACAATCATTATTACGCTTACATTAGGGCATGTGTTCAGCATATAGGAAGACGTTTGAACACATTGTAGATTCACGTGTGCCGGAAACGTATTGTAAGCGCACACGACTCTGTAACACGATCCGTATCGATAGATTAACACTATCGCGGTGAATTATCAACTATTATACTTAACGACGAGTAATAATAATATAATAGTTTTGTTATGTATAATGGAAAATGTTTAAAATTATAGATATGCAAAATACTGCACTGCATTAGGCGGGACTTTCTCCTTGCGTTATTATTGTGTTCGACAAAACATCGGCCTTACAAACAAACAATTTGCTTTTTGCCTTCATAACATCGGGCAACAGACCCAAGACAGCGTGTTGTACTGTACGTACGTGCATTGGGGTCGATCGTGCACAGCGCTTTTTCTCGTCTTTGATTTCTACCGCCGCGGCGTCGAGACATTGCTGAGCACAGCCTCTCAGATCTGAAACAGTAAAGCCCTTGAACACGTATTCGCTATCTGCAGATTCGATATTTATGTACATTTTCTACACTAATATATTATGACAAAGTAGTGTTAATATTTAAATTTATACCTATTAAGTTGTCGCACTGAATTATTCATTACTTTCACTGTTTCATTAACACAATTTATTAGACTTGTGTTTTTATTTTATATATTACCATAAACTTATTACCAACCAATGGTGTATGATACATCACATTCAACTTATGTTAGAAGAGGTTACTCACAATCAATATATTATAATACATATTAACATATCACATTAATATTACGTTACTTTGAGATTCCATTTCTAACTTCACAAACTTCTTCCTCACTTTTTTATCGCTTGCTAACCTCTCCGCTTCCCCCTTCCCTTTTTTATTAAAATTTTAGCAATTATTGAAGTAAGAACTTTATATACGGCACATATAAATGCCCAGCTCACTCCCGTATACCTCGCACTGCTAGAGCAGTAAACTGATTTAACGTGTAACGAAACAGCAGCGTTGCCAGGACAATCAAACCTCTTTTTCCCCGCATAGCTACCTAGGCCTAAAATTTCTCTACTGCCACAAACATGAGTGCTTTAAGCAAAGCATAATATTTTAAAGAATTTCAGCATATTCTAAATTTTTAAAGTTTAATGAAGAAAGTTGTGTTAGTGGTTATAATCACAAACAGAATAATCACTGTTGCACACCACTATAGAAAAATTATTCCGATCCACTATAATTTTTCTATAGTGGTGTGCAACAGTGATTATTCTGTTTAAAATTTTAAATACTATTACAAGAATAACGTAAATATAAAAAATAATTTACTCACATGCTGATAAAGAAAATGTACTCAATGCTGAGAGACATTTATGCTGAATACTTTTGAAATTCTTTTCTTGTACTTACTTCGTTATTAGCCTAATATATTTATACAAATTTCCAATTGTTTAAATTATAAAAAACAATTTAAAAACGTGATAGCTATTTTTTAAATTATATTTATAGTATAGCCAATGAGAATGTTTGGCCGCATGTTTGAAATGTCGATAGAGTATTACCTAATTCTGTATCTTTGTTTACTTTGTACGATTTTTAGTTGGTCGGTGAGTTTGATTCTGGTTTTATATTGTATTTGGCCTAAATTTTTTTTATGTTTCAAAATTCGATTTAGTAACTTAGCTGTTTTATCAGCTTTCCGCCTTGCCCGCAGCTCTTCCTTCGTTCTTCAGCCTCCGTATAGTTACGTATTATACAGTTAATATTTTACCCACATATTCTTTAAGTTATTCAAATCAACTTCTTACTCACATTTCTTTTCTTTAAATGTCCATAATTTTTGTGTAGACGCCCTATTAATATCTTTCTTTAGGTCTATAAATGCTAGCTATATATTGCTTTTCTCCTGCAGCAACTTCTGCGTTATCTTCTTTAGCGTGACTACGTAATAGTACATAGTTCTTCGTCTCCTAAATCAGCTCTGTGCCTGATCAAGTGAGTTTTCTAGCATTGACCTATTTCTGTCTATAATCCCCTCAAACATTTTCATAACTATACACAATAGCGTTATTCCTCTATAGTTACAACACTTTCTACTGTCACTCTTTTTAAAAATTGGGCCTTCTGCTAATCATTTGAAATACGCTCCTCTCATCGTACTCTATTTCTATCTTCAGTTTGTATATGAGTCCCCTTCCACCTCATATTTTTAATGATCTCCGTTGTTATTTTGCCACAATCCAGGGCTATTCATTACTTTACTTATTCATTTATTAATTTTGGCGTTAATTTTTCCATGCTTATTTCTTTCTCAATACTTTCTGCACTCACTTCGTTTTGATCTTTCACTCTTTTTTGATCTCATCCTGACCAAGCAGTCCCTGCAAACGTGGTCTCCATCGGCTCATTACACTTTATCACCATTTATATTCATCCATTTTTTTAATGACATTACTTCTCGGTGTCTTCTCCTTCCTTACTGATTTCAATACCTCTTGAAGTAACCTTTCGTTCCTTCGGCTGTCCTTTTCTATCTTTCTCCTTGTTCCTTTATTTGATCTTCTTTGCTGCTATTACAGACCGCTTTACAATTTTCCTTTTATTTTTGGGTAGACATTTAATTAGCTGTAATTACATATCATAATCGATTGCACGATACTATACATATCGAAATTAGGTCTGAATTAAATTTTAATTATCTGGTACATATCCTACTAGACTTTAATAATTATTATAAATGATTATTCAAATTACGTATTATGTTAATTATCTATTGGATTGTTTAATGTGCATAGTAATCTTACAATTATCCAAACATGTGAAACTGTAAATCTAACAAAATCATCGATCAAGGGAAATTTGTGTAGTCTATGTGTAACGAACATATAATGTCCACAATACAGTTAGTGGTTTCACGATGTGACGTAAGCCTTCGACTAAACATTCATCAGAAGAAATTTAATTGGCTTTAATCAACAAAATCTCCATAAATTCACATAATAATACATACAATTCTGTACAAACGACTCGTTACACATTTTTCCAAAGTAATGCTGCACAATAATATCAGTTCAACCGAACACACGCAGTTAATGATTTTATACAAATCTATTAACACTATTTACATAAATAAAACCTTATTCATATAATATTCATTTTTATTTTTAAAGTATCCAAGTCACTTGTATTAAATAAATAATTGCTTACCGGATCCGTCGAGTGACTTACTTGTAATATTTTAATAGTTTATTTTAACTATTGATTTTAATTTTAATTTATTATATTTTGATCTTAATGTCTGACGTTGTTTAAAGAGAAATTATTCTGAAGATGGGGCATATGCCTCGAAACGCGTCAAGTTAAGCGAAATTACAAGTAAGTCACTCGACGGATTCGGTAAGCAATTATTTACTTATTCATCTAATTACGTGTTTGAGTAAGCAACTCTTATTGCGCTTTTAAGCGAACAACTGAACAAAAGTTTCTGCTGTGAACAACGATACAAAATTATTCATGTATGCTGAATAAAACGTAGGATATTAAAAATTGTCAATCATTATATAAAGTAATAAAAAGTAAAAAACCAAAATGTATATTTAGGCAGAAAAGTTCTGAAACCCTAACAATCCAATATAAAGATATTTCGTACAAGAAATTTCTCAGGGCAGAACTGTCTGACCCTCAAATCGCGTCCGAGTAACTGCAGCCGTCTTCAGGTCGGATATACGTGAGTCAAAATACTTCCATCAAATAGAATTTTTATATAGATTTGTATTAATCGTTTCAGAAGCGCCTTAATCGCTCGTATGTATGTTAATGAGGCCGAGATGGTGAGAAATAAAAATGGGTTTGATTAAATCTTTAAACGTTAGTTGCCACTGTTCGTTTGTCTGCTTGTGACTTAAATGTCTCCCGAACGGCGTAAGCATAATGATCGAAAATGGACCCTCAGTTATGTGAGGAATAAATACCACAGATGCAGCAAAAAGAATGGCTGATACAATCATCAACGGACAACGGACTCGAAACTCGTAAACAATTTTAAAAATTTTTTATTTTTATTTGAGATGAGTTAAAAGATACTCTTCATTTATGGAAACAAAAATTTTATATTATATATTTATATCAGTTATACTGTTTTATTAAACGTCTCCTCGTCGTCATTGTCAGTTGTATTTATTTAAAAAAAATTGTGCTCTTGAAAACATAATAACTATAATTTATAATTCTTATAAATTTATAATTATAATTATAATTTAAATTTACAATTTAGATATTCGATATGTAGACTGTGTGCAGATTTTGTGTAGATCTAGTTCAGTTATGAATCTACGTTGTCTCAAAATACGTTACGATTACACGTAAAAAGTAATCGTATACATTATTTTCTTCTCCTTTGGTTAGCAATCCGAAGATCGGTTGGCAGCAGTTCATTTGATGGCAGTTCTCAACTCTTCAATCTTTTTTCCGCCTTCCTTTTCATTGCTTCGCAGCGATTGTATCTCGCATCTTTCATAATCTGTCCCAAATATCATAGACGTGGCCTTCCTCTAGATCTACTGTCGTATACATTATATCACAATATAAATGATTTTTATTAATATGTAAATAAAAGTTTAATGACGTAAGTTGTGTTAGTGGTTAAAATCACAAGCAGAATTATCACTGTTGTACATCACTATGCTTCACAGCTCATCGTCAGATCGGAAATGAACAAAACCTCTATGCAGGTTTCCGGTATAATTTCGGGTTCTTCGGGTATGCTAATCGGAATAATTTTTACATAGTGGTGTGCAACAGTGATAATTCTGAATATGTAAACAATAAAGTAAATAACGCGTAAATAACATAATGTATAAATACATTGTGTTTTTAAAATAGAGAGGATACATGACATGTTGTGTACGCCTCTTCTCTCAAAGTAAAGAAGACATAAAAATAGAATTTGCTAAAGCTTCCTGATTTCAAAAGCGAAACATTCTATATTATCTGTCTGTGGTCCTATATTCTAATTAGTAAACGTGTTTTTTTAGGCCTAGTACTTGTTTTCGGCCTAGTATCTGAGAGTTAAAATATGCACAACATTAGATTGACTATCGCTTGTTAGATAGTAGTCTCTAGCAGAACCAGTTCCATGACCATAATACGCTAGTCTGCTGGCTACGAATGTTTACTGACTCTAGTTCGTTTACGTAAGATGCAATATTTAATTAGTTTAGTCTAAACGTCGTGTTGGAAACAAGGCCGAACTCGTTCTAGTCGGATACGGGCAATATTTTGGCAGGAAGTGAAAGCAGTGGGAAGGTCGTTCGGGCCTTGTCATTCAGTATGTATTTATTGACTCTTGATATTTGGGGTCGCGCCGCGTTTCATGCTGACACCGGCAAATTGTAGTCAATCTCGGTTCGCAAGATCAGCGTTTCTTATGAAAACGGAAGTATCCGTTATATATCGTATCATCAGAGCTAAATAAGTGTAATTTGTTTAATATGTGCAATTAAACATAATTAAGTAGCCAAATAATGACCTAAAACCGTAAACGCGTTGTTGGCCTTACAATCAGGAAACGTTAACAAAAAACCACAAGAAAGGCATCAGCAATAAACGGCCAGCACCTTTAGCATAAAGGTTACCTCTTGACTTTTTTTGTATCTGTCTCTTGTGTAAAATGTTTATCTTTCTATAATCTTGTTTGTCGACGGATAGATTCATATCATGTCTTTTTTCTTATGCATGAAATTCGTTGTGTGGACACACAACGAAAAAATATTTAAATGAAAAATAAGTAAAAAATAAAAAATTGTATTATAACTTACGTAAAAATTTATTATACATAAATAAAAAAATATATAATCGAAAAAATATAACTATTGGCGCAAATAGTCATGACCGTGAAACGTAGGCCTAATTGAATAAAAAGGTGAAATTACTACGACATGAAAGAACTTAGTAGGGTTTGTTAGGACATGGTCTTCACATTTTTCGGTCTACAAAATCGGCCTAATTAATGTTTTGACTTTGGCGATCGGACTTAATTTGAATATCACAGATTTAAAAATCCACTTCACCACAATAAATCAACTAAAACCAAACTCGGATATTCAGGAACAACAAAGTTATTTTATAATTTTATACATTCATAATCCTATATTATATTTTGAAAGAACAGAACCATTTTAACAGTAGATCAATAATATATAAACGCGCGCGCGCGCGCGCGTGTGTGTGATTAAAATGTACGTTTATTAGCCAAAATTCGAGTTGCGTCTAATATAAGGGAATATGTAGGCTACTAAGTGAAGTTATCGGATCTTGTAGAAGAGACTTGGATAAACGCTCGTACAAGGACGAGCTGAAGTCAAACAATTGCGGAACTTATAAGTAAAAGAAAAAAACAGAAGGAATAAGGCTCTGAGTATTAGTTGTTTATGTTCAACGCACATTGATCATTTTCATAATTATCTTCGTCACTGATTCTGCCTTTAAGAACAAGTTAAATACACGGAAAAAGCTTTTTGGATGTACAAACATAAGACACACAAGCCAAAATACATTTGAAAAATAATTATCAGATTTGCATTAACCGATTTCTTGTTTAATCGTTAGTAAAGGCATTAATAATTGGCTGTAAACAGTTACTAATCTTTATAAAATAAAAACAAATTAATGCAAGTTAAAAAATTGTATCGTTTAAATATGAATTAAATTTTAATAATCTGTCGAAGAGCGATAAAAAATAATTGGTTAATTAAGAAAACGAAACCAGAAATTATAGAACTAGTCAGTTAAAGACAGAAAGAGGACATAGTCTGACAGCAATTTTGTAAACTTTCACTTTGTTTATTGAATTATATTTGCCTAAGGTTTCGTTTTTATTGACACAAACTTAATTCGAAAGTGTTTCCGAACAACAACAATACGATTGGCTGACTACGTTTCGGCTTTCCGGGTGTCAGCGTCTGTTGTTGTTCGATCTTCAGTAAAACGTTACGGCCTTACAACTGTAGTCGACCACCTTCAGTGACGGTGCTGTAAAAAAATACAGTATCTTAAATACCCCACTAAGAATTTTATAATTATTTTTAAATGTTTACTTTTCGGCCCGTGGTACCTCTAAGGTTGAATGCATTTCAAAATAAACACTACATTTTGATTTAAGTTAAAATTTTCTTTAGTCTGATACCCCACATAGACTTTTACGTTTTAATGTCCAAAGCTAAACATTTCATTCATATTCTGATTAAAATTCTCTTTAATTTGATACTCTTAGTAGATTTATGCGATTTTTTCGAAATTTTGGTCTTCCCAACTATTCCTTCGCTCCCATATTTAGGATGATCAACTTCAAAAGCTATACGAGTTTGTGAGATAAGAGTACTGGACACGCTAGCTAAGTTAAGGGTCGATTTATGCAAACATTATCGTGAGATATGCCCCAAAAGGAAGACAGACAAATGCCAAACCTTTTCCTTTCCTTTTCCTGGCATTACAACCTACCGGTCTCCAATCTGCAATTCTCTTAGACATTCTTCTGTCATCCATTCGCCTTACGTGGCCCAGCCACTCAAACCTCCTACTCTTAATAAACCGGACTATGTCGGCACCCTGAATCAGTTGGTCTAGTTCATGGTTCACTCGAATCGTTCAATAGCCGCCTTCAGTTTGTATAGGTCCAGAGATTTTTCTCAAGACTCTATGTTCAAATTAGATCTTGCTCGTCTGTGCTGGTTAATGTCCAGGCTTCGCATCCATATGTTACTATCAACCATAACAAATGCCAATTAGTCCAGTTAAAACTGAGAACTCGTTTGGCTCTTTCAATTTTTTTTTTTTTTTTTTTTTGTTAGAAATAGTATTTTATTATCCGACAATACTACAAATTTTCATGATGACGTTTGGGAAAAATACTTTTTTTATATTACGCTTTATTGTTCTGCGTCGATAATCAAATCATACGTTAAGTTACATTCTATTTACTTAATTTTGAGTTGGATATAGTAGTGAAAAGTTAGCTTTTGTTTTTTTCATTATTATACGGATACACATTTTAGCAAATTCATGTCAGGACAAGTAAATTTCTAAGTAAATTTCTAATCCAGACTAATAACAGGTGTTTGTCGGTAATACAGTATAGATTATTCTCGAAGATCATATCGACGACCTTGACGTGGTAAGTCAGTTGTGTGAGAAACGTGAATATATTTACAGAGCTGCTGATCGGTCAGAGTTTTGTGAGCTAGTGAAGCGGAGAACCCGATGGCTCCAGGCTTTCTGAAGTATTTACACGACGTGTAATGTGTGTACAGACATAATTACATACTTAGCGCACACGTGCGAACCCCATACTCCGCAACGTACACAGTACGCATTTATCTGAAACGGTTTCCGTATTTTGTCCTCTACGTTTCAACTGTCACTTCACGAGCACATCGTTTGTTAGACTATACATAAGATGTCAAAACATGAGAGGAAGAAAAGGAAGTCCCCGCGGTAGAATCCAAACAGAACATGCTATCAACCGTTGGCGATTGAGCCCGCTTACGCACGATCGATCATTTCCGTATACTTTTTAGTAGTGAATTAAACTAACATACTTAGTACCTTTTAAAAACAAGTATGCAAAAAAACAAGTATTTCTGCCTCAGCTGCAGAAATCGTTCACTATTTTGAACGAAATACATTTATATTTACTATTACATAAATTTCCATATTAGATAATTTTTTATATGGAAAAAATTATAAAAATATCGATTTTTCTACTATTTCTTTAGTAATGTAACTATTGTACAATAAGCACTAAAAACATTTGGATTTGGAATAAAATTCTTTATATTTTGACACTTTGCTGGAGTTTTACTATATTACTATATTTTTTTCAAATTTTTGATGTCTTTTTTGGGTTTTGCGTGCCCAAAATTTGAGATTTCCAAAAGTACCACTGCATTCAGATGGTAGATAAAATTCTATTTACTTTGATACCCCACATACATTTTTACGTAACTTTGCATCCACTTTTTGGACCCTGATGTCCAAAAACTGATATTTTCAAGAATTAATAATATAATCAGGTTGTGGTTTAAATTCTCTTTAGTTTGAAATTGCACGTGGGTTTTTCCGATTTTTTCACAGTTTTGATCTCCACTTTTTTCCCTTCCAGCTCTCTATTTTTACAGCAGAGTTCTGTAGGGTAAATGTGTGGACACACATGCAACGTTTTACGAAAATCGGCTGACGCGTTCAAAAGTTATCGTGAGACATACCCCAAATAGATAGACAGACAAATGTCAAACGGTCGAGTCAAAACTGAGAAATCTCTTCGCTCGTCCAATATAACTGACGCATATTATCGATATGTGCTCTCAATTTATATCTCGTATTCTTGAAATGTATTCTTGCAAGAACTTTATGCAAAAACCAAATCTTTGAAACGACAATTGGGTTTTCATGTAAGCCTACTTTTTCAACAGATTAAACTTCTGCCAAAAATACAAGACAGGTTACTTAAAACAAACAAAAAAGTTTCATACAATAAAATCTATAGCGGTTTATACAGCTGAGGAATAAGAACATGTTGGCAACTTGTGTGAAGTTTGGTAAGCCAAAACCCTCCCCCTCCAAAAAAAAAACAATATTTTGTATGATTAATATCAGTATTAATATGTTAGTACATTCTTACTTTACATTATTAATAATTACATTTTCTTCATTTTACTATAAATATTAATACCTTATATTAGTACAATACGTACTAGACAGAAAAACAGAGGCCTCAGGTTTCAGGTCGTAGACTAATTTTTATACATTATACATCTTGAATGATGATTAAAACTGTAAACTGGTGTAAAATGGTTTTCTATAAAATTGGTGCTATTAGTAGACCTGACTAACGTGTCCGGCTACACCCTCTGGTAATGTATGACATACGTATCGCATATCGATATGTACGGAGCGGGAAACCACGCCCTGTCTAAGGACATGAAACCTGGAACCTAACAAAAAAAAAACAAGGAATAAGCCTATATATATTGCAACAATACAGATATTTGAATATTTGCCCAGGGCGGTATGTGTGTATTATAATTAGTGTAAAAATAATAAGAAAACAGTTTTATACAATTTTGTGCAGGAAAATGCAGGCTCTGGCCTGTCGAGAGTGACACCTGCTTTGGTAGCGTAAGTTACAGCGTTCGTGTTTGTGTGTGTGACGCCAGCTGCGACACGACAATATGGGGTGACGCGTACGAATTGTTTGTTGTCAATTAATCAGGTTTTAACAGGATTAAAATAAACTAATTAATACGTTTTGAACCTGTGAACAAAGACTTACGCCAATTATAAAGACACCATTACATTAAGGAATTTGTAACGAGTATGGTGATATAAAATAGTGCAAAAACGTGCAAATTAAAGACGCTATTAATTTAATATTAATAACTATAATACTTACAGTACTTATTAATTACTAGTGTAATTGAATAGTAATTAATATGTGTGGTATATGTGAGTGACCAGAAAAAAATTACGCAAACAATGATATCGCTCATCTGACGAGTATGTTCATGAGTTCGCGATAATTAACCAAAAAGTGAGTGTAATAAAAAGGACGCTTTGCACGAATTGACAATATCTGACCTGTCGAAAGACAGTCCTGAACCTGTCAAATCGCCTCCAGTATAAATACCACTGGCAACTTTGGGCGATCACACACACAGACTCAAGAAATCTACACACGACGTCACGCTGCCTGTTTGCAGATCGACGTGGACACACACACTGTACCACACTCACACCAAGACGTAAGGAGGAATTCTGGAGCATCACCAACAACAACCCTTAGAGACAACGAACACAGCATCAGAATAATAATCATCATCATACTCTCAGGATTCTGCACACACACACACACACACACACACACAAGCAACGGTAACGGCAGATATACGCAGGTGATAACAAAACAATTATATTATATTTATTGTGAAAAGAGCTCTTAAAAAGAACTGAAGTATAAACATTAAATAATTAAAGTTAGTAATTTAAATATTAGAAATAAGGGAATTTAATTTAACAGCAACTTGTAGAAAAGAAATTTAGAATTTGTAATTTATTTTTATTAGTAAATAGCTCACACAACAAAGATAATACAACAACTAACGGTATATACAAAATTGAATGCCAAGATTGTAATAAAGGTTACATAGGACAAACAAAAAAACAGCTGAAAAAACGTTATTTTGAACACCTAAACGCACACAAAAAACCAGAAATATATAAATCCAATTTAGCCACACATACAATAAACACAGGACACGAATTCCCAGACATAACCAATGTATCACTAATAAAACATATACCACACAAAGGCACAATAATGAACATTTGGGAAAATTTACAAATATACAAACATAAAACACAAAACAAACTAATACCAGAACAAATACAAATCAATACAAAACATGACACAATATTCAAAGCACTCAACATCGAAAATACACAAAATACAAAAATATATACCAGAATCACACACAATAATACAACTTTAAAATACCAAAGACCAACAAACAACCTTAGTAGCATCCAGCAGCCAACACACAAATACTTCACCAGAAGCAAGATCGCGAAGGCTGAAGATGAGAGAACAGGAACTCTCGAAACATGTTCCAAATAGAAAAATAACATCTTGAGGTAAATTTAATTATAAATATCAAATGTATTATATACATCAAGAAACGGACTGTAGCAGAAAGTGATTGAATATATATATATACCTTTGCAAAAAAGATTGCCGCAGCGGATTAGGTATCCGCACGCCACAGTATTGGACTAAAAAAAACATAAGATAATCGGGCGGATTTATTTCTGCCCCAGTTAAGTAAGTAGAATGAAGGCGCCAAGAAACATATAATAGTCTAATATGATCGTTTGTACTCATGACACATTAAAAAAGTACGGAAAGTCACAGGCTGATATTGCAAGAAATGTACATTTTCCGTGAGAAACAGGAAGCGGACTGAATAAGCTAATTATGATAGTGGCTGTTACCGTCTCGTGTGAGCTGACTGTTTATACACCTTATGTGCAAGGTACATGACCGGGTTACACACGATTAACAATCGTAAGTGTAACAGAATTGCTGCGAGGTTCTTCTAAGGATAAGAGCTTTAAAAATTTACTTTCTGTTACTTTCTGTAGTTGCAACCTCTTTTATAAAATATTTAAGTTCCTTAACATTTTTAGTATGGAAAAGTCCAGAATGTGTTGTGACGAACCAAACATGAATCATAAGCTCAATTGATATGTTAATGAATTTAATTACAGACTTGTTAATAAAAAGGCAATGTCTGTAACATGTAGACTACATGAAGGTAGAAGACATGAGTGGCCCTATGTATACTTACATGCAGTTTGTGACTTCATTTCTCAGCTCTATTTCTCAGCTCTATTTCTCCGAGCCTTCGAACCGTTCTTCGTCTCCTATTTGCTGTTAACTTGCTTTAGACAGCCTTTTTGACGGCCGTTTTCTTGTTTTCTTGAGTATGGTTACCACTCATTTACTTCTTCGGAACATCGTAAGTCCCCATTATTTTAAATGTCTGCATCCTTTCAGCCGCCTAATCTACATAACATTTTTGTAATTCCAATCTCCATGTAGTTTATCATTTACATCATTTTATAAATTTGACAATTCAGAGCTTCTCCGTCTGAGTCCATCTCGACAATCTCCAGTCTTTGCGCTGTTTCCAGACTCTTTACCACAAAGATGTAAGGTCTGGGCAACTGTCTGGAATATATCGATGTTTTGTGTTTTTTCTTACATCTTTTATTGTAATATAGGCCTTCTGTTTAGTTTATTTATATGTGGTTTTGCTTGATGTATTCTGTTCGTTTCATCACTTTTATAATCTTCATCTTTGCCAATTGTCACACATTGCAATCTCCGCGGGGTTTTCCAAATTGGTCGCGCCGCCATAATTCACTACACAGTTTATTTTAGTTAGTGTCACTTTCAATCCCGCCTTATTGTACGCGGCTACAAATTTCCTCATCGTACGCGTATTCGTCTCCAAATATCAGAATCAATGGAAAAGAAACAAAGAAAAGGGAAAGCAAAAGCAATACAAACAACACGTTGCACTTATTTGCCTTTCAAGACAAGTTTTGTTCCTCTGAATATTTGCACTGAGCGCCTAAAACCCGAAGACGAATACAGTAGACCAAAGAAGAAGAAAAAACATTTTCTCTCGCCTTTCCTCTTCGTCTGCGTGAGCTTCTGGCATTGCTAAAAGAGATGACTCCGACGAGACTTACGTATACGCAAAGAGGGAAAGTGGCAAAGATTAATTTCTGCCAAAAAAATTAGGTACTGGTTTGTATGCCGTTAACTTGTCTGAAATAACGAAAGTAATTCAACAAGGAAACGCGCGGTTTTGTATGTATCAATCGATCTTGATCTTGCTTTTAAAACCTGTTGTTGGTGTCGGCGTTTCTTTCATCTTGTACCGAAATCCACGCGATGGTTTTAGTTTGATCAGTATGTAATCTGTAGCGGATACTCTCTTGGGGGAGGAGGTCTCTCTCTCTCTCTCTCCCTCTCTCTCTCTCTCTCTCTCTCTCTCTCTCTCTCTCTCTTTCTCTCTCTCTCTCTCTCTCTCTCTCTCTCTCACACACACACACACACACACACACACACACACACACACACATACACGTGCCTTTTGCTCAAAATGGAAGTCTACAAGGTTTCTCTGTTTTGGCGCTGACAATTTTTGTTAGACAAATTGCGACCCTTTTTTCTGGCTGTAGCATCTGTTGCACTCCCATTCAAATTTCAGTTGATCAGTAGCTAAAGTTATTATTTCTTTTGTTATGAATTCATTCAGGAAAATTGTGTAGTTGTTTTTCTACAAAACAAACGTCAACAAACTTCAAATATAATCAACGTTTGAAATCTACCGATTATTAAGTTGATCGATGCCTGAAAGTTCCCCAAACTAGTAAATAAAAAGAAGGTAATTAATTAGGATTAATTAAAAATACGAGTCATCTTCAATTACATTCATAAGAATTTAATTTATCAATAATTACCGACGTTTCCTGTGATTCTTTTAAAAAATAAAATATCTATGAGCAATCTTCGTTCGACCACTGACAACTTCGAGGTAATGATTGTGACTGATGATTGACACTTCATTCAAAGTCAGTAATATTCTTACGGATTTTGGGTCTTCCTATAGCTCTAAATTTTGTATTTTTGTCTACATTATAGTTCTACGATGCTTCTAAAACAGAGACAGAGGTTACTAATATTGAGAAAGATTTGGTTCCGTTTGCTGACTCGCCATAAATTCAGCTACCAAGAAAATCTGTCCTGTGGGAATGAGTACCTGAGGATGACTAACATCTAGTAACGGCAATACGTCACTACGGCAAATTCCCACTTTGAATGCTCTATGAACTTATATCAGGCATCCTGCCTATCATTGGCCGTTTAAATTGTACAAAAAGGAGTCTACATTAGTATTCATCGGCCTACATGAGAATAAAGTGTGACCTTAACGTTTCTATATTGCTATAAATTTATTCATTCTCACTGTTAATAAAAATAAGATAAAATATTCAAGGTAAAATTAATATCTTTATACTACACACTGAAAGCTGAAACCTCCGTTTGCTGTAACAATTGTCATACATAAACGCGACAGGTATAAAACCAAATACTCGAATACATAAAAGGAACTTCTTCAATTTATGGATACATTCTTTAATTTATAGATACCATATTGAAAACTGTGACTTGTTAATAAAATCTTCACTTATTAAAGTCATTAAAAGACATTTCAATAGTCATTGCTTCTGTGACTTGTTACAGTGTATAGAATTGTATAATTCGTGAAACATAACAAACCTTAGACCAAATATTGGAGCATAGAAGAAAAAGAAGACCTTTTAGCTATTTTGAGCTGAAAAACAACAAAAGTGCTAGGCACGCGGCGGCGCGCAAGGCTGTTCCAGTCGTTTGGAGATCATTCTGAGCAACAGAGTCACGTAACGTTCTGGATGGTTCGAGATGCCCCTCCTAGACGTTTCTCGTCTACTCTATCAGCACCCAGGCCCGCAATATCAAGCACTACAATGCTTGGTGGCGAGGTACAAATACTGGATTTCGAAGCGACGTCACTATGTCCAGTCCCGGAGGCGGCTAGGAGACCCTTGGCTCACGCACGCACACTGGTAGGCCGCCTAACAATAGACATGACCTGCGCTGCTGTCTTTTTAAATACAGTTTACTATGATAAATTAAATTTTGTTATTCTGTTTAATCTTATAGTTTTGGTCGTTCCATTTAATTCAGACTGTGATTTCATTTAAAATAAGTCCAAACACGAAGTTTATACGACGATTTTCAAATGTTTTACTCTTATTTGTTTATTTTGAAATATTGTGATTGCTTAACTTCTGAGAATTATTTACGCGACTGTTATTAAAAAAATGTTATTATTAAAAACTAAGATTGTGATCATTTAATTTACTTTTCAACTATTTTTCTGAGACACTCCCTTTGGATGCCAGAAGCCGGTTAAATGGCCCTATGGTTCATTGTTGGAACTGCTAGCTGCCGATTAAAGCTCTGATGCTTATTTTGCAGGCTTGAGACTGCCGATGCCCGCATTAAAAGTTATATACAAGTTTTTCAAAATTTACATATTTACAACTATTAAAAATCAAAATTCTAATAAAATATTTACAAAATGTAGCAATTTTGTTGTTTTGCTAAATGTGGCTTGGGTTGAGTGCAACTTTACACTATAGGTGCACAACCAAAATCGTCTTCATCAGTGGTGTCGTCATATTCATCCTCATCGGAGTCATCAGGTGCTAAGTTTACAATCAGTTCCTGAACACTTGCTTCATTTAACCCCTTGTTCCTCCAGTCTTCATCAATCAACTTCTCTACATGGTCGACGTATTTGGTCCAATAAAGTTGACAACAGATTCTCTAAATAGGTTTTCAATATTTGCCAGTTTAAAGGTTGTATTCCTAACCTTTACATAATTTTTTAGATTCGCCCAAACCATTTCAATAGGGTTGTAATGACAGTGATAGGGCGGTAGACGAATTACTTTGAAACCCAACTCAGATGCTTTTTTATCGATCACATAGGTAGGCGTTGGTGGCTTATGTAACCGAACTAACGCATATAGTTCCACCTTAAGAAGGTTATCTGGGAAAGGGACGCCTCGAGCTTTCAACCAGCTGATCATTTCCGCTTTTGTTGATGACGATGTCGGTGGTTTATTTAGAATCCTGGAATGATACGGAGCATTGTCCATAACAATAGTTGCTCCTTGAGGAATGGATGGCAGTAATGTATCGAAGAACCATGATTCAAAAACAGTCGCATTCATGTCTTTATGGTAATCTCCTGTCTTCTTAGTTTGGAACACAAAAGGCGGAGCGCTAATCCATCCGTTGGAGCCACCAGCATGACAGATGATCAATCGTTTGCCTTTACCCAGAGGGCCGCCGAGAGTTCCTTGGATAGTGCCATCAGTCCAACCAGTGTCCTTTCTCGTGTTTTCATTGATCCAGGTCTCGTCCAAAAATATAGTGTTTTTAATATTTACTTTACGCATCTTTCTTAAGAAACGACACCTTAACAGGGCCACTGACGGCTTTTCCATGAGGATTTTTCTGCTGCTAAATTTCTTGTACTGAAATCCCATGTCTGATAATAGCGAGCTCAGTGAAGATTTTCCTCCCATATACAGTCCAGCTTCTTGAAGTGACACACAAAGTTGTCTGAGGGTAGGCGCTTCTATTCGAGCATAGTAGCTCAATATGTGACGTCGAATAGCTCCTTTGTCGAAGTCATCCATGTCTGTTACTGGCCGCTTTCTCTTCAAACTTTTCTTCCGAGGAGGATGACTAATAATATTTTCCCTCTTGGTGTTGTTTAAGGTGTTATCTTGTTGGTCGTCCTCAGCTGTGATTAAATCAATATCTTCAACTACACAGGGATCTTCTTGATTTTCCAAACTTTTTTTAATCTCTGCGTTGATACGTTGTATTGTTCTCAACGAAATGCCACAAGCCTCTGCTGTTCTCTGCATCACTTTCTTAGTATCAAGTAAAGGACCTCCGTCTTTTTCTCAAAATAGAACAGAACAGAAGCAATCATTCTTCTGCATTGAGTATGTAAAACTTGGCGTTTTTTACAAGAACTCATAATCACAAATCAACTATACACTAACCATAGTTAGTGAATGAACTGATTCACTCACAATATACGCGACAGATCTGCTCTCTGACAAGACTGGCTGGTCTCACTACCCCGTGCAAGCTATTTAACGACTAATCAGCGGGTAATCAGTGAGTCACTCGGAGTACCCGGTACACGAGCAATGACCTCTACTGTTTGTTGGTTTGAGGGTGAATGACCCTCTCTACCTGGAAAAATGACTATAGCCACCAAGTGTAAACCAAGTAAGGAAGGGACGTCTCTCTTGCATGTTACTGAAATCTGTAATACCGGTAATTTTTTCCAAATTACGTGATACAATAAAACACATTAAATTCCTGACGCGCTACCTCGTCCTCTCAAGTTATAGTTAAAGTTTAATAACATGGACAGTAAATTTTTAATATATTTACATAGATACATATCACATTTCATTTTGTGTGTCTGTAAAACAATAATATATAATATTTTTATAATAAATAACATTTTTACTTCCATATTCCTTAAGGAATGGAAGTATGGTGATGGCAAAAAAAATCGTGTTCGAGGTTATTACAGATTCTGATTCTACTACACTCAAAACATGAAAAAAAGTCGTTTTCCGAAAAGTGTCTGTGTGTGTGTCTGTGTGTCTGTGTGTGTGTCTGTAGATTTTTTTTCTATGGCAAACGATAACTGCCGCAAATTCAAACAGAATCAAATAATTTTTTGCATACAGCCCTGATTTGTAGAGTACTCACGACCTATTGTTTTTGGTGAAGATCGGTTAAGGGAAAGGGGCAGTTTACCTGTAACGTTTTATGTTTTAACAAGGGTATTACCTATGGCAAACGATAACAGCCGCAAATTCAAACAGAATCAAAAGATTATTTGCATACAGCCCTAAATTGTAGAGTTCTCAAGATCTATTGTTTTTGGTGAAGATCGGTTAAGGAAAAGGGGTAGTTTACCTACAACGTTTTTTTAACAATGGTATTTTCTATGGCAAACGATAACAGCCGCAAATTCAAACAGAATCAAATAATGTTTTGCATACAGCCCTGATTTGTAGAGTACTCAAGACCTATTGTTTTTGGTGAAGATCGGTTGAGAGAAAGGGGTAGTTTACCTGCAACGTTTTTTATCAAGCGTATTTTCTATGGCAAACGATAACTGCCGCAAATTCAAACAGAATCAAATAATTTTTTGCATGCGTCAGTGAATTGTAGAGGACTCAAGGCCATTAGATTTTGGTGAAGATCGGTTAAGGGGAAGGGGTAGTTTACCTGCAACCTTTTACGTTTTAACAAGAGTAAAGTACTTGAAAATTCATTTAAACTTTTTCAAACAATGGTAATTGTTTAAAATAAAATAATTTTGTTGCCAGGCAATAAAATTATAATTTTTTCATTTTAATGTAAATTATGTATATATTAGAAAATATATCGTGCTTGGCAGGCAAGCATATTTCAGATTATAAATCTTAGAATATGGAAGTCATGTATGGTTCTCCATACCGATATTTAAAAGTTCGTGCTAGTAAAAAGACAAACAATTATTTCGAATACGTATAACAACTATTATTTCATATATTGTTTATTTGAAATAAAAATATGAGGTTTGAAAATAATCTTTATATCTATATATTAAAATCTGTTACATATGTTGATTAATTTTTTCAGTAGTATAACAATAAAGAGGTGGGTCGTCAATCTGCTCTTTATTGAGTATCACAATCGGTGAATCGGAAGGACAGTTAAAAAAAAAAAAAAAAAAATGGCCCCAAGGCCGACGCCAGGAATTTTAAGATTCTCGTAATTTGGAGGTCAAGTCGTAAAATCAAAAATCAATTTGTAAAAATATTACATATTAAAGGGAGTGTCACAGAAAAATAGTTGAAAAATAAATAAGATGATCAGTAACTTAGTTTTTAATAATCATCACTTTTAATAATAGTCGCTTAGATGGTGTTCTAAAGTTTAACAATAACAATAGTTCAAAATAAACAAATAAATGTAAAACATTTGAATATCGCCATAAAAACTTCGTGTTTGGACTTATTTTAAATGAAATTACAGTCCGAGTACAATGGAACAATCAAAATTAAAAGTTTAAGCACGACAATAAAATTTAATTTATTGTAGTGGACTGTAACTAAAAAGACAGCAGCGCAGGTCAAAGGCCTGTCCCCGTCTATTGTTAGGCGGCCTGTCATGTTTTTTTTTTTTTAATACCTTTATTTTATCAGCATGCTCCATTACAAATAAAGTAATACTATATGCTATATATAAACTTATTACAAGCTAATTCTCAATACATATAAAGACAACTCCATTATTACAACAATTACAAAAAGATTCAAAATAAACAAGAAAAATAAAAATCAATTATTTACAATGAGACAATGTACTACATTATTAACATGTTAAAACTGTATGTATGTATGTATGCATGATGAAGCTGCTCAACCAATATGTAAGTTAATTCATAATAACAAACGCATACAATGATTCAAAATAGATAGACAAGCACAATAACAATAAACACTACAAAGAATCAAAATCAATGTTATTAACATATTTAATAAACTGTCTAACATATTTTGAAGTCAATTCACTTCTATTTGGAGGCCATCGTCCACCACTCCTTAGTACACTATTTTTGAAAACCCGTCTTTCTTCATTCAACATATTGCACTCATTTAACAAATGTTCCACTGTTTGGTCACCGTCGCTGCAGACACATATTGGATCATCTTTTATTTTGAAATGATAGTAGTAGGCTCTAAGCCTGCCATGACCAGTCACCATTGTGGTAAAATTAGGAGACAGTGCAAACCTTGAGGACAGTCTGTGCTTCACACTAGGGAAAAACAACAGTCAGCATTCCATTTAATGTTTGTTCCCACTCACTTTGCCACTCCATTAGGCTCACCTCACGGAATGTGTGTGTGTGTGTGTGTGTGTGTGTGTGTGTGTGTGTGTGTGTGTGTGTGTGTGTGTGTGTGTGTGTGTGTGTGTGTGTGTGTGTGTGTGTGTGTGTGTGTGTGTCCTAATCCTCTAGCCGCCTTCCGGAACTGGACATAGTGTAGTCGACATTATAAGTGGAGATCGAAGTGATTGTTGCGTTGATTAATGCAAAAATCTAATAAGGTGACATTTATTGTTGTGTTGGACAAATTCAACTTGAATTTTTGTATAAGGGTGGCTTTGTTGATTTCCAGCTGTCGTTGTATCTAATTGAGGTTTGTAATTAGTGACTTAATTGATGTCAGTGATTATATTATCACTGAACAACACGACGATCTGTGTGATCGTCTTAACAATATAAGGAAATATCTACTATGCAACTAAATGTACGTGTTTTCATTCGAAAATATAACGAGTTTGAGTCTGAGGCCAAATACTGGAGTAAGACGAAGAAGTTCTACAGATACGATAGCGGAAAGTGAACTGTCTATTATGTGTCCGTGATGAAATCCCGTCCTACGTTTAAAAATAATTAATTGCAAGTCACACAGAACGTACAAAAGCGACCGCACTCTAATTATAACGGCCGCTTTGTCGGCGTGGCGCGTAAGGTGTTTCAGATTCCAGACGCTCGAAGAAGGCGGGTCTCTCCCTTTAACAAGTTGTTTACTATTTTCGGTTCTACAAACACTTCCAACGCACACACGCGGTATAGCTCACGGACTTCCTGTAATGACGAAATCATCTGTGTGGCACATCCGGGCAACGAATTAGTTTTAGACACCAGTACGCCTGTTTCACACGTTAATGGAACAAGATAGAAAGTGAAAACTTTGGGTTTCTTAAATTTAATGACATTGTCTGATCTGTTTTGTGTAGTCGTCAAGAGAAACGTCGATAGATAGAAAGTAATCGTAGGCCTATACAAAATCCAATACAAAGCTAGCCAGTTCGCATAGGCTATAGGTATCTCTCTCTCTCTCTCTCTCTCTCTCTCTCTCTCTCTCTCTCTCTCTCTCTCTCTCTCTCTCTCTCTCTCTCTTTCTTTCTTTCTCTTTCTCTTTCTCTCTTTCCCCCTCTTCTCCTTCCACTACTATGAGGTTGTGCTCTGTGACTCGCCTCTCTTCTGTTATTCTAAACTTTAAAACCAAGTGTTTCCCCACCTACATTTATGTAAGATTTTATTTTTCGACAGTATGACATATTTTCGTTTCTTCGTGGGATACTCTGTATATTCATATATTCAAGTGTACATTTATCGATAAACACAACCGTCTATACGTTGACATAAATGAAGCTGCAATTACATGTCGATTTCGTTTTTAGTTCTATCTGTACAATATTTACTGATTCTTGAGAGTAATCTCATGACAATTACACCAGCTAGATAGTAGTCAATTTTGGATTTTGGCATATTGCAGATTATCGTGTAATTCGTTTATCACGCACATTTCACTGTTATATCAAAAATAAGAAACATAGTGATCGTACGTTTTCATCCTGTGTTGTTTAAGCCATTTGCGCTATTATTTTTTGTATTTATTTCTTTGAGTTACAGATTGATTTTTTCTCATTTTACTCTTTGTGTGGCCACGTTCTGCAAAACGCGATTGGGTCTCGGATTGCTCCCCCAACCACAATCCTGGTCACGTTAACTTCGGCCGATCAGAATCATTTTTGTTTGTGTACATCTACTCTCAAATGTCGGTAAACAGAAGATGATTAGCATTGTTTATTTGGCCGGTACTACTAGTACTTAACGTAATTTACTTTTTTCGGAGATTTGAAGACCGAATTTTTGTACTGCATGACGTAAAATATTTGTCCGTCGCTCCAAAGTTATATGACACCACAGACATTCCGAAAACTGTTAATAGGCTATTACTATTACACAATTAATTAATGTATAATATAAATAGTAATATTATTGCTATAATATATTATTATATTATCATACTATATATTACATCATTATTATATTATATATTATACATTGTCATCTATTATTATATTAGTAAAATAATGTATTATTACTATTTATTTATTACACAACAAATTGTAAACTGTTAATATTACTATTACTATTTCTGCTGCTGCTGCTGCTACTACTACTACTATTACTACTACTACTACTACTACACACACAGATTGGTTTATAAACTTTTTATAGCCTCGGCATTGTTGTGAGAGCCGTGGAGCCGTGTACAGTAATTGTCAGTTTTTGCACATTGTGTGCAGCGCCATTGTTTCGAGCGCACGTGCTTGTCTCGTCTCTCATTATTTACAATTATATCCCTATATATGACGGCCGCGGCTTCGAGACGTGCACAACAAAAACCATCAACGGACAGGTGTAATGAATTCTCTAAATCGGTAAGAGAAAGTGAAAGTAACTCTGATAAAACAGATCGCAGATACAAGTGTAAGTGAGAGCGGCTGGATAAGTCCGTTTTTTTTTACAATAAGTACACGATTCCCAGAGGATTACGGTTAGGGCAACGCTACAATACGTTCAGCATCAAACTAGCGTAGCTTCTTTTTAACACCATAAGATCCTTTTTAACACACACAGAATTAAAACCGATCTGGAAATTTCTATCCTAAAATTTTAGTAACAAATAACAAATTTTGCACACGAAAATTAATGCAATACAATTTTCATAAGCGTGATAATAAAATTTGAGACTAAAAGATAAACGCAATTTAGTGGTTAAGTCTAATTTTTACTAAACTTTTATTGCAACCGCTAACACGCAATCATACTTCCCATAAGCGCTTTCAAGCATCCGGCTCATCTTCAACCTACCTAGAAACACAACAACCTACCTAGAAACCTTCACCCCTTTATATATCCTATCTACAACCCGGAAGCGTCAACTTGACATAAACAAACAGAGCAGGTAAACACCCTTGTTACGCCTTAGCCAGCAAACAGTCAGCCGAGTCACCACCCCTTGTTCCAGCACTTTTCCATTGCTGCCTGGACTATCAGACTGCTACCAACCTTTATGTTCTACATTTCTCTCTTCCTTAATATGTGTGGTAAAATATATCTTCATTATCAAATTTCACCTTTGAATTAATGAAACTATTTAAATCCTTTTCTCTTTTCTTTAATATTTCAAGTTCTTCTCTCAACTTTCTTTCCACCGATTATGTTCAACCTTTATAATTTCATATTCCTCTAACGGATTAACAAACTTATGGTTTTCTTCAACAAAATGCCTTGCATATAGTGAACTGGATGTCGTATTTCTGTTAACTACCAGAAGGCTTAGCATTAAAATATTCGTCTTAATACTACAACAAGCGCTCTACAAGATTAATATTAATTGTACGAATATAGCAGACAATAGAAAGGCTGACGCCCTCGATTCAACAAGACTGAAGAAAGGTGAACGCGTAAAGAGAAGGAGAAATACAATTGGGCAATTATTGCGACAGTCCACCTGATTCACCACCTCGTTTGACAGAAAGATGGGGAGACGTAGCATTGACGGGAGGACCAAGACAAGAGTAGGGCTACATGAACGAGATCAAGGGAGGGAAGAAATATGAGGAAGAAAAGAGATTGCCTACGGAACAAAATAAGTTGCAGGCCTAATCATCGTGCGGACTGGGGAGGAGCTGCAAGAGAAGAAGAACAACAATAATAACAACAACAACAACAACAACAACATGAAGAAGAACAAGAAGAAGAAGAAGAAGAAGAAGAAGAAGAAGAAGAAGAAGAAGAAGAAGAAGAAGAACAACAACAACAACAACAACAACAACAACAACAACAACAACAACAACAACAACAACAAAGTTACAGAAGACCTTTTCGTGTTTTCGATACATATATTACGGTAGTGAGTCTACCCAGTAGTTTAGCTACGAAGGTTGGCTGCTCTCGAGGTCGCCACAGTAGCATCTTCCTGACACGAACGCGGTCCCTTCACTTCAATTCTGAAGCGGCCATTCATTTCAAGCGAAACACTTGCTGAATGTGAAGATGACGATGATTAAGGCTGCTGATGCAATAGTCGGTACAAGTGATCACGCAGAAGCTAATATTAGACACACGCACACACAGACACGTTTACGGTAATCACTATAAGCTCCGCAGTGCAGTGCAACCTTTACCTCATATCATTACATCACCTTATTTATTAGAAATAAATGCCGTAATTTTCCCTTGCGCGTTTTGTTCCTGATAACATGCAGATTAACACATCCACGCGTGGGTAGCGAGCAGATATTTATGAAAATAATCGTACCGCAATCTGCACAACAGGTATATCGATTTACTCTCCTCTGCTTATGAGGCGACGTTCTGTGAGTAATGAGTATTATTAGAACGGAATGTTTATAACCCGTCTAGGAATAAAACATTTTAGATTTAGCACATAATTGTACAATTCTTTTATTTAATACTTCAAAATTATGGAGCGTACATAACATAAATATACCTTCCGAATAACATCATCATCATCATCACCATCATCATCAGCCGTGGCTCTACAAACCCTTGGTGGGTCTTGGCCTGCTCCGAGAGTCGATTCCATTCTTCCCTATTACGTGCCCTGGCTCTCCAGTTTCTTATGTTCAGTCTTCCCCTTATTCTACTACCCATTGGCTTCTGGTAGAAAATATGTTTCGTAGCTGTCCTTCCTCCATTCTCTCTATGCGTCCAACCCACTTTAGCTTGTATATTTTGATTATCCTCACAATGTCCGGCTCTTTGCAAAGATTGTACAGTTCATAATTATATAGCCTGCGACACATTACATTTTCTTTGTACTCCTCTAACTATTGTTCTTAGAATCCGTCTTTCACAGCAACCTAGAAGTCTCTCGCTATGTTTTGTCATCGTCCAGGTTTTTGAAGCATATGTCAGCACTGGCCTGATAAGTGTTTTGTAAATTTTGCATTTCTGGTTTATTGAGATGAAGCTAGATGCCAAGTGCTTTTTAAATCCATAATATATTTTATTTGCGAGATATATTTTTCTTCTTATTTCTGTGTTGGTGTCGTTAGTGCTGTTTATCTGGGAACCAAGATATATGCACTCTTTTACTGTCTCTGAATATTTTTGTGCCTATTTCAAGGCTTTGAAAGGTTGGGCTAATAAATCTTAATTAGCCTCCAAAACGGTATACAATTATTCTCCACTTTTAAAAATTTCGTGGCTGCCCGGGGTCCAGTTAAACGACGTCATATGATCATTCCTAACAAACATTATTTGACAAGAATACGTATGTAGTACACAAGGACAACGTAACATCGTACCGATGTAACAGCTGTTGTTCGGTGACAACGACAAATACTAGGTTAGTGAAAGCCTCTGACGGCGGGAGTCGTAGCTGCGGGAAGTGGCTACTGTTTATAGATGGAAACAAAGGGGACAAAACAAGTAGGTGACACTGATGCCAGTCGGCACTGCGGGAGGCCTCGTCTACACGTTTTTCTTCACCTATACAATTATGCAATTCTTTGTTATGCCGCTGTGCGTAAAAGCGAAGAGTCTCTCCTGGAAGATGAGTATGATAGCACAGTGTGCGTGCGACTGTAGTATGCAAAGTATGCAAAGTAAACAGATGTATATGGCAGTGGTGCGCGCAACTTTCGATGCCAATTACCTGGCTGGTGAATTATTACAATTAGTATTCCTGTTCATACTGATGGTAGTCGCTATCAATATTTTTATAGTCGCTTAAAGTGTTTAAAATGTAACTATCCGGTAATAACGACACCTTTCTTTATGGCCTCCTGTGGTTTTAAATTTATCTTCCCTATTTTCTACGCATTCTACAAAGGAGAATGCACAAACTAGTTGCGGTTGGTGATAAACAATCTAAATAAAGTTCGCGTTGCATCTCTCTCTCTCTCTCTCTCTCTCTCTCACTCTCTCTCTCTTTTGCTACGGTAACGTCTAAAGTGAATATATAGTGAAAGGTTAACAGGACGTCTGTAGCAGTAGTCCATATTCAACTTCATTCAACAAAATTAATTCTGATTTTGCTCTATTAAATGTAAAATGTACACTACACTCATTATGTGCACTGATAGGATACTTGACAGTACTATAACAAGTAGAAGAAAAATAACAACAACAACCACTACTACTTCTCATAATAATAATAAAAACAATAATAATTATACATACACATGTGTGTGTTTGTGTGCATTTCTACCGTCCACTCAACCATTTACTGCAACCTAAGTGCTACTCTTTATTTTCCCAGGCGTCTTCGCTAAACCTGTTCCATTCATTGCTATTTTCTACTTTGTCTCAATGACGCTTATGTGGTTTAAATCTAAAACATTTTTGAGAAATCTTTCCTCTTCCTTCCGTTCCGTATTCACACCATGATAGAGTTTTGTGCTCTATTTAGTCTAACAGTACGTTTCCTTCAGTAATCTTTCTCTGTTATTATCCGTTCTAACGTGATCCGTAAGGTAGTGTCTATTCCGTTAATCTGTTTTGTTAATAAGAATAACATCACAATGTTTTCAACATGACATTTGTTCTCCCTTTATTGGAGTTGTCTTGTCTATTAACGATTTAAACACATGTAGATGTAACTTTGTTATACTCTTCATGCTCTCATTCCATAACACCGATTTCAGTATAGTTGTTGTTGTTATTATTGGTATTACCATTTTTATTATTCTTTATAAAATTAATATCTATTTTCTATGCTGACTAAATAAGGATACTACATTATGTTCATTACGGTAAATAAGGTATTAGGCCTACCTTTAAACTGAATTAACGCAATCACTTCTACCCACTCATTAAAATCTCTCAATGTTTCCGACACCATGCTAATCCAGAGAGAAATACTGTTAACATTCAGAATTATATTCAGTAAATAAGTCTTAAAGGCGTTCGTGTACAAGCAGACACACACGCACACACAACAAAATTTCTTAATTCGATTTGTATAGTAACCATCTCTTTTTGTTATTTATCTTCTTTACTGTCAAATAACAATTTAGGTGTTCGCTTTCTTATCTCATAAACTCTAAGATAAACACGTTTATCAGTAAAAGGGAGGCCTATTTGACCTGTAGATTATTAAAGTAAAACTCATAATTTTGTAAACGCGTAAAAAAATAGGTTTATAACACTAGCCAATTATTTTTATTTGCTTAGTATAAATGCAGGTAAACATATAATTAGTTAATGTAGAAGTTATATATCTGTCGCACATTTGCAAAACCACATTTGTGTGCCCAAGAATTAACAGTTTTTCAGGAAAGACTAAAAACTGATACATTATTCATATAGAATTATTTAAACATAAATGACAAACGTATCTGAAACTAACGTGTAAACATTAAAACTCAAGGATAAATGGTTTTTGTAATAATAACAAATTTAATTTGGACTTTGCTGTTTTTATTGGATTTATCCCCTTTTGCAGCAGCATTGACTCATACCAGAAGAACATAGCTATAGTATACTGTTTTATTTACAATTAAATTGTTTATTGTGAGATAAAAATTAATTACAAAACAATTAAAATTAGTTGTATGTGTTTACAAATGGATCAATTTATTGCATTTTTTGCGGATAATTTATTTTCAACAACGTTATCATCTTTACAAACTTCCTCAGTGTCATCATATACATACAATAACCCCTTAAAATAGAAAATTATTATCTGATTCTTCATTAAATATGCTACTGATATAAAAGAATGACGGTTTAGTAAATACCTCTCGTTATATGAGAAATGTTCTTAAAGCAAATTATTTATAGCTCTTTTCTTTTCCACTGATGTTTGGACTCCGCCAGTTATATCTGTAGGATGTAAATACAATAGTTATACTTTACTGAATGCACATGTCCTATTTTGCAAACTATGCTATATAGTGAATAGGGCTATATCCCTTTCTGCTGCCTGATAGGCCTACGTTGTGGACGTGTCCCCCTTTTGCAACATTACAAAGATTTATTATTTATATTTAAACGATTTTCATCGCTTTTTGTGCCCTTTCCAACATAAATTCTGATGTATTTGTGAATGCAGAATAGTGTGGCTGTATATCACACAAACATTATTTTGGACATACCTCCTTTTGCAAATAAGCGACAGATCTGTGCTGTATGCCTTAATACATGAGCATACATACACCAGGACTCTTATTGTAGGCTACTCTGTAAATGACATCATGGAAGAGAAGAAGAGAACGATTTATGATTCCAAATTCAAATCACTGTGCACATAAGATTAATCTACATAAAGCCAACCTCTAGAGACCAAGGATTTAGGTCTGTTCTAGGTAATTTCTATTAATTATGAGAAAACATTTATTAAAATTCAGTAGATAATTAAGAAAAAAACCTCTACAACCATCACACACTACAAACAGCACATGCGTTCTTACGCACGTCTTCATAAGTGTGATAACAAATTTATGAGCGACTACAATAGAGACATGAACAACAATCAAGAGAAACTGATTCGGTCGGAACTACATGTGGGAACGAGCGCGCCAGTCATGTGTGTTGTCTGGCAGTAAAGAAACGTGATCGTTCATCCTCGCTGGACCGAAGACTCGGTCGGCTGGAAGATCTGGCTAACGTGATTAGACGCGACTCATAACAACAGCTGTTAACTGTGTTTGAAAGCACTTTCTACAATTGACTCATACACAGATAACGCGGATACACATTACCTTTCACTTCTCCGTAAAACGTTAGCTAACGTTTTTGTAACAGTAAACTTCTCATACTACATTGTGCTTATACAGTAACAAAGAATAATTGATTTCAATTGGCGTTTTGTTGTGACGGAATGACTGCGAACTAGTGAGGGGGTGCGGTATCCTTTTTACGAGCATTCGCGTTTTATTTTTATAGTCCTATCCTGCGACTAACAGAACATAATGTGATCTAGAGAACAAAATTTTTAATCACAGGGAAATACCTACAAAAACAAACACATCAGTCTAAAAAGCAATGTACATACCTGTATACGAGCAGGGGGAATAGATCTTAACTTGAAGGGAGTGAAAAAGACTCATAATCGTCGAAATAAAATGAGTCATAGGAGTAAGAAAGAAGCGAAGGACGTTCGTCCAGAAAATGCGACGGATGGATAAGATAAGAAGCGAGAATACGAGAGAATATGAATAAGAAGCTCGTATAAGGAAAGGAACAAGCGTTAAATCGAAAACAAAAGTCGTAGAGAATAAAATACTAATTAAGACGTTCGATAAAACTGTCCCTCATTTTGCGTAACATTTCGGGCGTAATTAATTTGACTTCACGTTGGATTGTAATTTTAAGTTCATCTGTTCTGAACGAAACTTGTATGTCGTCATTTTTTTCATCCACTTAAAAACTTAGTTCCTGGATGGAGCGAATCCTCTTTCGTTTACACCAAATTGTTGCCTAAATGCACTTTGAACATCAATCGCAGAATAAGTTTGAATAAATTTTACACAGAAACAAACTTGTTGGTGTATCGTCCACTTACCAGCTATGCACTAAATCCCGACTTATTGTTGACCAGCTGACGGAGCCAGTTATCTTATTCCGGATATTTACTCATTGCTGCCAACACACAAACAATCATTTTACCGAACGCTACCCTCGGAAAAATGCTTTGTACATGTAAAACTATAATAAATATGACAATGCGCTACAATATAATAAAATTTTAGAAAACTAGGTCAGAAAATTGGGTTTGTAGCTCTAGTGCCAGAAGCAGGTTTCAGTCAGTGGAAATGCTTTTATATACTGTGCTGGCTGCCTCGAGAAGAGCCGGCTCCAAAATAATGAAGTGAGGTGCACATTAAATAGGCCTATCTACACACACACACACACACACACAACTTATACAAAAGATTCTGGACTAGAAGCGGAATTGGAAGGAGCATGCAGAGCGGATACCTTACAATCGTTTGCTAAAAAAATACACTGCAATACCAGATTTGGCCGTTCTAAAAAGAGTTGGTTGGATCAGTTATTTAATCTGAAGCTGAAGGTTATTGTCATTATGACTTTAAGGCTTAAGGCTTGAAGAAGAAGAAGATAGAAAATAAGAAGGAGTTTGTGGGTGTGGGTGTGGGTGTGGGTGTGTGTGTGGGTGTGTGTTTAACCACTTTTCGTTAAACATACGTGGTTGCATAAGCATATATACCAAGTATTACCACTACGTCGACAAAATAGCACTGGATACGGAAACGCCGCGGTTCCGCTGACGTTCTACTGTTGTTAATCATACGGTTTCAGAGAAAGCCATACCTCTATGCCTCGTTGCGTAAACCGGTGCGTGAGCTGGACACGATACCCGAGTAACGAACAATAACGCGGGCTAATTTCATATTTTAAACGCGTCCCTTCGAGACCGCGCGCAGACAAATATGGGCGGCCGGCGGCTACCAAACTTAGAATTACAAATGGCCATTCATGCGCACGCGCGCTCACACACAGTCTTGCACGCACGCGTGTGCTCTCCCTGGTTGCTCCATCCGTCGTCGGTTTGCTATGCTTCAGCTGTCATCTGAACCGTTCATAACGTACCTTACGTAAGCGTATAGAATATTTTCTTTTTAATTATATAAGAAAAAAGAAAATTGTTTTAAATATGCGCGCGCGCGTGTGTGTGTGTGTGTGCAACTCAGAGCAGTATAATTAACATTGTTAAGTGCTGAACAATGGAGAATTTCTTATCGGCGGGCGCTGAAACAGACGGAATACTATTTGGGTCAGTCGGCGCACAGAAGTATAGGTAGTGCTTTCGCCGCAGCAACCAGCTGTTGCAGGCTTGACTGCCAGCTGTGACCAAAAAGCGCACATAAACGGCTGCAAAACATTTATAACTACGATATTGTTTTTAATCAATTACTTCCTACTTACGTATAAACATACCCATGTTAAAATTTAAACGTCTATACCTCGTTAGTCTTTTATACGATTGATTGATTTGGCGCGATATTATTATTTATAACGCGCGATTTATCTACATATTATTCTCAAATCAAGAAAAAAATCTTCTTCTTCTTCTTCACTACGTGGCTTGGGCTATAGCCCGTTCCGATTTCACAATCTCAGACCATTTTTTCCAGGGTCTTCCACGATCTCTCGTCCCCACTGGCCTATATGCAAACGGTTGTTTAGGAATACGCGTGTCTACCATGCGTTGCACATGGGACTTCCAATTCTGCCAGTATTCCTTTATTCTCTCCAGAACCGACTGTAACTTCAGGTCGTTCTTTATGTCGTCGTTTCGTAGATGATCTCTCAAACTACTGCTCTTAAAAATTTCATTTCCGAGGCCTGTATTTTTGAAATATCTTTTTCCAGAAAAGTCCATGTTTCTCATCCGTACATTAAAGTCGCCACAGCCACGACCTTATAGAACATTAGCTGTGTGTCCCTCTGCGTTTTATTCTTCAATAGTCGTCTTATTGTTCCACAGATATAACTAAACTTATTTAGGCCTAACTTTCTCTCGATATCGTTTCCCTTCCTGTATGAGATATCACATCCCAAATCATATTTAAAATGTGATACCTGTTCCAAAATACTATGGTCAATTACAATTTTTGCTCTTACAGAGTTCTTTTCTAGGAAGACCATTAGTTTTCTCTTACCATTAGTTCTTCCCTAGGAAGAGTATTACTTTTGTCTTAGTATTTGAAATCTTAAAGTTGTATTTCTGGCAGATTGTATGCAAGGTATAAATAGACATTTGTAACTCATTTAAAAAAATTATAAGTAATATAATAACTTGTTTATAAACTGATCTTCGTATGACTGCGCAAAAATGTTCTCTTCAGAATTCACAAGTTCTGCACTCGATGTAATCAGAATATAAATTAATATATTGTTTAATATAAATTAATAAATTAATTCATTTATACGTAAAAGTAGTAGGCCTACTATTAACATATGACAGAATTATTTTTAAATTTATTTGGTACTCAGAAGACACTGACGTTAATTTCATATACAACATGTATTGCATTTCACCATATACTTTATACTGAACATCGCACGTGCTCTTGTAGAAATTTGACTTTTTCGTTCGAAAGTTTTCGTGCGTGTATTTGTTTCTTTACGTTTCTCTGTCGTAATTTCAAATGACATTTAAACGTAAACAAAATTACTAAATAAACGGCTATAGCCTAGATTGCGCAACGTGTACGAATGTCATCCACGACTGTTTACACACAAGTCCTTGAAGATCACAACTACGGCCAAAGAGATATTTGCATAGTTATATAGAGGTATTTACATGAGACCCGTACTAGTTATATATTTACTGTGAGCTATAAACACAGAGAGCCGTGAGTATAAGTAAAACATGCATTACAAGCTACGCATATGATTAGGCTAGCGATGATAATCGCTAGTAATAGGATAATCGCTAATAGGTTCTAACTTACCATAATAACTTTCATCGTTCAATAATTATAATCCTATATAAAATTATTATATGTGTGGTATATTTATTGCACGGCTTAAGTGTTTTCTATGTATTAACACAGATCATATTCCAGACATAACCGTATGTTTGCACGTAAGCATATAGCCATGTATTTTTACGTGGCCATTATGTCATAATCTTATAACAAACGTTTTTCATCAGAATCATAATGGGAATCTAATTAAAATAATAAAGAGGATATATTAACGATTGAACAGGAAAAAAGAAAAGAAAACAGCTGGTAATTTTTTGAAAAACAGTTTACAGGAAGACAACTGCCCGCCTGGAGGAAATGGTTAGCCTGATAAATGTCTAACGGATGCTAAGAATGATGTGCAATATGTTAACACAAATGTCGTATACTGTCTGTATTAATAATAATAGTCAATAATCTAAAAGAATCAAGCTGACTTTCCATGAATTACGATTGTCGTAAATTATGATAACTTAACTTAGGTGAGACACGTTACAGCAATTGGAATCTCCCTTACATTTTTGTTTTATTCATTAATTTCTAACAAACACTTTGGTTTCTTACCGAAAAGCTTTAAAAATAACGATAATTATTGTTAAAACGGTCAACATTTATCAAACAGTACGAGGATAATAAATTAATTACGTAATATCGTAGGTCCACGATAGGGTGAATTACTTTAGTACTGTTAATTAAACAATTTTAATCGCTATTTATTTTTTTCGTATGAGCCACTGTGGTCTACGTTTGGTTCAACTGGTTCTTCCATACTTCTCCTGTCTCTTCCTTCTCTCCTGTATCTCCTTCATTCTTGATAGATGTCTCTCCCTCCTTTCGTCGGTCCAGATGGCACCTGTTCTCTTCTTGAGTTTTTCCTGAAAACCTCGGGCATTCTTTAATTTCTTTTGAGTGCTAAGCATCCTTCAATGTCTTCTTGAGTAATCCGGAGTTTTTCTATGTATTATTTTGTTTCTTTGAACCACCCATTGGGCATTTTGAGCTTTCTGAAATAGTTAAAAAATTTCCCTGTTAGTCTGTCAGGCTTGATTCTTTTAATATGTCCGTAGAAAGTAATTCTTCTTTTTCTAATTACATCTGTGATTTTGACAATATGTGTGTACAGCTCATTATTGTGGCGCCTCCTGTACTGTTCTCCATCTTTTATTGGTCTTAAGATTTTTTTTAATAAGCTTTAATCGCTACTTATTTATAGTTTTTATTTTGTTATATCGGACGTATTGCTCCATCGGTCTCCCTCCGCTCGAACGTCACTAGAGTGAGGTCCAAGACGTGCGGGTCCCCGACGATTGCTAGTAAAATCAAGAAACGGCGGATTCGATAGAACTGTTGGCAGTAACTTTCGCCAGAACGCCTCGAAGGAGGAACCCCGACAAAAATAGTACAAGGCACAACGGCATTAACGTAAATTTATCAGGCGGTCGATCCTGTTTGCGGAACCGCACCACCATGGAATTGAGTGTCACAAAGGACGCTATCCGAGAAGGCTCGCCTTCGGCGCAGTACAGAAACTGTACCGGGACTAGCAGACAGTCTTCCGCGTTTACTGTCGCCGATAGAGCGGCACACCACTAGAACGAAACAGGCAGGTGTGGAATAAAAATTTTTTAGACTGGCCTTGTTTGGAGTTATTCTGAGTCTTGAAGTAACGTCACTAAGTCTCCTTATCACTTCCTTTGCTCTTTGCTTTTTACTCGTAAACGTCTATACTTCGTTAGTCTTTTATACGTCGATTGATTTATAACATTTGGCGCGAGAAAAACCTCACTATTATTCTCAATCTCTGACCATTTTTTCCAGGTATCTCGATCTCTCGATCTCTCGATCTCTCGATCTCTCGTCCGCACTGGCCTATATTCAAACGCTTGTGTAGGAATACGCGTGTCTACCATGCGTTCCACATGGGACTTCCAATTCTGCCTGTATTCCTTTATGCTCTCCAGAACCGACTGTAACTTCAGGTCATTCTTTATGTAATCGTTTCGTAGATGACCTCTCAAACTACTGCTCTTAACAATTTCCGAGGCCTGTATTTTAAAATATCTTTTTGCAGGAAAGTCCATATTTCACAGAGTGTTTATCTAGTGTTTTGGTGACAGCCTTATCCTTTCCTTGCCTGCTGCCTGCTTTGTAAACTGGACCCCTGAAAACCCAAGGAGATCCGACTTTCACGGCGCACACAGTCTCTCATTGATCGTGGAGCCCAATAAAAGAGCTGGTATTCATCCTTAGGTGACCTTAGGTGTTATTAACGAATATGTGAAGCCGAGCTGCACGCAGAAGGCCCAAAGAGAAGGACGTTTATTCATAAGAGAAAATTCAGGGTCACTAAAATAATATAATTTTCGTTAATGATTATTTGAGATTGGTTCAAGTGCCCTTCATATATCTTTGCTTTTAAAAAATATATGACGCGATCGTTTACAAAAACACTTGTAACTGAGCAGTGAGAGGGCTGACTGACATTCAGGGAACACGCGACCACTTTAACTTTGCTTCCTGGGCACACGACACACTGAATATGTCAGAAAAGTGCTTTAGTATCTCTAAGCCGTGAAACGTATTTTGTGATTATACGTGTTTATACAAAATCATTAAATGAATATGTTCAGAGATAAACATATCAACTACTTTCTTCTTTCGTACAAAAGCCGACTGATTCAAAACACTTTGACTTGATCTTCAATAAAGGATGAGGCCATCATACTCAAGGCGAAGTTTTGTTTCGTTCAAAAGTAACCCCTTTTCAAGTCCGGAGTAACAAAGGAATCGTATGCATCGTCGTAATAAATTTATCAATCACGTATTTAGTTAAAGCTTTGCAAATACTTTTAAAATTGAACCACACTGTAATAAAAAAAATCTACGTACATAAATGATTTATAGGATGAAACTTGCTGTGTAAATAACAGTGATTTTGTTACAAAAATAAAACATAATTATTAAAAGTATATAGTATATTTTTTAGTTACATGACTGACATTGAAATATACAAGTACGTTTAGTATAGTTAGTGAAATTGAAACAATGAATTCCAAAACGACTGCCTTTCAAGTTTTTAACACTGTCTTTCTAATTTTAACGCTGTTAATATTCTTTGTACAAACAATCTCCTTAACCTGGAGAATGATGACTTTCTTCTAAAGAACTTTGTAATCTCGATGGAAATTAACGTCAAAATTTAATGTCTAGAGCTATGTACGAAAAGACATTTAGAAGTAACATTTGTGTTTGAATTTAATGAATTTTGAAAAATGTAATTCCTGGTAAATTGGAATTTTTCTGGTATAACTTACAACGAGCTTAGTTCATTGAGTTTCTCAATTTAGTGAGTAGCAGAGTTACGACAGTGTGACATATACAAAATTTGTTAAATAACTTAATGTTCGTGGCACTTTGGTAAAAATATTTAGTGTACAGAATCAGTAACCTGCCACTTTACGCGGACCGCCATGCCATCAGGAATGTGTTACACCAAATTTCATTCTCTAAACGAAAAATTAGAATTTCTTAAGCATACCCTGTTCAGAACCTTGCAAAGAAATGATTCATACAAAATATTCGAATGAAGTGTACAAATTACGCGCTGGCAATTACTGGCGAAGTTTGTAGAATATAAAATTTAGTCACTGAACAAAAACATAAATTTTGGTAACCGATTGGATTATAATAAATTATAACGCTCTCAACGGAACGGCTTTTGTTATTTCGATACCCTAGAGCAGTAGTTACCAAACTTTTCAGTCCGCTGACCCCCTCCAAAAAATTAAAAATTTCACGGACCCCGTCTGAGTTATGAAATAAAACAAACAATAAATATGATACAAACTCTTATATTTTAATTAAACTGTATTAAAATCAAAATTTGTTTAACTTGCAAAATTATAATATTAATGATATCAAACATAGTTTAATGTGAACAATGAAGCTGCTTTTGAACAATTAGCTCTACAACGTTTAATGTCTGAACGTCATTATTAATTTTAATATTAAGTCACTCTCGGTATCAAATTTATTTCTTAACTTTGCCAACCTCGGCTCTATCCTTCCAGCCACACGTGTCGAAATCCAGCTACTTAGGCATAAAATCCACCTACATGGAAAAACTTTATGCTTAGATACAGTGCTTATTATACGTGGACTAAAACAGAGCGATCAGTTCTGCGTTGATACAGCTTTCTAGTCAGTTCGGCTGGCAAACAGATCTGCTACGCGACATAAGTTAAAGACATTATTTTTTAATAATGCCAAAAAAACTACTAGAGTCTTCTACTAATTGTTTTAAAATTCTAAAGTTTAGATGTTACACTACAAAAAATCGGAGAAAAATACGGTATATCTATATTTTTGTCTAATAAGTGTTCGCGGACCCCACTTTGGGAACCACTGCCCTGGAGAGTTGGAAGAAGTACATTACCTTCAAGAGCGAAGATTGACTGCGGCAAAAAAAAAACGAGAGTTCGCAAAAATGGTTAAAAACATTTAAATGAATGATTTAAGTGTGTCTCTTGGATGAACATGATGTTTTCCATTAAGTACAAAAACAATTAACACAAATAACGACATGGGGTGTATATGTGAGTTTCCTCGTGCTTTATTTTCTATGTAGGCAATATTTTTTGCCTGCTAGTAAACTTAAATACATAATATATGTGGCGTACAAACGGAGGGAATTCAGTCCGGCAGCTCCGAGGGGAATGATGTAATACAATGCGTTATGTATACTTACAGTCGCTTTGCTGCGTATTTCCTCAGAGTTGCGGTCGGTCTGCGGTCACCATCGATGGCGGTCACACATATCAATTCCATTGTTTCAACAGTTACTAATGTTCCGCGTTGGAGACTGACAAAGTAATCACTTACTTCGATAAAAATCGTAACGACTAAGAAAATTTATATTAATCAAAACACTACATACTATTAAAAAAAACTCTTGAAGTCTTGTGTGATGCGCACATGATACTTAAAATGTAACGGCTCAACGAATTAAAATAAACGTATTTAAATATTTACATTTTATAACAAATATTTTAAAATTTACTTTTTTTCTTTTACTCGAAATTCGATTATAAATAAAAATTTGTGTTGAGAACTTTTCTATTATATCAACAACAATTTGCTAATCAAATTTTTTGGATTACTTTGTTAAAAAGAATATAAACCTTTAGAGAAAACTAATATATTATTTGTCTAAATTCATGGTTTTCTTTTGCTAACAAAAATAAGTGTTAGTATGTTTTTCTTCAATTCCCTAAAAAGTGTTGGAAACCGATTTCCAGAATTTATTCGAAAACTTGACTCAAGCAGTGTTATGCCAATAATATTTTAAAATAACAACAATGATTATTATAAATCGATTATATTAACGAACAATTAGTTTTAATTTTTTTTTTTTTTTTTTTTTTTTTTTTTGCTAAACTGCTATAATTTTTATTGTTTAGACAAAGCTTTTCGTCATCACTGACATCTTCAGGTCTTAAACAACCTTGGATTTATAAATTTATGGCCTGATTCGTTGAAATGTCTTGCATATAGTGAGTTCGTTGTTCTAACCCCTTCTCCTTTTGCATGTTCATTCATTCGAATTTTAAATTTTCTTCCAGTTTCGCCCAGATATATCTTATTACATTCCCCACATTTTAATTTGTATACGCCGCTTTTTTCTGTTAATGGAATTTCTTCTGTTTTAGCATTTTTTATATATTCGAATACATTTTTCGTTTTCTTTATTCCTATCTGTATTTCGTATTTTTCGAAGCATTTTTGTAACATTTTTGTTTGATATCCTATATATGTTATTGCTCCTTTATATTTCTTTTCTTCATTTGTTTTTTCTTTTTTGTTCTTTTCTATTTCTTTATTTTCCTCTATTTTCTTAACTATTCTATTAATTATTTTAGGGTTGTAATTATTATTTTTTGCTATTTGTTGTATTTTCTTTAATTCTTTTTGTTTGAGTTCTTCATTTTCTAGATAATTTATAGCTCTATAGCAAAATGAATTTAATGCTGCCATTTTATAATTGATTGGATGATATGATTCTTGTTTAAGACCTGAAGATGTCAGTGATGACGAAAAGCTTTGTCTAAACAATAAAAATTATAGCAGTTTAGCAATTTTATAAAAGAAATAGTAACGATGGCTGCTAATTTAAACAATACGAAGAATAAAATTAGTTTTAATATTTATCCTAACACCAATGTTGGCTGTATACCAGTTTTAACTTGTATCTAAAATATCTTACATTTTTTGGTTCTTAAACATTTATTATTACTGTTTATGCTAACATAAATATCAATCTCCTCTTCCTATAAAGATAAATATTAATAAAAAAATAAAATCAACCAATTAATTAAATAATTATAGTCTAATTATAAATTTAACGCGTTAAATGGACAAGACAAATTGCATTAACTTGACATATATTTACGTACTTATAAATAATACACAACCTGGTGATTCTGCCACTGTTTCCGACAAATATTTACTATCTACTATAAATACAACAAATTTTAAGAAATGGCAGAATTTTCCACTACAACAAACTTTCCTCCCACACTCGCGCGCTGCACACACACACACACACACACACACACACACACACACACACACACACACATTGTTTGTTGTTCACAAAACTCTTGGCACAACAGAGTCTACTAGTGCAAAATCGTTAAACTAATTTGTTATCACTAGATTTAACGACTAGAAAGCGGCCAGCACAGACTCCACCGATAAGGACTGCGCGTTCTCGTTTCAAATTTCGTCATCAATTTTCCAGCACACATAGATAAATCGTAACTGTACCTCAGAATGTGTTAGCGTATAACTTGTTTGACAGCGGTTTAGTGTTTCTATTAGTTAGAATTGTTAGTGTTATGGTAACGAAATAATACTGTGACTCGTAGAATATGGAATGAGTTAAATTATTCCAACTTGTTGTAATGTAATAATTACTAGAAAGTAGTTTTGTAGTTCTGCTTTAGTCGGCCTTGTTTTCACAGGATGTCTTCTCCTCTGAATCCAGGGATGCCTGAAAATTCTTTGTGACTTTGCTTTTACAATCAATGCTCTTGGACTAACATAGCAATTGGGCTAAATAACGTTTCTAATTGAAATTATTTAAATATCGAGAACACGATATTCCTGAAACGTTTACTATCATTTCTTTAACGCGTTTCCTTAAAAATCTATTAATCAGGAATTTTTTAACTGACGGATGGTTATTATTAAAGAACTAGATTATTTGTAGTCAATCTTTTCTTTATTTATAAAGCAGAAGAAACAATTTGGTATTAACCATAGTAATTTGCTTAAGTGATTTTTTAAACATATATCTGTTTATTACTTCCATGTTCCTTAAGGAAATGGAAGTATGGTGATGGCAAAAAAAATCGTGTTCGAGATTATTGCAGAATATGATTGTACTACACTTAAAACATGAAAAAAAGTCATTTTTCGAAAAGTGTGTGTGTGTGTGTGTGTGTGTGTGTGTCTGTGTGTCTGTGTGTCTGTGTGTCTGACTGTGTGTGTGTCTGACTGTGTGTGTGTCTGTCTGTAGATTTTTTTTCTATGGCAAACGATAACTGCCGCAAATTCAAACAGAATCAAATAATTTTTTGCATACGTCCCTGAATTGTAGAGGTCTCAAGGCCTTTTGATTTTGGTGAAGATCGGTTAAGGGGAAGGGGTAGTTTACCTGCAACCTTTTACGTTTTAACAAGAGTAAAGTACTTGAAAATTCATTTAAACTTTTGGAACAATGGTAATTGTTAAAAATAAAATAATTTTGTTGCCAGGCAATAAAATTATAATTTTTTCATTTTAATGTAAATCTGTACATAGTATAAAGTAAAGTCGGGCCGTTTTCTCTCTGTGTTTGAAATCGCTAATCTCAGGAAGTACTGAACGGATTTTATTCAAGTTTTCGCCAATAGATAGAGTGTCTATCGAGGAACATTTATGTGTATAATTAATACATATATGTTGTACATTATGTCAACATATCACGGTTTATGTCAAGTAAGTGTACAGTAAGTTAAGTAAGTTTACATCTTATATATAAAAATGAATGTTTCTTTGTTTGTCCCGTATGCGTTCCTATACCACTCATCCGATTGCGATGAAACTTCGGTGAGTTGTGCGCACGTCCGCGAAGGTTTCTTCCACATCTCCTCCTAAACCACTGTACCGATTTCAACCAAACTTGGCACAAATATTTTACGCAAAGGGAGAACCAACATAGGACAAGTGTTTTTTTTTCGATACGATCCTTTGGGGGTCCTTTGGGGTCTTCCACGTCTCCACCTAAACCATTGGACCGATTTCAACCAAACTTGGCACACAAATATTTTACGCAACGGGAGAACCAACATAGGACAGGTGTTTTTTCGATACGATCCTCTGGGGGGTCCTTTGCGGTCTTAAAAAACTATTCGATCGGGTTACTATGGCAACCCAATAGAATAGATTCTGTTCTAAATATATTATCGCATTAAATTGAAGACCACGCGAACGAAGTTGTGGGCAACAGCTATTTATTTTTAAGAAGCCTACTTTAATTAAACTTTATTAATTAAACTAACATTTTCATTACGTACAACGTGAAACTCCGTAGCGAAGCACGGGTATTCTGCTAGTCATGTATAAGAGAAAATATATCGTGCGTGGCAGGCAAGCATATCTCAGTTATGTACTGTTTACGTTTCCATTTTATTATTATCACTACCGCAATAAAAAGGCAGGGAAGACACACACACACACACACACACACACAATTCGCGTTATTTCTGGCCTCATTCACGTTTATTTTCTTACATTTGCACGGTTTTTAAATGGAAAGTGCCGAACCCATACCAACATAACGCATGCAAGCCGAAAAAGTGTCCAGCGTGGATAGCGATTTGCTTCCTGTGGATCGCTGGGCAGTGTAACTGCACGTGTTTACAGAGGAACGATTCATAGACAGACTTTTCGTCTTTAGGGAATGAACCCTCTGCAAGATGCTGAGGGTCCATGAGTGACTTCGGAGCGCTCCTTCTTTTCCTTTTTGTTGCCGATATTTGGCCATAGTCCAATGTTTTCTACAAAACCAGACGTTTCGGCAATGCCATCGACTTCCATCATCAGTGAAAATCGAGTGCGATAACGTGAGGTGGTATACGTTAGTGACCACAGTACTGTGGTTAAGGCTGAAGCAGTAAGTAGGAAGAAGTAGTTTCTATGGTAATATTTCATTTCGAAAATGATTTTAAATATAAATCTTAGAATATGGAAGTCATGTATGGTTCTCCATACCGATATTTTATTTGGTTATCTCTTTATTTCTAATTACAATTCCAAAACTTTCCACATTTCCCGTCGTAAGTATTGGCTACCAAACTTCATAATTAATTATGCTTTCTGAGATAGATTTGTAATTAACGCTAGGGGTGAAATCTAACATTGACATCCCCTGACTACCATTACGAGCGTAGAGCCATTGAGTCACGGTCCAAGTTTTGTATTCATAATACGCAGTTTCTTTTAGTTTAAAGAACGGAAGTTACAACATAAATTTTACTAATTTCTCACAAGTTTTTTTAGGAAAATATTCACTTATTAAACATATATGCTACTACCTTATCATAAGATCCAATAATAATAACAATTACGCAGAATTTTGTAAAATTTAAAAAGGAATTTCTGGTAACACTAAATAACAAAAAATTGTAATTAAAAAAAACAATATGCAACTTTAAGCATGTGCACATAATATTTCTCCTTCGTATGTTTCCTCTTCTTCTACTACTACTACTACTACTACTACTAATACTACTACTACTACTACTACTTCTTCTTCTTCTTCTTCTTCTTCTTCTTCTTCTTCTTCTTCTTCTTCTTCTTCTTCTTCTTCTTCTTCTTCTTCTTCTTCTTCTTCTTCTTCTTCTTCTTCTTCTTCTTCTTCTTCTTCGTTGCATGTGTAGATATCAACAGTTTTTTGCAAAAATTAATTAGTTAGGTCTAATTCAGCTCTGCACAATATTAAGTTAGCAATAATTACTTACAAATTTAGCGTATTGTCAGAAAATGATTTTGTCTGTTTTTCTTTACTCCTAAGTAAAAAACCCACATTCAAAAAACATTTTTACTATTTTAAAATTTTTAATTAAATTCCCATTGCTTTGCATTAACTCTCTTTAAAGAATATCTAATATAAAATATCACTGATTTGAAAATAAAACTTCAGAGAGATTAAAAATTATTTTTTCTTGACATTTCTGCAAATTAAATTTTTATTATAAAGGACGACTTTGTCCTCAAGTAAACCATAAAGAAGACAAAAATAGTGTGAAATTATGGGCAATATGTAGAGTGTCTTTGGAATATTAGGACAATATTAATTAATGAACAATATGGAATAATTGAACAAAAAATTAATTAATAAGTGAAATGAATAACTATGTTTGGTGAACAAACAAATTATCATGTCTAAACAATAGGCGAGTTATCTGTTAATATCGGAGTAACAATTGAACGATTTTGTGAAATTACATGTAGACAACACTTAATGGAAGTGATAACTGTGATGACAGGGAAGAATAAATCATTAAAAATTTGATATTACTGGAAGCTCTTAAGAACTGAACTTCTTATAAATGATAAAGTAAAAAACGAAGACAATTTGCAGAGGTTTGGGAGAAATATAAATTTATGGGGAAACTTCACAGGAAGACTGACGAGGTGTATTTAAGTGAACGATAAGTAAGTTCAAACTGAACAACAGATGCAGTTCACGAGACAGACTGTCGTTGACGTGGGATGTGTTAAGTATGAGAAGTGAAGATTCTAGCACAAGATAGAGACGGTCGCTTTAAACCAGTTGAAGACTAATGATGAAATCAGAGGCAGACGATTTGTTAACATTGAGCCTTTTCCCACGTATATTCGGTTTAGTTAATCGCGATAACTAACTGAAACCCGTACCTTTTAACACCTAAGCATTCCTTTGTTTCGTAATTCTTTCCCGTAAATAACCACAGTATATCTGACTGCTTACATGTTTTTAACGTATTTATCAATCGTCTTAAAATGTTTAACGCTCTTGAACAATTTTTAAAACGAGTTACAATAATTGAAACAAAAAACCCAACCATGGATAAGGCTTATTTTTGTAGCAAGTTTCAAACACGACAAATAAAAATAAAAGTATTTTGAAAATAAAAACTATATATTATTGTAGAAGAAAACGTATTCAAAATAATAGTTTGACGTTACTGTAAGCTGAATAACTTAAAAGTAGTTGGACACGAAAAAAACAATTAATTTATTTGATATGAGATTTCAACATTACATCACCCATCGTCAGCCTGCTTTTATTTCCAGTTTGCCTCAAGCATGACACAATAATGACATTCGCATCATCAAACGAATCGAGGGCACTTATTCGTAAAAATCCAGCAGTTTTGGATTTCAAACACACACACACACACAAACACGTAGCCACACACAAACACAAAGTAGCGTATCTAGAATTTGGCTTTGGGGTGGTCCGATTAAGATTAATCAATATTACAATCTAGAAAGTAGCTGGAAAACGTGTAATAACATCCTGAAATCAAGCCCATTAAAGTAAACGGTAATAACACAATACAAATACGCGCTGCTTTTGAAATGACACTGGAATATCTATGCGCTGTTAGAAGATATTTATCGACATTTTAAATTTAAAAATGATTAACTCTGTACCTTAAAAAAAAATAAAGGTAAACCAAGAAAATTTTATACGTCAAAAAGGATACACAATTTCAAAATTTTTAAGAGTCTAATTTCGTCCTGATTTTGGGGGCATTTCATTAACAACTTATTCCGGGGCTACTGCATGGATTTTCCTATTTTCCTATACGTATACGCAAATGCTCTTACTACTATATTTAAAAAAAGCGTTACTACTATATTAGCGTACACAGATAAAAGAATAATAAAACAGCCTAAAAATTAAGAGCTTAACAAAATTCCTGGTCAACATTTTAGACCTTTTGTGGGGGGTCCCTTCCCGTAAATAGGTCCCTGCCAGTAGCAGAAAATCACACAACCTCCTTCCTTGAGAAGTCCTGTTAAAGTCAAGACGCGACTTTAATCTGCCAAGGCCAAAACTAATTGAATCTATTCCATTTAGTTAATATTAGTTAAAATTTGATCGATACGTTTTTGCTAAGTCAGAATGAATCAAGTGGTATCTCGTTCCAAGGGTTTGCAAATTTTTATTTTTGCATTGACAGTACAGCATCTGCCGTCTGTGATTTCGTTTTTCGAAAGGAATTATATGGTTTAGGATACTGGCATCATTGAGTAGACTATTGACCATTGAGTAGTGTAAGTCGGGTAGGTCGTTTTTGAGTTGCTCCAAAACGCATTTCCCTCCTCCTCGCCGTAGTCAAGAAGCAAATTTTAACAAACTTGTCGTTTTTTTTACAATTATTTTCCCACGATTGTTACCCGCAGTTATATAGGCTGCACGTTGCAGTCTAAAATAAAAATCGAAAGGTCTCCGCTTTTGCGTACAGGAATGGAAACTGCAGCAAAGGGCGTGTTGTATTTCGCATACCGTAGATTGCATGAGAAATAATTCCCACGCGCCTTGACCGAGATTTTTCTTGAACTCCACCATGTTTAGGAAATGACTGATTCAACATAACATATATAAGTAAACCGCGGCATCATTGTTCACTGTCTCAATGGTGTTTTAATATATTCATTAATAAAAACTTATTTATTTTCAAAATTACGACTAAAAACCGGGCTGTTAAGTCGTGGCCGGTTGCTATTAAACGTCATTACGTCGGCAACGTTTCGATTCCCCGTCGGGAATCTTCTTCAGGCCGTTAAGAAGCGACAGAGAGTAAAAACGAGGAAATATCTTGTTGAGTACTTGTTACAATTAAGATAAAAAACTAAGATGGCTGAGGATGGGAACAATATGATTCCCGAAACACGTTCCGAATAAGGGAAAAAATATCTTGAGGTAAAGAAATTATAAATATTAAATAAATAATATACACATCAAGAAATAGGCTGTAACAAAAAGTGTTTGAATTATTAAATTATATTTTAATATATTAAAATATGTAATGTTACTTTCAAAATGGTCGAAGAAAATGTTATTTTTAATAATATTATGTAAACAACACCATTAAATAACACATTTCTTTAAATGTGAGCCACTGTAAATATCGCAAATTTACTTACGTATTGGCAAACCTGTAAAAATTAAATACGAGTACCTGTCACGGCTCCAGGAAGATTTCTTTGCCGTGATGTTAGCAATATCAAGCTGTGTAATCCTAACTTGCTTGTAGCCGGTCCAGTGTAGTCTGGAACAGTGTATTTGAGACCACAGCTTTCAAATACGTTCAGTATCGATAACACCCTAAAAATAAAAAAATTAAAAAAAAACGCTTTTATTTAAAATTAACAAAATGATCAATGTACTAAAAAGGATAAATAATGTATCTTGTACCAAATACATTAACAACAAATGAAAATAACGTTTATTAATCAAAAATTTTTGTAACATTAAGTATCACTGATAATAAAAGCGATATACTAATAATATACCTAAGGAATATTATACCATCAATAAAAAGATCTATAACTGATACTATGACACAGTAAGTTTGTATTAACGTAGATACGGCAAGTCAAAAACCAACTGCCATTATTCATTTTTCATTTCACATACATATTTCCAACGGTTGATACTGGAGGTTAAAGTCTTTAGTTATACGCATTGTTTACAATTAAGGACTCGGAATAGAACATCAGACGGGTTAGGTGTACAGTGAACCGGAGTTAAATTACGAGTATAATCGAGTGATAAAACTATATAGTGAATTGTTAAAATAATAATAAATGAATTATATAGTGGAAACAACCAAAAAGGAATATAAAAGAGTGAATTTAAAAAGGAAAGTATTGTGATATTAATCAAATTTTAAAAATTGTTAACGGTTATTATAAACTAACCTGTGACACTATATATATACTAGCGAACTATTTTTCACAAACACTGAACTATCACACAATAACACTGTTGTAACTTTTTTGTTAGTTGTTAATCATTATTTTTGTGTGTTTAATTTTAAGAAGTGTAGTAGACTATTAATTAACCTAAAAAATACCGTATCTGAGATCGAAAACTTTCAATAGTGCCATATACCAAGCCAGGGTAATTCATATTAAGAATTATTTATTTATTTTAATTTTAAAACAGAAAAATTCAAAGTGAAACGTTTTGTACAAAGTCAAATTACTTACCGTTATTTGTAATCACGTAGACAGTTTTAACATTGAAAATGTTTATAAGGACGTGTTGCACATTTGCACGTGATCGAAGATGGGAACCGGTGAGTTTCCACAGGTACTACTTCTTTGTTGTCAATAACGTACTGCACATATAAAACTTCGCTTATGAATGCGACTACATTTAACTTATAATCTGTACATTAATAAATGTATGTATGTATTTTTTTCATAGTATTGTATTGTCACGTGATTCAAGTGTATGCAAAATTTCAAGTCGCTATCACATCGGGAAGTATGCGAAAATTCGATTTGAAAAATCCATTTTAGACCGACGGGAAAAGCAAGTTAAATAAAAGCGTTTAATAAAAGTTCTTACGTAGTTTAAAATTCTAATTTTACCAAAACATATTAGTGAAAACGTCAAGTTTACTTTTCGATTTCAAACTGTGACAGATTACAGATGATTACGTTTAGTATGCTCACTGGCCTGCAGAATTCGCTCACTATTTTGAACGAAGTATATTTATTATTGGATAAATTTTGATATTAGATCATTTTTCAATTACCAGAAAAATTTGGGACATTCCGATTAACCTACTATTCTTTTGTTTAGTAATGTAACAGTAGTAGAGCAATCATACATTAAACGCTAAAAATTCCCAACAATAGTATTTGTGTTAAAATTTTCTTTAGCCTCACATCCGGCTAGGTTTTTACAATGTTTTCAAATTTTTTATCCCATTTTTAGGCTTTGATGTCAAAAATTTTTGAACTTTCCAAAACTGAACCCAATATTCAATTTAAATTCAACCGACTTCTTTTCAATTTGATACCCCAGAGGCAATTTGCAATTTTATCAAATTTTCGCCCAACTGACGTCCAAAAATTCTGAATTTCCCAAAATTAATACTACATTCAGATTTTAGTTAAAATTCCTTTTAATCTGATACTACGCCACATAAATTTTTGCCATTTTATAAAAATTTTCATCCACTCTTTGGCCCTTGGCGTCCCAAAATTTTGGAATTTTAAAAGCAAACATTAAATTGACATTTTGGTTAAAATGTTCAACATATATTTTGGTTAATTTGATATCCGACATGAGCTTTTTGGGATTTTTTCAAAATTTAGACCCTCTCACATTTTTGCCTCCTGTCTCTATTTTTTGGAAGATCAAAAATCTAAAAAAGTATGGATATGCATGCCAAGTTTTATGAAAATCGGTTTGATGTGTTCAAAAGTTATCGTGAGACATACCTCAAAAAGTCAGACAGACAAATACCACGGTCGCTTCTCTCGTTCAGTTACGTACAACGTAGGCCTACATATTGTTGGGACGTCACAGAACAATCTACGTGTTTATCGAACGTGTTTAATGAAGCGTGTGGCGTACGCTTACATTCTGGATCGCTCTGGAACGTTCGATAAACACGTAGATTGTTCTGTGACGTCGTAACAATATTTTCATAAATTTATATTTCTTTATTTCTTAATTGTTATTGTTGTTGTCTGACTTGTTATGGTTACTGGGTTTTAATAACCTTTTTTTCTTGTGTTCCAGGTGAGTCAATAGACCGTCAACCTCAAGAACCTTATCCTTGGATATACAGTAAGTTTGATATGAGAATGTCGTACCTACATAGGCAGTATTTACGAGTCTGCGTGCCCCATCAAGTACAATATAATTGTATGTGTATGGTGGCACTCACTGTCGCTTCAGCCCACGTAACAGTCTTTCTAAACTGCAAAAAGTCTTCGGCGATTGGTACTTTTTAATCCTTCTTCGAGTCAATCTAAAATGTCACGTACCTTATTACAAGGAAGTTTGTTATACAACAATCAAACGCGTCGTATAAAACAGGTAGATGACCCCCATTACTAGACAGTGAACCCCGTTAATACTAAGAATAAATGGACGTTATCGTATACTCTAATTTTTGAAAAGAATGATTAGACACAACTAAATGCATTGCATATCTTGAATTATAATAGATAGTGTATATTATACTAGATACAAGAATAACAATGTTATAAGTGATAATCTTTCGATTTACTTCATAAGTAATCGTGTAAACGTAATACATAATAATGCGTACATATCAGTAAGAAAACGGGAAGTAGGCGGAAACAAGCTGATTTCGCCAACTGACGGAACGTGCCAATTGAATCTACACAACAATGTGCTCAAAAATTCACAAACTTGATACCGATCAGGTTTAACGGGCAGGTCGTGTTCAGTTAGCCTTGTCACAACAATTTGTTAAAATGTATGTTGTCGACTAAATGTCTGGTTAGACTATGCGCGCGCGCGCGTGTGTGTAAGAGAGAGAGAGAGAGAGATAGAGAGAGAGAGAGAGTATGATTGCGCGATTTTATAATAATATTCGTAACACGGTATATTAATTTTTTTTACACACAGTAATTAAGCATTGTTGTACAATCAAGTGCAGGGAATAAAGATCACAGATGCATACCGTGGAGTGCCGTACAATACATATCAAAGTGGGTGAAGGAACTTTCGACGCTGATCTAGTTCCTACAATCTGAACGGAATGTCAGGCGGACAATGAAGGAACTTCGTTTCGAGTAGATAATCGATTAATTAAGAACAAAAGATTAAAAACTAAATTAAAGTGAAAGTTTAAGAAACTCTCCAGACGACTTTTGTGATCAACCGTTTTGGTAACGCGTTACTCTTTGTTAACACGGAAACAACAGTAAAATTTTTATCGTTCGCGCGCGCGAGAGTGTGTGTGTGTGTGTGTGTGCTGAGATTGAATTTTCCCTCCAGGAGTGACAACACTGTGGAATCAAAAATTCAACAGCCGATAGCTGTAACGTTCGTTTACATTCATAAAAATTGTCGGTACTTTCCCAATAATCGTACCTGCACTAACTTTCGAATATTTCAATTATGCGATATTCGGTACCGATATGTTCTGAATATTGCATAAATATTTAGTAAAATACTAGAAAATGTGTTTATTTATTGGTTTAAGTTATAGAGTTGTTTGTTGTCGGTTGTAATTGTTGTTCCTTGCAACAATTTTTTATGCGTAGCGTTTCACGCAATAGTTAGGTTAAACCTCAGCCTGTCGCAGCAAAAGTTGGTATTGTTAGCAGTGGTGTAACTTTGGGGGGGGGGGAATATCCTGAAGGAAATGAGGAATCCAACCTTCAAGCTAGTTTCATAACCCCCCACTCCCAGGAGTGGCTGCTAGTTACGCTACTAGTTGTTAGGTTAACGGGCACCGTGTAAATCACCAGAAAATCCCACCAACTAGAAGTAAGGCGCGGCAGAGTGGCTAGCGAGTTACTATACATGTCTCCCTTTTTGTAACAGAACTCGCTTTTTGCTTTGAACGGCAGCTGTCTTTACAAGTGTATTTTCTGTCGCCTGAATTGATTTGTGGGTGTCGTCTTCGCCCGTCCACTTGTCCCCTAGGTGTTGGTCATGACGAAAAAGAAACGTAGAAAGATTCAGAGTGCTGAAGTGCAGTTTCTTCGAAATACTTTAAACCATGCATTGCAAGATAAAAGAAAAAATTATGACATAAGAACAGAAATAGAAGTAAAAGTTAAAAATAAAATAATTTCAATGTATGGAAGACGATGTGTGATCATCTGCGAAGGCCGCCAGAGGATCGACTGCGAAAAGCGGCAGTAAAATATAAGTCACTGATAGAACAAACGTGGGTCGTCCAAGGATAAGATGCGTGCCGTAACAGTTTCAGATAAACCAGTCCTTGAAGTGAAGAAGAAGGAAAAGAAGTAGAAGAACTAACGAAGTTTTATTTATTTTTTAACTACAGGATAGTTTTTGTATGATCAAATTTATAAGCTTATGATTCTTATAAAAAAAAATGTTTCTTCAAAAAAGTTTGAAAGTATCGACTGACGTAATCTACCAATACCGACTTGAAAGAAAGAAATTAAAGAAATGAACACCAATAATTTGACTTCTTCACGATCACCATAGCCAACCATAGGCACCATAGGTTCATGTTCAACATCAACGTCATCGTCGTCATCATTATCATCGTCAATGTCGTCGTTGTCGTCGTCGTAGTAGTAGTAAGTCTTCAAACACAATATCATGATAGCTTTTGTAGTATTAATATTTGTAGCCAGCGCATTGTCTCATAATGATCCTTGGGAAAACATGTATGGTGTCGAAGAATTTCATGAGAGAACACAAAACTATCCTTGTTACAACGGTATGCTTGTACAAGATGTAGGCCTACCTTATACATGACCTACATCCCTCGACCCATGTCTTTCATTCTCTCTCACACTCGCTTTCTAATAATTTCTATAACTCTCTCCTTTAATCTATTAAATCTTAGTCTCGTACAAACGAAAGTGTTGTATGTTGCCGCTGTCAGTAGGCGTACATATCTGTAACTGTAAATAATTATATATATTTGTGTCTGTGTGTATGTTTTTCTTTTATATAAAACAATGAAACACTCCCAAGTTAGTAGGTTCAAGGCTGCCATATGGTACAGTTTTGTGCTTTTGCGTGTAGCCTATGTGTGTCCGTGCGCGCGTGCGTGCCAGTTCTCATGCATTGTCTTTATAAAGATAGTATCGTTATCGTGACCTTAACTGACCCTGTGAACTAACAATTTAAGTTTCGTGTATAATTCTATTGTTTGAGTGCAGATGTGACATGCTTTCTTAATTTATTTGACTCCCGAGTTTTTATTTATTTCATGCAAATAACGTTTAACAAAACAATTAGAAAACCTACTGCTTTCTGCGTTGCCTTACTGTTGATAATATTTACCTCCATTTGCGTTGATTTTACCATTAATTTTATAGTGTAATTATATAGTGTATTTTCATTATTTTTAAAGTAGTGAGAACAATTTTTGGACCAGTGCAAAATAACGACGGCTCAAGGAGTATACGAAGGAATCATGAAATAAATAATCTAATACACGGAGCTGATATAGTAAGGTTTATGAAGAGTAAAAGAATACCCTGGCTGGCACAGACAATGAGGATGGAACAACACTGAATTCACTGAATGAGGAACAATAGGTAGGAGACCAAGACGTAGGGTAGGGTCAATAGGTAGGGTATGAGTGAAGACGTAGGTAGGAGACCAAGAGGAATGCCGCGGAACGGATGGATCGAGGATATTGAGGAGGCTGTGAGGAATATGTGGACAAGAATATGGTGAAGTCTATGTAATGAGAGGGTGGAGTGGGGAAAAATCGTTGAAAAGGCTAAAACTTATAATGAGTTATAACACCAGTAAAAGAGTCTTGTTATTAGTTGTATAACAAGATACAGTTTTAGAGAGAAACAAAGAGGGGCTGACCGCTAGTGAGGGAGGTGCATTGAGGTACAAAAGCACCCCTCACGGCCTTCGCGACTTAGATAAGACGTTTATGAAACATAAGTGAATAGACACCCCCCTCCCTCTAAATTGAAACGTAACCTTTCACAAGGACAATCCGATCGATCTTCTACGACAGTTTTTTCCCAAACTCGCCATCCCTATTTTAAAAAAGATTATTTTTTCAGCGCCCCCTTAGAAAAATTAATGGACTTATTCACAAGTTCATTTCGGATATCTCTATCTCTCCAGCAATAAGTTTATTCATACCATTGGACACTAACGACGAGCTTCGTTATCGGAAATCCAAACAACACTGGTCATTCTACGTGATGCGGGATTGTCCCTGCATTACTTATGAAGGAAAATTTCTTTGGAACACGTTAGAGGACGGGCTACACGACATTTTCAATGTAACACCATAAAAAACTCAGATGATAAAACTTTATTAGTGAATTTCCGTAAAATACCGCAGACAAATTTAGAAGACCAACTGTTTTAGCGTCTAAATTTTTCACTGTTCACTTGATTCTCAATGCCTCTTACTGTCTTAGAGACTAGCAGCCCCCCCCCCCAGATCCCACAAGCCCACAGTGGAGGGTGACAGCGACTTTGGGAAACTATGTTAAATGACATTGCATTGTTATATCTTTATACAACAAATACAACTGGAATTGTCTGCAGTAACTAAAATTAACTGTACAAACTGTGTCAGCTGCTCGCCGTACAGACTGCTACACGATTGGCAGTTGTAAGTTCGCAAACTGACTACTAGCGTCGGTTTTACAGTAGTTAAATTTTTTAATTTCTCGTTTAGTCTTTGTAAATTACCTTTTGAGTTTATATAATTTATGAATTTTGTATATATTTATGTACTTTGAAACAATTATTGTACTTATACTTTATGGTTCCTCTGTTTTCTGTTTTACAATTTTACTACATTTCGATGCAGTCATTCACAGGAAACAAATGTTAATATGATTTTTTACCAAATTATGCTCACCATCTTCTTCGACGCCATTTTAAGGCGATAAAAATATAGGCCTACATTTGTTTAGGGTCTCGTATATACTGATACAGGCACCAGTCATCCAGGTGTATACTGTGGTACGGTGTTGATTGTCCAGGCACCTACGAGCATCAACTGTCGTTATTGCCTCCCAATGGAGTATCTAGAATTAGGCCTTGGGAGCGGGGGGTCCGGTCGAGTCGGCTTCATACAAAAGAAAAACAAGTTGAGACTAATGAACATTACTGTCTTTAAGGTGGTTGAAAAACATGTGATAACATCCTGAAATCAATTCCAATTGGAGAAAACATTAATAACACAATAAAAATACGCGTAATTGAAATACTGTTTAGAAGATATTATTGACTGAATACTTATTGACTTATTCCTATATTTCACATTCCAAACGTATGCTCAAATGCTGTGTAACAAACGTGTTTTTATACTTAAAAAAGGGTTACTACTATATTCGCGTACACAGCTGAAAATATAATAAAACAACTTAAAAATTTAATGGGGGTCCAGTCACGTTCGTCAGCCCCCGTCAATACGCCCCTGCCGATTCCATCACTACTACTCCCTTCACCATCATCATTAATTTGTGAAATTCTTCTACACAATAATTTTAAAGTGTATAAAGAGGTTACAAATTCATTTTGAGGTCAACGATCATTTTCTCTTACTTCAAGGATCAAAGATACTGTTTGTTTTCTTTTATTGTATGCTTTATACGCTTTCTCAACATAAATATTTTATTTCTAGTGAATTTTAATTTCATACTTACGTGACGTATATCTTTCCGTTTTACTTCACATTATTGTTAGTATAACTACATTTGTGCCTTGTCATTTCGTCTCATTGGTTTTTTAAATTAATTTTGTCTTATTGGTTAAAATTGCGTCACAGGGTTCTCACTTCTGAATCACACAAAGTATGATCTGGATAACAATTTATCACGATATTCCTATGACTCCCTATTCGTTTTGCATGCTATTTCCTTTATTCTTTTGACCTCACTTAGTAAGCAGATTCAGCAGAACAATGAATGTAACGTTGTCTATATGAAACTAATTCAAAAAAAAAAGGTGAAATCATTGTCCATACCATGTGATGATGTCACCCACACTACTTGATTCAGCGACACAGAATGTCTAACGTTCAGGAAACCAGTAACACAAATGAGAGCAGCAACAACTTGTCCATACCTGTTTTAAATAAAAATGTTGTTACGATTTTCTCATCGATCGTCGGGCGTTTAAATTCTTGTCGCTTTTATTTCTCAACTCGCGAATTGGGTCACGGACTTGGTCCGTTCTCAGGAGTCGCTGTTACTTTTCTTTCCTTCAGGCGTCCAAGGTTTCGTTTCCCTTTCGGAATATATGAAGGTTTTCGTTTAAAACTGAAATTTGTCTAAATATCAAAGTTTCTGATAAGTTAAAATGCCATTGATTTTACTTTTTCCAGTAGTGTATTAAAAATGAATAAGGCCTTTCTCATATACTGCTTTTCAACAAATACTGTTACCTGTGAATACTTTCCAAAATGTCCAGCTTTATTTCGTATTACAAGAAAACATTTGAAGGTTAAACATTTCTTTCACTGCTGCTAAAAGAACCTTGATCAAAATCACATTTTTATTAACAGGAATTATCAATTTAATAATGTTTCTTCTTATCATGGTTCTACAATCGACGCTGGACCGTGATCTTCGTCAATTTAATAATAGATTAAAGTAAAAATATATTCGTGAAATGATACATATTTTAAATTTAAACTCGTTTTCTTAGCTGCTTTTTAAATAAAACTATAAATGTTTTATCACATGTAACAGAAGCCGCTACAGAATATCAAAATTGGAATAATTTCTTACGCCAGAAGTCCTACAGACATAAATAAATAATCACAACTAAGTAAAGAGTTGAATCGTGTAACATATAAAATAACGTTCTTAAAAGATCTTGATCATCACAGGTCACAAGACATGTAGCCAACTTAAAATGTATACTGTTCATTAGGAAGTATAAACTATGAACTGATAATGCAAGATGAAGAAGGAATTGAGGAGGAAGGAACTACTAATTAGCAAAAATAGAGACGAAGATTTGTACGGAACAGAAATTGATGAACAGGTAAAGCTCAAGACAGAGATTATTGATCGCTGACCTTAACACTATAATTGATGAACAGGTAAAGCTCAAGACAGAGATTATTGATCGCTGACCTTAACACTATAATTGATGAACAGGTAAACAGGTAAAGCTCAAGACAGAGATTATTGATCGCTGACCTTAACACTATAATTTCGGACTAAAACACTGTGAAAGGTACAGAAGTGGGAATTTATGAAGCTGTGGTGAGAGATGCGGCTTCTTTTCTCGTGAAATTTGGAAACTTTTAGAACGATTGAAAATGTGCTGAGGATAATGAAATTGGCATTCTTAATAATGGCCAGTGGGAATATGCAAACCTGAGGGAATGGGAAACGAACGGATTAGAGATAGTATGACTGTGGGTCGGAATATAATTGAGAAAATAGAAGAAAGAAAGTTGATATGACACTGCCTTTGGAAGCAGCCTACTTCAAAAAATGGAAACTACAAGGAAAAAAGAAAAGAAAAATAATGAAACCGGGTATCTCAGTAGACGTTGCCTTCTGAGCGGTGGAAGGGCAAGTAAGAATGAAAGAGATTGATAAACGAATGTAAGCTTTCATGGTGTTTACATTATCACAATTTTCCGGGCTGTTAGGCCCTTTTGTACGTTGCTTATGTTTATCACCAGACATTTCGTCCATTCCGATGACAGACATCTTCAGTAGCGCGGGAACACCAATCACAACACCCGTAAAAGAATACGAACAGTCCCGCGGAAACACACAGAACACAGATCGAGGGTGGTTGTAATCTGTGTTCTCGCGGGCTGTATTTGATACTGAAACATCAAAATAATTGCCAAAAAATATGAGGAGGGAGAGAAGAGAGAGAGAGAGAGAGAGAGAGAGAGAGAGAGAGAGAGAGAGAGAGAGAGAGAGAGAGTTTAATAATATAGTTTAAAATTGTGAGAAAAAAGATTAATTATGTCATTCGCGAAGGCATAGCCATATAATTGCGCACAAAGAGCAGAGAATACCCTGTTTAAAATAATATGTTTATCGTTCTGAAAAGAAGCAGAGATTGGTTTTACGTCTTTTACAGCACAAATAATTAAAAAACGTTACTTGATAAATAGATCAGAGAACAACAGATACACGGACAGTTTGGTTGGAACAGAAACGTGAGGCACCATGAGCTCTCCTATCAACAGTACGACGTGAATTTCTAATGAGTAGCAAGCTGGATTGGCGTTACTACGAACACTCGCCATTTGGGTGAACCCTGACATCAGTGGCGTCAACATAACGACATTAAAAAACAATTTAAATGTATTTCACGCCACGTTAGCTATATTTCCTTAATTTTCTACGAAATCCACTAAAGAAATTCACTGGTTGGAAACAAGACGAGGTGTTTTTAAATTTTACCACTAAAAAGAAACACGTAAAGCTGCCAAACATTCGGAAAACCGTTATCGCTACAGCTCAGGACACTGTCTGTCTACTTGCCAACGTAGCCACCACACCTTTTACAATGTTCAAAATGCGACATCCGTTAAAGAAAACTTTCAAGGTTCCATTAGAACGTTTTAGCACCGCTTGTTGACCCATGGCTTTTAACATATGAGTCAAAACATAACAACTACTTTATCATTCTAGCGGCGGTTGCTACAAAAACAAAACATACTTTCCTTTATGTAAGTGAAATGGTGCGTCAGAGCCAACCGAACCTTGAACGAAATTAATAAATGCACAATGACAACCGAAATTCTTTAAGTGCTCATACTAAGCCATATGATGATAATAGGGAAATGTATTAAATATGTAGAGTTGCATATATTTTATCTTGTAACGAACTTTGTAATTGAGACTTATAAATCAGTTGCTGTAGTGCAAATATGTAGTGCGGTACATGAAAATCTGCGTAAATTCGAGAACAATACTCTGGATTTTCGAGCAGGAAAGCGACTTGAGAGACTCTACCATCCCTAACTTATACTTACGGTTCACACCTCACTGACGGAGGTGTCAAGTATCGATCATCAGGTCACCGGACTCCAGGTACCAACATCGTTCTTCATTCTACCTATAACAGAAGTCCAAATTTTAATATTAACATTCATATCATAAACTTTAAAAGGACTCTTAATGACCGAAAACTGTATAAAAACAAACTATTAAAAGACATTTACTTTTAGTTAATTTGTGTTGGCCAACAGACTAATTTGTAAAATAAATTAACAGCAAGAACTTTGTAATATAAATGTAAATTACAAAATATACAAATATAAAAATATGTGTAGTTGTATGAGAATTGTACTCTCACTATTGTGTGTAGTAATATAGATGATGTCTTCTAGTCTTCATTCGGCTCTCTCTGCTGGTCTTCACTTTGGTAATATATAATTGTAATTGTAATGGTGTTCTGGTATAATATTACCCAGATTGACTTTTATGGTGCGTAGGTGTAGTAATGACGTTCCGCTCCGGGAGACGTCGATTTGGTAATGTTCCTAAATAATGCTGTTATCAAATGTTCTTGGTGTATGTTGTTGTTGTAGCAATTTGAAATGTGATATAATTTTATAATTCTGAAATAATTGTTTTCGAGGTGTTTATATTCTTAAAATTTAGTAATAAATTGAGATTATTGATTGTAATTATAAATAGTATGGTATGGTGTGTCTTCTAGTAATGATCTTCCCTTCGTTAAATTTATTAAAAAGACAATCCACTTTGAATTAGGCGCGAACAGCTCTCTTCTTCTTCCTCTTGAAAGGTTGTAATTCGCATATATTGCCTTTAAAGGTTGTCGAGTTTTCTTTATTAATTAATGGTTATATTCCTTTATTAAAGAAATCAAATTCAATTCACTAGATAACAAGCGTTTATTCAACAAAATAATGAATTTGCTTAATTGAAAACAATGTTATAATGCCGTATCGACTCACTCAGGTCCGGTCGATCTATGACTTTTATATTGGTATTATACACATATAGGTTCTTTTAACGGTTATTTATAAAAAAGCCAGAGAAGGTCAGGGTCAGAAAGTATAACACTTACAATGCTGAAAATGTATTAAAATTAAACAATAGAATGGTAATTAGTAATAATAAAAGTTTATATATAATTTGTATTCACCACAGTTCAGCAAACAGTCGACTGGTTGTGTTGATGAGATCAGTCAAAGTGGCCGTCTGGCGCATGCGTGGATTTCACCTTCTAACATTGACAAAGTACTTGTGGAATAAATATGTTCCTTCTGCGATTAAATCCTCTTCGTAATCGTTTAATCTCTTCTTGGGTATAGTTTAATGTCACTGGAGTAAGATGGAAAAGTCACTGGGTGTAAAAATGTTGTTAAATAAGTAGATCAATTGGTGTTTATGTGTGTCCGTTTAACCTCGAATATTCACTTGGTATTTGGTGTGATTCCAGTGTTATTTCGTTTAAATAGTGATATGTGATGCTGTTTATAGGTGTTATGTAGTTCATAGGGCAACTTCACCACTTCACAATGATTAGAATAGTTTAAAATTTAATTTTTACACAAAAACTGATTCCGAACTTTAGTTATACGTAATCGCCATTAAGGTTGGGTTTTATAAAATATTCACGTCAAGTGTGCTCTTCAATGTATAATAATGAACTGCGTGGATTTCCTTCGTCATCCGAAACGTCTTAGCCAATTTAATATTAAAAAGACATTGTTTAAAATTGCCATAACTTCCGACACACTTTAATTTCGTGCACTATGCTTATAAAGTAAATTCGTTATTACTTAACTGTTTGAAATATAAAATACATATTCGTTTTCACTATTCTATTCTACTTATTTTGATAGTAATTAAGTTAGTATTACAAAGTTTTATCTGAAAATTATTTCTTATAATTTTTTGGGAGGTAGGCCTAAAATTATACTTCCCTGTCTTCTATGTAAATAATAGCCATTTTAACTAATATAATTATTATTCTATGAAATCTGAAATTTGTATAATTATCAATTCTCACTTATTTTATTGCAATTTAGTATATTAATGATGGTTTTTTCATATAATTCAGTTGTATATGATTCCCCTTCTGATAAAGTTAGTGAACCTATTTCAGTTTCAAATGGTATTTCATTAGATAATCAAATAATTTTACTCATATAATGACCATATCTTTAGAAAGCCTTATTTACATAGTATTTAATATGTTGGGTGTATCTTGCCTAAATATTGTCAGTTTGCCTGGTTTATAAGATTAGGTTTATTAATTATTCTGCATTTTAACTTTATTATATTGCCTAGATTTGAATTGTGGCTATTTGCAGAATGTTTTACTAATGTAATTATTTTATTTCCTTCTCTGACTTCTGACTCTGATATATTTGATTAAAAATTAGTTCTCTGATCTGGCATAACAGTAATTATAGATTATACAATTAAAATATAACACCCAGATATATAAAACTGGTGTTCTTAATAACATTGTTTTGGTATATCACCTAATAACATAATAAAAAGTATTTCTACAACATTGGAATGTTATCTAATTTTAGATAATGCATTCCTAAATTAACATGAACAATAAAATAACAATTATAATACTAATATTTCTTATGACTAACCCTTACTTATCTAAATGCTATATTTAATTAGAACCCCACATTTGGATCCATATATAATTGTTAATACCTTCTACTACTCCATCATAAACAGTTAGTTCTGTAATTCCCCATTTTATAAGATTTATGCCCCCTCTTAAAGTATAACCCTGGCTATCTAAGTTATATTCCATTCTATGGAATGTTCATACAGTTTTAGTAGCTTTTTATTAGTAAAATTACTACTTCATTATCAAAGTAGGCACTGTTCACAAAACTTAAAGTTTGTTACTTTGTACTGCTACTCATGCACCTTTCTTAAAGTTTATTAGTTATAATTTGATCACTTACACCTTTCCATGGTAAATTATTACTATATTTACTAGTCTTTTTCTAGTTTTTAATATGAAATATTCAACCATGGGGGAACTGTGAAGATTTGTTTATGCACATTACACAATAACTTTTTGAATGCACTAATATTTACTACAGCTAACACTTTTAGTTTTTTGTCAGTTTTACAGTGATATGGTTTTTTAATGTGTTATACTTTCTTTTTTGGGCATTCATTGATTTTGGGGTTTTTTGGGGGTTCTTTCCCTATGGGGTTTTTGTTTTATATGGGTCGTCTTAATTATTCTTCTTTCTTCTTGAGTTTGGTTATTCTTCCTTCTTCTGTAGTTTTGGATTATCCTTCCTTCTTCCTTCTTCTGTAGTTCTTATTTTTATTATTCTTCTTTCTTCTTTGAGTTTGGTTCTTCTTTATTCTTCCTTCTTCCTTCTTCAGTAGTAGTAGTTTTAATTAGTCTTCCTTCTTCTTTCTTCAGTAGATTTAGTTTGTTCTTCTTTCTTCAGTAATAGTAGTTTTAATTATTCTTCTTTCTTCTGTCTTCTGTATCTTTGATTGTTCTTCTTTCTTCAGTAATAGTAGTTTTAATTATTCTTCTTTCTTCTGTCTTCTGTATCTTTGATTGTTCTTCTTTCTTCATTCTTCAGTAGTAGTAGTTTTAACTAGTTCTTCTTTCTTCATTAGATTTAGTTTGTTCTTCTTTCTTCTTTGAGTTTTAATTGTTCTTCCTTCTTCTTTAGCTTTGATTGTTCTTCCTTCTTCAGTAATAGTAGTTTTAATTATTCTTCTTTCTTCTGTCTTCTGTATCTTTGATTGTTCTTCTTTCTTCATTCTTCAGTAATAGTAGTTTTAATTAGTTCTTCTTTCTTCAGTAATAGTAGTTTTAATTATTCTTCTTTCTTCTGTCTTCTGTATCTTTGATTGTTCTTCTTTCTTCATTCTTCAGTAGTAGTAGTTTTAATTAGTCTTCTTTCTTCTTTAGTTCTAATTATTCTTCTTTCTTCTGTCTTCTGTATCTTTGATTGTTCTTCTTTCTTCATTCTTCAGTAGTAGTAGTTTTAATTAGTCTTCTTTCTTCTTTAGTTCTAATTATTCTTCTTTCTTCTGTTTTCAGTAGTGGTAGTTTTGACTATTCTTCCTTCTTCTGTAGTTTTTCGCCGTGTATGCCTTCGTTTCTTCTGGTCTGGTTTCTTTGACGGGGTATATTAATTGCCTGCTTCTATCTTACCTGGGTAATTTTGTTATTATTAATTTTAGTCTTCTGGGTTTTTAAATTTGTATTATATTATATTATTTGCAGAAATTTTCTTTATTCAACCTTTCTTGTGAATATATTATTAAACAGTGCATTTTAATTAATTCTCATCTGGATATTCCATATATTAGAGCTTTATTAATGATCACTGAGTAATGTATTTGTGTGGATTATCTGTCATGCTACAGATTGCTCTCTTCCAGAAGTGATTAGTTCAGATCATACTTAGTTTGTCTGAAGTAATTGCTTATGACATTATATTATAAATTATATTTCTTTACTTCCTTCACATTTCTAAAAATTTTTTCTCCTATATTTTTGAGCTTATTTATATCTCATTATTAACTGGATTCTTACTGATAGTAATAGTCATCTGATGTTCGTTATTTTTTATTTTTCCATTTTCTTCTTAACTCGTTTCTTTATCCTTGGGATATTTATTCCCTAAAATTCCCTAATACGTTAGCTGGGGCAGTGTCCAGAGGGGCTCTGTAGGCATCTCACTCTGCTGGCCATACTACGTCATTTATTGATTACAGAGGTAAATCATCTCTGACCAATACATAATAATACTGCTGGACTTATCTCAGACAGTTATTTATAAAAATTATATAAGAATAGTCCACCTTATGACTATAAAAAAAAATTAAATATCTTTGGATATTTCACTTCGTATACGAACAGATCTATTAATATTTCTATCTTAGTGAATCTCTATCTCAGTTATTTTTCTCAATGGTTAGCTCTGCTGTCATTTTATTTCTCCTTGTGATTGGAAGCTGGTATAATATAATCCTCACTTATTATTCAGTGTAAAGTTTTTAATTCTCTGTCATTTTTTGACTGTTATCACAATCTCCTTCTGGTCATTGGTAGCATATATTTTGTATTATATTTTTGTTCCTTTCTTAATTCTTGTGAATCGTTCCACTAGTATTATGTTTTTTCAATTACTCTTTTAATTGTCTTTCTAATAACTGACATTTATTGTATGATCATCTTTTTCATATGGATTTATTTATATATAGTTTTTCCTTTCTTTTTCAAAATTTTATTTTGCTCTTGCTTTTTATCCAAATGCACTCTTTAATTATTAATGCCATATGTTTAATATCTCTGTTTATTTGACATAAAATTCTCATTAATTTCACTTCACAATAAGTTTATTCATTTAAATTGTATTAGTGGTTTGTACTGCCATTTCTTTATTCTTGAAAGTTTTTCAGAATTGGTCCCATATATAATTGTTTGTAATGTTTTATCCAAATGACCTTTCTTCTTGTTCATTTCTAAAGTAGTTTTAAGATAAGGTTGTAAGTTGTTCTTACTTCTTCTGAATTTTGTGGTTTAATTCAAAATTCATTTTCTTCTTTTTATTTTCCATAAAGTTTTTTCATAAATATTTGGTAGTAAGTAGACATTACTTCATTTTTGAATTTTGAGATTTACTTACTTCTTCTATACCTTTCCTTACTCATAATATTTTTTCATAAATATGGTTAACATATCATATTATTACCCTAAATATGGTATTAGCTCTCTTCTTTTCTTTATTTCAAATGTACTCCTTATAATTATTTTTCTTTTAAATACCCAGGTTGAAGATTTTTATTAGGTTGGACAATTGCTCATAATTTCTTTTTCTTTGACATAGTTTTTTGCCATTGCCGGTTATCATAACATCAGTCCCTTTTTGTGGAGGTGTATGGTATTAGACTTAACCGTAGTCTGTCACTTCATTTGCTCTCATTGTCCGGATGACCATAGTCTTCATCATCGTTCCGGTACTAGTGACATCTCTAGCCTTTGTCTTGTATTTCATTTTTCTAGCTGCTATTCCTTTGTTGGCTGCTAAGCTTATTCGGCTCCCTCTATCATAGTGTTTTATATACCAGTACGTCTCTGGTCCATCAATGATCAATGATACCATTGACAATCTACCATATATCTCCATCCCTGTTGTATTCCATTTACCTCTGATCACTTCCCCGTGGTAAACTACTGTCTGCTGGTAAACCATTTCTGAGATTACCATCAATCTATTTCCATAATTTCTGGAACTCACGATTTCTTCATTGTTGGTAATAGGGATATTATCATTATCAAATAAACCATGGTTCATCATTTCCATTTCTTCCCTTGTTTTCATTAATTTCTTTGGATGCCTTCTTTTCATTCGCTTTTGTTTCACTTCCATATCCTTAGTATTTTCTTTCTTCCCGTTCGTTTTCTTTTCAGGTAACACTATCACTGGCTCCATTGTTTTATTGTTTGGTATTTCCTTTCGTTCTGGTTTGCTGTTGTCCAGTGTCTTATCCAATTCTTCATCCAAGGATGTGACGTTTTTATCTATTTCACTCAAACCTTCCTTCAAGATTTGTCTGTATTCTTTTCTATCCCTTCTTTCCTCTTCCCTGTCTTCTTTCATTTCCTTATGCCATCGTCGGTTATCCTCCCTTATTTCTTCTCTTAACCGTTGGTAGTCCTCTCTTAACTCTTTCCTTAACTGTTGATGATCACTTTCGATTTTCTTATTGGTTTCTTCCATCTTTTCTTCCAAATTCTTCTTATTTTCTTCCATTTTCTTTTCCACCTTTTTACTGGTTTCCTCAATTCTCTTATTGGTCCTTTCTATTTTACGGCCCAATTCTTCTTTTGTTTCTTGGTTGTCCTTCTTCAATTCTTCCCTTAAAGATTGGTTACCATTCTTCAAATCTTCTAATCTTTTATTATTTTCTTCTGTAGTAGAATCCATTTTCTTACTTAATTCTTCCTTGGTTGCTTGGTTGTCCTTCTTCAATTCTTCTTTTAACGATTGGTTATCATTCTTCAACTCTTCTTTTGTTGCTTGGTTGTCCTTCTTCAAGTTTTCTTCCATCTTCTTGCTGTTTTCTTCCATCTTCTTGCTGTTTTCTTCCATCTTCTTATTTAAATCTTGACTCAACTTCTCACTGGTTGATTTGAATTCCCGGAGGATCATTTCCATCATTTTGTTCGTTGTACCTTCTTCTGTAGTCCTAGACTTATCCACTTCCTTGTCTTGGACATGTACGTCCCCTGTTTGAGTGGGTACTTCTGGTTGTTTCTCTGGTGGTGTTGGTTGTTTATGTTCCACCCGTCCTAATATTCTTTCCACGTCCTCCACTGGGGTCGCCTCCTTATCCTCCATATCGAGTTCTTTCTCGGCCTCCGCCGCTCTCTTCTTTGATGTGGCACGACGCATTATTTTCCCTGATTCCCTGGCTGGGTAACCGCTGCCAAGCTGAATTAGGAATTGGGTAAGTAATTACAGTAATTTCAACCCCTAATTACAGCCCTTTAGTTGGACGCCAATTTTGTAATATATTTGTAAATTACAAAATATACAAATATAAAAATATGTGTAGTTGTATGAGAATTGTACTCTCACTATTGTGTGTAGTAATATAGATGATGTCTTCTAGTCTTCATTCGGCTCTCTCTGCTGGTCTTCACTTTGGTAATATATAATTGTAATTGTAATGGTGTTCTGGTATAATATTACCCAGATTGACTTTTATGGTGCGTAGGTGTAGTAATGACGTTCCGCTCCGGGAGACGTCGATTTGGTAATGTTCCTAAATAATGCTGTTATCAAATGTTCTTGGTGTATGTTGTTGTTGTAGCAATTTGAAATGTGATATAATTTTATAATTCTGAAATAATTGTTTTCGAGGTGTTTATATTCTTAAAATTTAGTAATAAATTGAGATTATTGATTGTAATTATAAATAGTATGGTATGGTGTGTCTTCTAGTAATGATCTTCCCTTCGTTAAATTTATTAAAAAGACAATCCACTTTGAATTAGGCGCGAACAGCTCTCTTCTTCTTCCTCTTGAAAGGTTGTAATTCGCATATATTGCCTTTAAAGGTTGTCGAGTTTTCTTTATTAATTAATGGTTATATTCCTTTATTAAAGAAATCAAATTCAATTCACTAGATAACAAGCGTTTATTCAACAAAATAATGAATTTGCTTAATTGAAAACAATGTTATAATGCCGTATCGACTCACTCAGGTCCGGTCGATCTATGACTTTTATATTGGTATTATACACATATAGGTTCTTTTAACGGTTATTTATAAAAAAGCCAGAGAAGGTCAGGGTCAGAAAGTATAACACTTACAATGCTGAAAATGTATTAAAATTAAACAATAGAATGGTAATTAGTAATAATAAAAGTTTATATATAATTTGTATTCACCACAGTTCAGCAAACAGTCGACTGGTTGTGTTGATGAGATCAGTCAAAGTGGCCGTCTGGCGCATGCGTGGATTTCACCTTCTAACATTGACAAAGTACTTGTGGAATAAATATGTTCCTTCTGCGATTAAATCCTCTTCGTAATCGTTTAATCTCTTCTTGGGTATAGTTTAATGTCACTGGAGTAAGATGGAAAAGTCACTGGGTGTAAAAATGTTGTTAAATAAGTAGATCAATTGGTGTTTATGTGTGTCCGTTTAACCTCGAATATTCACTTGGTATTTGGTGTGATTCCAGTGTTATTTCGTTTAAATAGTGATATGTGATGCTGTTTATAGGTGTTATGTAGTTCATAGGGCAACTTCACCACTTCACAATGATTAGAATAGTTTAAAATTTAATTTTTACACAAAAACTGATTCCGAACTTTAGTTATACGTAATCGCCATTAAGGTTGGGTTTTATAAAATATTCACGTCAAGTGTGCTCTTCAATGTATAATAATGAACTGCGTGGATTTCCTTCGTCATCCGAAACGTCTTAGCCAATTTAATATTAAAAAGACATTGTTTAAAATTGCCATAACTTCCGACACACTTTAATTTCGTGCACTATGCTTATAAAGTAAATTCGTTATTACTTAACTGTTTGAAATATAAAATACATATTCGTTTTCACTATTCTATTCTACTTATTTTGATAGTAATTAAGTTAGTATTACAAAGTTTTATCTGAAAATTATTTCTTATAATTTTTTGGGAGGTAGGCCTAAAATTATACTTCCCTGTCTTCTATGTAAATAATAGCCATTTTAACTAATATAATTATTATTCTATGAAATCTGAAATTTGTATAATTATCAATTCTCACTTATTTTATTGCAATTTAGTATATTAATGATGGTTTTTTCATATAATTCAGTTGTATATGATTCCCCTTCTGATAAAGTTAGTGAACCTATTTCAGTTTCAAATGGTATTTCATTAGATAATCAAATAATTTTACTCATATAATGACCATATCTTTAGAAAGCCTTATTTACATAGTATTTAATATGTTGGGTGTATCTTGCCTAAATATTGTCAGTTTGCCTGGTTTATAAGATTAGGTTTATTAATTATTCTGCATTTTAACTTTATTATATTGCCTAGATTTGAATTGTGGCTATTTGCAGAATGTTTTACTAATGTAATTATTTTATTTCCTTCTCTGACTTCTGACTCTGATATATTTGATTAAAAATTAGTTCTCTGATCTGGCATAACAGTAATTATAGATTATACAATTAAAATATAACACCCAGATATATAAAACTGGTGTTCTTAATAACATTGTTTTGGTATATCACCTAATAACATAATAAAAAGTATTTCTACAACATTGGAATGTTATCTAATTTTAGATAATGCATTCCTAAATTAACATGAACAATAAAATAACAATTATAATACTAATATTTCTTATGACTAACCCTTACTTATCTAAATGCTATATTTAATTAGAACCCCACATTTGGATCCATATATAATTGTTAATACCTTCTACTACTCCATCATAAACAGTTAGTTCTGTAATTCCCCATTTTATAAGATTTATGCCCCCTCTTAAAGTATAACCCTGGCTATCTAAGTTATATTCCATTCTATGGAATGTTCATACAGTTTTAGTAGCTTTTTATTAGTAAAATTACTACTTCATTATCAAAGTAGGCACTGTTCACAAAACTTAAAGTTTGTTACTTTGTACTGCTACTCGTGCACCTTTCTTAAAGTTTATTAGTTATAATTTGATCACTTACACCTTTCCATGGTAAATTATTACTATATTTACTAGTCTTTTTCTAGTTTTTAATATGAAATATTCAACCATGGGGGAACTGTGAAGATTTGTTTATGCACATTACACAATAACTTTTTGAATGCACTAATATTTACTACAGCTAACACTTTTAGTTTTTTGTCAGTTTTACAGTGATATGGTTTTTTAATGTGTTATACTTTCTTTTTTGGGCATTCATTGATTTTGGGGTTTTTTGGGGGTTCTTTCCCTATGGGGTTTTTGTTTTATATGGGTCGTCTTAATTATTCTTCTCTCTTCTTGAGTTTGGTTATTCTTCCTTCTTCTGTAGTTTTGGATTATCCTTCCTTCTTCCTTCTTCTGTAGTTCTTATTTTTATTATTCTTCTTTCTTCTTTGAGTTTGGTTCTTCTTTATTCTTCCTTCTTCCTTCTTCAGTAGTAGTAGTTTTAATTAGTCTTCCTTCTTCTTTCTTCAGTAGATTTAGTTTGTTCTTCTTTCTTCAGTAATAGTAGTTTTAATTATTCTTCTTTCTTCTGTCTTCTGTATCTTTGATTGTTCTTCTTTCTTCATTCTTCAGTAGTAGTAGTTTTAACTAGTTCTTCTTTCTTCATTAGATTTAGTTTGTTCTTCTTTCTTCTTTGAGTTTTAATTGTTCTTCCTTCTTCTTTAGCTTTGATTGTTCTTCCTTCTTCAGTAATAGTAGTTTTAATTATTCTTCTTTCTTCTGTCTTCTGTATCTTTGATTGTTCTTCTTTCTTCATTCTTCAGTAATAGTAGCTTTAATTAGTTCTTCTTTCTTCAGTAATAGTAGTTTTAATTATTCTTCTTTCTTCTGTCTTCTGTATCTTTGATTGTTCTTCTTTCTTCATTCTTCAGTAGTAGTAGTTTTAATTAGTCTTCTTTCTTCTTTAGTTCTAATTATTCTTCTTTCTTCTGTTTTCAGTAGTGGTAGTTTTGACTATTCTTCCTTCTTCTGTAGTTTTTCGCCGTGTATGCCTTCGTTTCTTCTGGTCTGGTTTCTTTGACGGGGTATATTAATTGCCTGCTTCTATCTTACCTGGGTAATTTTGTTATTATTAATTTTAGTCTTCTGGGTTTTTAAATTTGTATTATATTATATTATTTGCAGAAATTTTCTTTATTCAACCTTTCTTGTGAATATATTATTAAACAGTGCATTTTAATTAATTCTCATCTGGATATTCCATATATTAGAGCTTTATTAATGATCACTGAGTAATGTATTTGTGTGGATTATCTGTCATGCTACAACTTTTAAATTTAAACTATTGTATAATTAATTTTCAATATGCCATCATTCTATATATTTGTCTCAGCAATATTTATCTATGTTTATTCATACAAATAAGTATGTGTGTGTTGTTATTTATGTTTTCATGATACAATAAGCGTAAGTCGTTTTTCAGCCCCACGAGGGCTGTTTCTTGTTACGTGCTGGCACAACCTCATGTTCTAGCTGAGACATACTTCGTGGTTTCCGATTTCATATCAGCCCGTAAACTAACAAGGATAGATCATGAGCCACGCTGCTGACGTTTTGCCGCGCTAAGTAGAGAAACACGTGTGGAGTTCTAGAAGGTGATGGTACTCCCAACACTTCTCTATGTACCTGAGAATTGGACTTTAACGAAATCCCAGGCTAGTCGTATTCAAGGGGTCGAAACAGACTTCTCAGCCACGCAGAAGGACATACTTTTCAAGAACGCAAAAGAAATGTTGGTGTACGCCACGAACTAAATATCATGAGCGTACTTGTTAGGATTGACCAGTGTCGGTTGGAAAATCTTAACCGAATGGATGACTGACGCATTCGTAAACAACTATGAAATAATAAGCCGAAAGACGGAGAGGTGTGGGGCGTCCGAAGAAGCGTTGGAGTGACTAGCTCTATCTTCTTGGAATCGTAACAAACCATTTTTACTTTATATAATAATGAAACTTTCAACTTGTGTACTTACTTGTCTTTTCTTGTCGAACGCGTTTCGGCGTGGTGTACGCCTTCGTCAGTTTGAGACACACAGAGAGACTTTATTATATAAAGTGTAGTGCTGTGAAAAAAGACGATGAACAATCAAGACAACTATTTTTAGTTTAATCCTTGTTAAAAATTATACACATAGACGCATGGACAATAATCATGTATAATGTGACAGGTACAAAACTGAAAATATCAAAGGTACTTTTCTGAGACTACGAAGAGTAGAGGGTTTCACGGCCGGCCTTCACATAGTTGGAAATATTATCAGCCGGGCTGTTAGGCCGTGGTCTACAGTCCATGCTGACAGACGTTTCGGCCTCACCATCGGAGGCCATCATCAGTGTCGGTAACAATTAGCATGGTTTAGACGAACACCGTGCCAACTGTTTGGTTTGTATTCGGAATCCAATTTGTACATGATTTCTTGTTTCTTTGGTTTAATAATTTCGCTTTCACATTAATAGATTTAATTTACGTTACCAATGATTACTATACGAAACTGTTCACTATACCTAACTTTCAGCCGTGAATTCGATGTCATTCTCTTAGTACGCTCAGTTAATTTAATTTTAATCTGCAGCCTACCTCTGCCTGAGGTCAATCTTTCCTTAAGTAAACATACCGAGGCATGGTCTACCAGCAAAGAATCTGTACTAAAAATAAACCGCAGGAATTGCGTATTTCAAGGACAGAGTTGAGTTGAAAAATATGAGGAAACTTTCCCAAGCTGACCACTGGTCGATTGCGTAACGCTTTACCGACTTGTAGACACTTTCAAATCGTATCTGCATGCAATTAACTATAAATAAAGCCGGTGATTGTTTTCACACCATATTACGCACTCACGTGTGAAATCTTGCTCGCGCGCGCACACACTGACACTCACACTCATTTATAAGATTCAATACGTTTATTCATTAACACATTCACCTATTTCTGTGCATGTGAAGTTGTGAAGAAAGAAAAAGACCAACGCTATAATTCAACAGAACCGCAGAAGCTTAATGTTGGTGTGAGTTTAAGGATAGTAGCAGGATCACAGTAATAACCAGGAGATAGATGAGCTACTAAAGCATGAGGACACTGCAAGATTCGTAAAGGCTCAACGAATACAATGGCTAGGTTACCTAGAGCGGATGGATGATCAGCGTATGCCAAAGAAAAAAGCTGAGGATGCAGGTCTATAAAAGCAGAAAGAGGAGCCGACCTAGGATAAGATGGTTGGATGATGTGCTGTAGATCTAAGAAGAATGGATGTGAGAGGTGAAACCGAGATGGCAATGAATAGGAGACACTGGAGAAGATTGTTGTTGGAAGCCAGGGCCTATGTTGAGATGTAGTGATAAAGAAAAAGAAGAAAAAGCAGTATCACATTATTCACTTTCACAGGTCGTTTCCAGTGGAAAGTAGTCTTACTTTAGCGCATCATATTACAAAGCAAAGTAAAATATCTTCAGAAAATATTTAAAAAATAGGGAATAAAGACCGTCGAACAAAGGAAATACTAAATAACAGAAAAAACACCACAGCCCACGAAACAAGAACTGCTTGAAATTCCTGGATGACGAGAAAGAAGAGGACAAAATGTTTCGTACGTAAGACTAGAAATATACGATGACGTACTGTCGGTTTTTAATACATGGTACTAACACATAGTGCAGGAATCTATTTCTAGTTTATTAAACATCAGACAACGCGTAAGATCTAAATTCGGAATTTTCTATAAACAATTCCAAGGTCCGCGGTGTGCCGGGTTAAATATTCCGTATCGGTAAAACTTCAGCTGTGAATACGTGAGAAGATAGAATCACGGCGAAAACTGTCTAGAAATAGAGAAGCACAGAATACCAATAGGCCTATCTATCAAGTCGTCTACCATTATTTACTGTAAATCGTATGGTATATCGTGCATGTAGGCCTATCGTTACACAAATACAAGCGAAAGCTGTTAAAAGTTCTGACTGGATGCGACATAATAACATCTGTGCTGGTGTCTAAAATGAACCAAGCCAAAATTAGTTAAACTTCATTGAATGTTACCAAGTTGAGTTAATGGGGATCAGAAAATGGGTCGGGAATATTTCCGATCTGCTAAAGAAAATGGGCCTTTTAACAAACAAAGGGAAGAATTTCAATTTTACTATCGCAATGGACAAAGTGTGATTCATTTTTTTCTGAATTCACTGTAAAATCACAAACACAGACCACTGGCAGAGGTAAATATGAAGAGGTAACCAGTTATGCGAAATTGGGGCATGTCTTCGTGATCTACTTATGTGATTGACAGAACAAGTGGAGCCATCAGAATTAATAAAAATAATAATAATAATAATAATAATGGATCCTTTTTACCCCCTAAACAGTCTAAAAGTGAGGCAGGGTGGACTGCCTTCTGAGAGCCTTTCCTCATACAATGAAGACAGAGTAGCCAACAATATGCTTCAACCGCTCATTATTACCACAATACTCATTTTCATAGGCTGAGTCGACCTGGGAGTTAAAAATGCGCCTTAATTCTGTGCTACAAACAGGAATAGAACCCGGCATGGATTTGTGGCCTGGTGCCATACCCATTGGTATACTAATACTAACCCCCTTAATGTAAAAATAACGTTACTTTTACTTTTTTAATAAAAATATTTCCATGTTATTGAATAAATATAACTTTACTTAATTTACTTTCATTTCTAAATATAAACGTTTTATTGAATAGTGAATATTGGTATTCTCACTTTTAAATAGACCGTTTGACATTTGTCTATCTGTCTATCTGTCTATCAGCTATTTATCTGTTTTGGGTATGCCACACTACCACTTTGGAACGCATCAACCGTTATTATTAAAACTAGGCATCCATTCCTCCAAAAATAGGGGGCGGGAGGCAAAATATGAGGGGTCAAATTGTGAAAAACCCGCAGAAGCCCGTGTGCGGTATCATATTAAAGGGAATTTTAACGACAATCTAAAAATAGTGTTCAGTTTTAAAATTTAAACTATTTTAGGACATCAGGGCCTAAAAATCGAGTGAAAACTTTTATAAAATTGCAAAAATTCATATGGGGTATCAAATTAAAGAGAATCTTAACTAACATCTGTACGTAGTGTTAAGTTTTAGATATTTCAAAACTTTGGGATCCAAGCCCAAAAAGAGAGACAAAAAATTTGAAAAAAATTTCATAATCCCGCAAGGTGTCAGGGTAAAAGGAATTGTAACCCCAAAATCGAAAATTTCGAATTTTTAGTGTTTATTGTATGATTCTGTGCTCCATAGTTGTTATATTACTAAAAAAATACTAGAGAAATCGCGATTTTAAAATTTTTTTTAGATATATGAAAAATTATCTGATATTGAAATTTATGTAGCCCTAATAATTAATGTACTTCATTCAAAATACAACGCGAGTTCTACAGGTCAGGGATTATACTGGAATAAATTCATAATCATAAGACTGATAACAACAAACTGTGTATTTTTAATGAAGAGCAAGTATTCTCTACTCATGCTTTGATGGCGAATAAAATTGCTGTCGAAATTTTATGGTTCATTAGACCTCTATTTCCTTCCCATTTGTAATTACGCTTCTCCGTCAAGCACCGTTCTTCGTGCAGTTAAATTATTATATTTTTTGCAGCAACTTCAATTATGCATTAATATCAGAGTTTTCAGTCACCGACCTCTGCAACAAGTCATACACTAATTTTAGTTTAAATTTTTTTTTTTTAATCCTGTTCTCGAATAATCTTGTTATCCATAATAATCCAATCGGTATGTGTTGATAAACTGTGCTAAAACAGTTAATCAGAATTTTTTTTTAATGATTGTAATTATAATATAATGATACTAGTATGCTTCCTGAGCTGCAGAACTCTCTCATTATTTTGAACTAAGTACATTTATTATTATTATATAAATCTCGATACTCGATAATTTTTCAATTATTGGGAAAATTACTAAATCCAAATTTCTCTACTGTTTCTTTTATAATATAACAACTGAAGACCATACAATAAGCATTAAAAATTCGAAACATTCAAATTTTGATTACAATTCCTTTTAGTCTGACACTCTGCTAAATTTTCACAGCTTTTTCAAATTGTTGATCTCTGTTTTCGGCCCTGGGATCCCAAAATTTTGAAAGATTAAAATATAATATTAAAATTCATTAATTCATACCCCACGTAAATTTTGCGATTTTGACAAAATTCGATACCCACTTTTTGGATCCTGACGTCCACAATTTTTGAAATATTCAATAACGAACACTATATTCAAATTGTGGTTAAAATTCTCTTAATTCACAATGTTGACCCCCCTCATATGTTTTCCTCTCGCCTTCCTATTTTAGGGGCGATCAATCTAAAAAACTATAGAATTCTGTAGGATAAAAGTGTGGACACACGTGCTATGTTTTACGAAAATCGGGTTAATACGTTCAAAAGATATCGTGATATGTGTCTAGACAGACAGACAAACAAATGCAAAACGATCGAGTATAAACTGAGAACTCGCTTTGCTCGTTCAGCTAGTCATTTATCTAAATAAATATAAGATAATTATTGGTTATTCGTCTTCCTCAGTCGCCCCGTGTTAAATAGATATCTAAACGCACAAACCTTTAGTTTAGATTACTAGAAACAAAGAATGTGATCTACCATCACACAGTCCTGCAATAACAGGATACCCATCCGAACAACTAAATGCCTTAGCGCTGTCTTTATCAACATGATACCTTTTACGGAGACCAATAATTTGGCATCACTTGTTGAAATGCCTGTTCCGTCTTACAGAATGTTCAGTTGCATTACCAAGAACCGAATCTTAGGTGACAAGGCCTGTATGTAGCGCGTCGGTTTCAGAAGTGGGAGGCAAACTATGTGGAATTGTCTCGTAATAAAAACAGACGTTATCAGAATTTTCTTGTAGTTCGTAAAGCGTTTTATCACAGAGGAATATTGATAAAGTTCTTTAAAACTGTGCACTTAGCGTAAACCTCCACTTTATCACCAGCTACTTTTCAATCAGAATCAAATATTTCTTTACGAAGCGCAAATAAGTGAAACATAAAGTTGATAAAATGTTAGCATTTTCGCCTCTGTGATCCATTTTATATATATTTTATGTTGCACTTTAATATTTATCTTTATTGGTGTCTCTCTCTTTATTTCTCTCTCTCCCCCTCTCCCTCTCTCTTTCTCTCCGCCTTCCTTCTCTATTTCCCTTTTATTCGAAAAACCAAAGAAACAAAACCAATTATGTCAAGCTGAATTCGTACACATATATATCTGCATTAACAGGCCGACGTGAAGTGAGGAAGGCGAAAACTTGTTGACCTTGAAATCAAGGTCACTGAAAGAACATGCTGTAGGTGTGGGGGTCGCTTGGATACCGCCTGAATAACTGTATCAACGGAAAGTAACTGTTTTCTGTTGTTGGTTTCACTGGTAAATGAATCACATGTGATTCAACGCAGTTATTTGAACGTCTCTCATTTTTTATTATTGTTTTTTAGTTAATGTGTCGTGTATTCCGGATCTAAGAATCGTGTGTTAAGCGGTACAAAGCATTTACTGCCTCCATAATCGCGAGGAAAAAACATGTCAATTATCGTATCAAGCTCCGAACCCCACGGCCTTCTTTCTTAATGTGAATTTTAAAAACGGTATTTCAGGAATCGGTTCCAACTTCGCTTAGCAGACCAAATTTTAAATATAAATTACCTCAAGTAAAATATTGTTAATCTTTCACTTCTTAAATAGATTAGGAAAACTAAATTTTAACATTATTTTTTGGTGGATTAATATTAATTGTGATCGTGATCACGATGACAACGAAAACGACGAGACGATGATCATCGTCATCATCAATAAGAGGTCAGCTGATTAGAAGAGATTGATTGTTAATGCATTAAACTACATTCAATAAATTATCTTAGGTAATAGTTCCGAGTGACTACCTGTGCTGTGGCAGCCACAAAACTTGCAAAAACCGCGTTTTTTGTTTTTCTACGTAAACTAAATGTCAAAACTAGGTGCGGACGGGAAAAATTCGCAATTTTTATATAGGTTGCTAAAAAAATGCATAATTACTTATACCAATACAGCACTGAAACACAATGCTGTTTCGAGTTTGTTGCTTTTCCAGTCATCTGCACAAAAACCGAGTATTAGTGGAAACCCGATTTCTGCCAAAGAAAGAAAGACGTGTACAGTAAAAGGCAAGGGGTGGACCTAGGCCACCCCGCCTTACTTCGAATTGGTTGCTTTTTCTGTGATCTCCACAGAAACCGTGTATTATTTTTAAAAAAACGAGTACTAGTGAAAAACAAGTTCTGTCGCAAAAAAATGAAACATTTATAGTAACAGGCCACCCCCCCTTACTTCCAGTTGGTTTTTTTTTACGTGGATTTCACAAAAAGCGAGTAAGGTTAGTAGTTAGGTCAGTTTGCATGTTAACCTAACAACATTAATCTTACCTTATTTACGTACAAAAAACTACCCTATTAACAGCGTACGCAGCTCAGACGTGAATTTCACTGAGAAAATGAAAAAACCGCGTTTTACATTACATTTTTTCCACAACTTTTTTTTTGCAAATTTTCCGTGTCCGCGCCTAGTTTTGACCTGTAGTTCACGTAGAAACACAAAAACGCGGTTTTTGCAAGTTTTGTGCTGCCAGTGCACAGGTTGTCACTCGGAACTACTACCTTATCTTAAGTCAAATTATATAAAATTAAGTTACAATAAGTAATCCATGTTATGCCATTAACACACGCCCGCGCGTGCGCGCACACACACACACACACACACACACACACGATATAAAACCTTTTGTCATTAAAACTTTTTATTGAAAAAACTTTTGTCTCGAGTTCGAAATTTAAAGTACTAAACTGTAATAGAAAACAAAGGCCTAATTAAATTATAAACAAAGAAAACAAATGGAGAAACAGACAAAACTTACGAGGTTAAACAAACAACGTTACTTAACGTTACTTAAATGATAACAGAAACAGCTGTAAACTATTTTTACACGTGACGACTTTCCTCCATTCCTAAATACCTCCAGTTTCGTCTACCGTTACTAGCGTAATTTACTTACAAATAATCACTTAAGTATGGAGGTAAGGAAAAGGTTCGCAAAAACATTTGTGTGGAGTGTCTTAACTTATGGGTGTGAGGCGTAAACCCCCGGAAAAATAGAAAGGAGGAAGCTGGAAGCAATGGAATGTGTGTCTGGAAGAGGACGAGTTGGATGGAGAAGAAAAGTAATGAGCAACTCCTCGCAGAAGCGAACGAAGATAGATCACTTTTAAAAAAGATTGGAAGAAGAAGTGGAAAATAGATCGGGCACGTGTTACGACACAATCAATTCTTAAGTAACGTTTTTGAAGGAAAGGTGATGGAGGAAAACCAAGAGTACGATCAAGAGCATCGTTCCTCAAAGACGTGGGGAAGGAGAAGAACTTCCTATCGTACTGCGATTTAAAGAGGACGATGATTGAGAGAGAGACGTGGCTAACTCGACAAGGCATGGACTTTTGTTGATGATGATGATGTTATCAGTGTCTAGAACAGATGACTTCCCTTAATAATAATTAAACATGTTTCTTTGCTTTAATGTAAAACTCATCACATGAGTTCAGTGGAGTTTCCGATGCCAAATTTAATGGACGTGTGTATACCAAAGACATAAAGTTAATCACAAAGTTCTTATTTCCAAATAGATTGCATTCAGTACTTAAGACCTGAGTGGGCCTCTCCACGTAATATTATCGGGTTCATGTGTGCCCATTGCATTTTGTATTTAATGTCGATGTTTTGTTATTGTGACGTTTCTATTATCTTTCTTCAGTCCCTCCTAATTCTCTCCAGAGGTAATAACAGCTAGTTGGTGAACGTCGTTAAAAGAAAAGAGAGCTTGTTAAAAGGAAACAGTTACGGAAAATGAACGATAAATCGATTCTTTTTGGACGACGAACGAAACACATTTTTTATATAACCGTAATTAACCATAAGTAGCCACATCCATTTCAAAAACACTATCTAATAATAAAGTCGGTTAGCCTGACTATAAATTAGCGACTTTATTCGGTGGGACTTTCCCATTAGTTGTTAACCTGACTGTCTAATATTGCCGTTACTACAAGTCATTAAAACTCCTTACGGACACATTTTATTTTATTTTTTTTGTCAATTTCCAGCGATTAGGAAACGTCGTTAATTCATTCTCCGGTGTGCAACGCGGTTTCGCAAAAGTGGCGTCTCGGGTTACAGAAGCCGGCTCGTTACAGGCGCTATACCACGCGACTCCTTTCACTAAAACTGAATTAAGCAAAACCTCCTGCGAACACGCTGTAATGTTACACCTAGGCGTGATGCAATGTTTGTTTATGTGCGCGCGCGTACCGTACACAAAGGCGCGTTCACACGTGCCGTACACTCTTCAACGAGCCCTCCAAACGAAAACAGAGGTCTACAACTTCAGAACTCTTATGTAATGTGTTCTGCCATCATTGTTTCTCTTCTCTCTCTCTCTCTCTCTCTCTCTCTCTCTCTCTCTCTCTCTCTCTCTCTCTCTCTCTCTCTCTCTCGACACACACACACATGCACGTGCGCGAGGAGCATGTGTATACCTGGTACAGGAAAGCTGTAATGCCTTGAGAGATTCTGGTGTAATTCTATATAGTAATGTCTGTTCTGGTCTGCAGACATTCGAAACTGTTGTAGTACAACGGATTAGCAGAGGAGAGGTCCAGCGGAAGCCAGCTCCTTAATAAGAGTAATCTTTTTTACAACGCGATCTTAATAAGAGTTCATTATACAACGCGAGCCACAGCCCTAAGAGGCTCTACAATCTCACACAAAAGAGACATTACTTTTAGTAAGTGTATATTCCCTGATTGAGTGTATACTACGGGTGGGATGAATCTCCCCCCAGGAGTATTGAAAAGCTCAGAGATCACTTAAAGTAGGCCTATTTCCAAAGCAGTTGGGTGTATCAAAATAAGACTTATAAATAACTGTAGAAATAAAATAAATTACAGCATTTGTAAATAAATAACATAAAGTCAGCGTTTTCTTAATAATGACAATTACTCAACATTAGGTAAATGACGCACGTATTAGTAGCATTAACAATCACGCCAGAAAACGAAAGCTGGTTTACTTACTTTTAGACGAAAAGTATACACTTACATGGGAAGGATCCTGAATTTCTCATTTGTTCTAACGAAAATGGGGATTCCATTACATAAGTAGAGTTTGGTGTTGACAAGACGGTGGCTATGCGCGATAACATTTAAAACATTTTAAACAAACTGAATATTAATAAACTGTTATAGTAATTAGAAAAATAATAAAATTAATTGAATTGTACTAATTGTTTGTTCGTATTTTTTTTATTATATGTGCTACGTGCCCTGAGATTGACAATCTATTTGTACATACTTTAAAATAAAAAAAAATCTGATTATTCACATTAATTATTTTGTTTGATTTCAAATAGTAGTAGCACAATTACATACTTATGTTATTAACATTAGCCCGTTTGCAGTAATATTTTTTTTCTTAATTTTCTTTACCTAATTTGCATTTCCTTAGCTTAATATAGCAAACGCCGTGTCAAGAAATTTTTCTTATATAGTATGAATTTCACGTCTCTTTAAATAAAAATTACAGTTTTATAAGTTTGCACTAATATTAGAAAACAAAACAAAAATCAGGATCCGTTTTATATGAGCGTTCAAACGTAGTTTTACAATTCTTTTAAACGTTTTTTTCTTTTGCCTCAGTCAGAAACAGGCTACAACTGTCTTCCAGTAAAATCGGCTAATTTGTTTGGGCAGCTTACCTCATATCTGCGAAACGGTCATAGACGACGCAACGTCATAATATGAACGAATGTCTGTGTAATAGTTTCTTCAAATAAAACATGTTGCTTGTGAGAGAGTGCCAAAAATTAATATTAAGTTTATCCTTGTTTACACATTAAGCGTCATAATTACAGTGCACCGTTATACAGCAGACCAAGGCACACGATTAGATTACCGGTAATGTAGCCAGCGTTGCAGCAATGTGCACTCCTAGAATACGCGTACAAACACCGACGTATACGTACGGTATCTCGCTATACAGTATACGGCAATGATATCGTGCCTCCACTTCGTGCACTAATAAAGTAAACATTTTCCGTCATTGATGCAGAACGAAATAAACGTGACTTGTATGTATTTATGGTCAGCTGTTTGTACTGTCAGTTTACAGTAAATACTGCACGACCCGATGGACACGAGCTTCCTCTTGGCAGTGCCACAACAAGTCTGTGGTTTATCTATTTTACCAACACTCTTAACTTAGATTTACGAGGATCGTTATAAAAATTCCCCGAAGGACATCTGTTAGCGCTATAACTAAAACGTTAACTGTACTGTAAGATTCATATTTTGTGTAAACGCCTGTTAATTTTAAAATCTATCTGTGAATTTATTTGTCGTTTACCAACTGTTCGAAATTTACATGTCACTCGTGTTTTTAACATCGTGCTGTGATTGAATTCTTTGTTAGAAAAAGGTTTTGCGCCAATGGATCTTCACTAGAAAGTGGTAAATGTGTTAGGAGATGCTTCGCCTTCAGAAACAATGGTTTGTAAGTGGGCATTTGAGTTTATACAAAGTCGTACGAGTACTAAAGACGACTCCCGCAGTGGACCCCCAAAAAGTGCAACAACTTCAAATGCGGCACCCACCTTCCGCAGAGTTTTTTCATATCACTTTCTTGACTTAACCCGACTCTGAAATCTATAAGGTTCAGATAAAGAAGAAGAAGAAGTTCTTGACTCAAAATATAATATACACGCTTGTGTAACATGCCTACAGCCTCAGCAGTATGATACACTCTCAATCGCTGGTTTTCCAATATCCTATATGAAATTTTTTAAATGATATCTGGAGTTGTTGCATTTTTCTGGTGTCCATTGCGGGGATCATTTTCAACGCTCGTACAGCCACGTTTAAACCAGTGTGTCCACTTATAAAGAATTGAAAAGCACTTCGTAACTCATTTACCATTTCGTTGAGAATTTCCATTGGCATTAGACCGTTTCTAAAAATAATTTAGTCACATCGCGATGTTTGATTTTGCCTATTTTTAAAACACGCTTATTACTTCCATGTTCCATAAGAAAATGGAAGTATGGTGATGGCAAAAAAAATCGTGTTTGAGATAATTGCAGATTCTGATTGTACTACCCTCAAAACATGAAAAAAAGTAATTTTCCGAAATGTGTCTGTGTGTGTGTCTGTCTGTATATGTGTCTATCTGTCTATAGATTTTTTTGTATGGCAAACGATAAGAACCGCAAATTCAAACAGAATCAAATAATTTTTTGCATACAGCTCTTGCAATCAAGACCTATTGTTTTTGGTGAAGATTAGTTAAGGGGAAGTGGTAGTTTACCTGCAACGTTTTTTTTTCCAAGGGTAATTTTTTTTTATGAGAAACGATAACAGCCGCAAATTCAAACAGAATCAAATAATGTTTCACATACAGCCTTGAATTGTAGAGTTCTCAAGGCCTATTGTTTTTGGTGACGATCGGTTAAGGGAAAGGGGTAGTTTACCTGCAACGTTTTATGTTTTAACAAGGGTCATTTTTTTTTAAGGCAAACGATAACAGCCGCAACTTCAAACAGAATAAAATAATGTTTCGTATACAGCCGTGAATTGTAGAGTTCTCAAGATCTATTGTTTTTGGTGAATATCGGTTAAGGGAAAGGGGTAGTTTACCAGCAACGTTTTATGTTTTAACAAGGGTAATTTTTTCTATGACGCACAATAACTGCCGTAAATTCAAATAGAATCAAATACTATCTTGCACACCTTCCTGAATTATAGAGTACTCAAGGTCTGATGATTTTGGTGAAGATCGGTAAAGAGGGAAAGGGTAGTTTACCTGCAACATTTTATGTTTCAAAGGGTAATTTTATTTTGATGACGAATGATAACTGCCGCATATTCAAAGAGAATCAAATAATGTTTTGCATACATTCCTGAATTGTAAAGAACTGAAGGTCTGTAGATTTTGGTGAAGATCAGTTAAGAGAAAGGGGTAGTTTACCAGCAACGTTTTATGTGATAACTAGGTTAATTTTTTCCATGACGAACTATAACTGCCGTAAATTCAAACAGGATCAAATAATGTTTTGCATGCATCCCTGAATTGTAGAGGACTCAAGATCTATTGATTTTGGTCAAGATCAGTTAAGAGAAAGGGGTAGTTTACCTGCAACGTTTTATGTGATAACAAGAAAAATATTTTCATGACGAACGAGAACTGCCGTAAATTCAAACAGAATCAAATAATTTTTTACATATGTGCCTGAGTTGTAGAAGACTCAAGGCCTATTGATTTTGGTGAAGATCGGTTATGGGGAAAGGGCAGTTTACCAGAAACATTTTTTGTTGTAACAAGAGTAAAGTACTTAATTTTGATAAATAAAGTATCCTGACAAGAAGATCTTAATAATCCACTGTAGAAACGTAGATGAAATATCTATAAATGAAGAGGCTAGTTGAACGGGGTGGGGTAATTTTCTATAAATGAAAATTATATTTGGAGGGGGAGGGGATAATTTTTATATGTGTACTACGTTATCGTCAAAAAAGTAGTAGTTTGTTGTTAAAATTCCTTCCCGGGCTGTTTGGCCGTAGTCCAATGTTTTCTGCAAAACCAGACGTTTCGGCAGTGACGTCGACTGCCATTATCAGTGAAAATCGAGTGCGATAACATGTGGTGGTATACGTTAGTGACCACAGTACTGTGGTTAAGGCTGAAGCAATAAGTGGAAAGAAGTAGTTTCCATGGAAACACTTCATTTCGTAAATGATTTTAAATATAAATCTTAGAACATGGAAGTCATGTATGGTTCTCCATACCGATATTTTTTATACGTATGTACTCAAACGCTTCTTGCTACAGTCCTTTTCTTCATATGTACATTATTTAATATTTACTATTAGTTTTCAATCAAGATAGGCAATATTATTTTTCTCACTTGGTAAACAGGTGCTAACCAACTAAACACTTGGTTTTCCAAGTAAGGGGAACAATATACCTTGATTGAAAACTAGTAGTAAATATTAAATTATATGTGTGTGTATGTGTGACACGTATATTTCGAATAGCTGATAAGCAATGAATAAAAGGGTAGATAGATTTGGAAATGAACAGGTGTTTACATGAAATATGAACCTTACAACACACTAATTATTTTAGTTCTACCGTTAAGCTACAGAAGTCGCTCCACGAACGTTTCAAGTAACACACCATAGAACTTTCCTCGTACTATGGATAGAATATTTGTAAATTTTAAAAGTCAAAGATATCAGTTTTTAGTATTCTATTTGAAGATGCTATTTTACAGCTATACTTCATTCGTCCTTTTTTCTATAGTGGAGTATATCCGGAATTATCAGTGTCAGCACTTCCCAAGATAAGCGGATTTATCGGATAACTGACCAACCAAATATTTTTATGAGTAATCCATATCTATGACAGGAATGAAAAAATATTTTACGTGGCTATGTGTGGGAAACTGTTTCAGTAAAAATTGCACATGTGCACAGCCAAAGTATGTGAAACAATGGAATTCTACACTAACAAGTAGAAGCAATAACACTGTGACTGCACAGGCTCATTTGTAATTAATGTGGGTTTGCTTTAAATTGCTTAATCTTTTCTTGTAGCCAGCGTTGTAAGCTCCTTAGTTTCTAACTGCAGTAGGAACTTGGAGGAAGAAGCCGTAAAAAGGAAACCATCCGGGTATTTTATTGGAAAATCAAATGAGAACTCTTCTCCTTCGGAATTACCAACTTACTTAATGTTTGGATAACATCGTTATACGGGCGTTATCCGATCGTTTTCCGGTGCAAAAGATTTAAATCTGGTGTAAACAGTAAAATTACATCAGTTTTAGTTTTCTATATCAGTTCAGTTCGTAGTCCTTCAGTATTTCGACTGGTCAGTATCCTTCCCGCATATACCCGTGGTGCGTGTGTGACTGAGTCCCTCACAGGTATATGGGACCTACAGTTTAACGCCGGATCCGAACGGCAATTTTTTTTTTTTTTAGAGGGTTTCTACTAGGCAGGATACCACTAGCTGGGTTGCCATTACCTTGCGAGGGGGAACGGTCGTATCTAAATCAGATGGCCCCCTGGCGGGAATTGAACCCGCGCCGACAACATCCAATAATTCCAACTTTATAAGACGTTCATAGTCTTTACCTCATCACTGCGGACACCGCGCCAATTGTTACCGATAGGCCTACTGATGACGACGTCCGATGGTGAGGCCGAAACGTCTGCCAGCATAAACTTTAGACCACGGCCTAACAGAGAGGCTAATAATGTTTCCATCTACGTGGACGCAGTCCGCGAAAGCCATATGAACTCTGTTCAAAACAACTGTTTGTTTTCTTAAAGTTCGTTAAAACAAGTTCGTCGATTCTGGTCGTATGCGTAATAAAAATCCTAGTTGCTCGTACATAAATCGGATAGTCTACTAGACACTTAGTTAAAAACAACATATAGATTATCTGAAACTGGATTGATAGAAATAAATTCCTTTCGAAATGCCGACTTACGTTTTACTTACTGAAACGCACGACTATGCGAGAAACAGAAAGATCTTCGGTGCCTTCGTGCTAAGCGTCTCTCGTTAATTCTTCGTTTTGTTCCTTTGCTCCACAGTGGTTCGGTTGACTCCAGACTACTTTACAAAGGAAAAATACGGCTATTCGTTAGATTTTACCTACTCGTATTATTGGTTTTATTTTTTTCGGTTGACTACCATGTTTTACCGTTGCAGTGGCGTATGTAGAATTTGGCCTTGGGGGGTCCGGTCGAGTCGGCTTAAAACAAAAGAAAAAACAAGTAAGACTAATGAACATTGCTATCTTTAAAGTGGTAATAACATTCTGAAATCAATCCCACTAAAGTAAACGATAATAACACAGTAAAAATACGCGTTATTGAAACACTGTTTACAAGATACTTATTGTCTAAATTGATTTCCTATATTTCATATATCAAACGTTTATTCAAATGCTGTGTAATAAACTATATTAGCGTGCAAACCTGAAAAAATTAAGAGAATAACAAAATTCGTCAACTTTTTCCAACCCTCTGGCCCCGGTCACGCCCCTCCTGTAAATACGCCCTTGTAGCTTTGAGGATACTGCATCGCAGAGTATGCAAAACGTTTGATGTTAACGATGGTACCAATAAAACGTGGTTCTCAAAGAGAAAACGTGTCGGTATTAACAGTTCTGACCGCGAAAGCCTACGAGTAAAAGTATCTTTTCAAATTTTATCAAGTAATAATAAATGGTACGTATGTTGCTATTAACCTCTAGCGTAAAAACTACAGGAGACAACGTTATAGTCTTGGTTACAGCGAAAAGCTGTGTTTATACATTAAGACGACTAAGCGTAGGTGGAGAAACACCGGGTAAAACGAAACAAAATAACTGTCCGAGCTTCAGACAAAATAGAAGATCAGTGATGCCATAAATAGACGTTTGTGTTGACAAAGTTATCACAATATCCTGTAGCGTTAACAGAGCGGTTTAGACTAATGTATAATTTAGCCGTTTGACTGTGAAGGTAAGATAATGTTTTACAATAAACATTTAATTCACTACACAGTTGGCCAAAGGGCTGTGAAAACTAACTTGCAATTAGAACCGGTTTGGAGCTTGCGATTTCGCAAAGTCAGGCGTGATTAATAACACGACGGACAAATATAACTGACTATACGTTCTCGTATTTGCTCAGCACGTACAGTCTGTTTAAATAATGGACAAATAAATGATGCGTAACGGGAATTAAGTGAAAATATTTACCATCGTTTTAGAAAATCTCATTATCGAAAATTTTAATTCCTAACACGTACATCGAATAGGCTATAGGCAGGCTCGCGCACACACTCACATGTTATTATTACTATTATTATCCATATTTTTATTTTTATCCTATTTATGAATAGACAAGCTGTAAAAAAAAGTGTTTTACTTTCGACTAGATTGATACTGAGTTAACAATACGGTAATAATAATAATATTAATTATCATCATCACTTCATAGATAGGATTTCTCCTGTTCCGGCCTCATGACTCCCGCCATCTTGTGACTGCGCTGCCTACAGGTCTTCTTTCAACCTGCCAAGCGGGTATTGTCCATTCTTTCTAGATGTTGTTTCCAGCAATTTCTGTACTTCTGAAAGAATTCATTTAGGGAAACTATATCAAGTTCTCGTCTATATACTCGTTTCTTATATGATCGAATCGCGTATATCCCTTTACCGATCTCAAATACCTCATTTCTGGAGCCTGTAATTGCCACCAATCCTTCTTCCTTATAGTCCAGGTCTCGCATCCATACAGCAGTCCTTGTACTGCCATTGTCTTATAGAATTTGATACGCGTCTCTTGCCTAGTTTGTATCCTGCCTAGTTTATTGCTGAGATCATCTATATTACTACCTCTATAAGGATGACTACAACCAAGGTAACTGAATGTAGAGACCTGTTCTATGAGCTGGACATTTAACATAATTTTAGATCCAATGGGGTATTTTCCACAAAAAGCCATACGTTTTGTTTTTGCACCTTTCTTTGCTCAAGGTTAACTGGGCATTGGTCCTTACAAGTCCAGATTTGGAAAGGTGATGGCGCTCCAGTGGGGCCCTTAGCTTCTCTCCAGCCAGTACCGTACCGTGCGCGGTGAAGACCCACATCCTACAAGAGGTGACCCTGTTTTCACAGAACAGTACGGATCTAGACCAGAAGGTCGATAAATATTCCTGGTGGAGGGCAGCAGTAGCCACCAGTACCTGAAATGATCCAGAACTGGCTTCACTTTGGAGTACTACAGGCAGAAATCTAGGTGGATTTAGTTGGTTGTCATACTGCGACTGCGGGGTATGCAGTGCCCTGCCCCGGGTAGATGCTACTCAGTAGCCGTAGTGAAGACAACACATCTAAGGAGGATGTCCCGAACAACATCACTGCATGCTCAGAGGCAGAAAAGTGACACCCCCACTACTGAGCTAGCCCTGCGCAATGCTCGTAACGTGGCCAGGGTGATTTTTTTTATTACTGGTAAGCCTCAAAAGAATAGCCGGACTGGTAATAATAATAATAATAATTATTATTATTATTATTATTATTGTAGTTACGGCACTCAACAAAATTCGCTTTTCAAGAATTAGAGCTAAGGTAATTAGACCCTTAGATTTAAGATGTGCACTTAAGAATACTCCATTAGCCATGATAAACGAACAGAATTGCTAAATTTGTTTTGGAGATTACTTCAGTCTGGGTGCGGACTGTGGAGAATTAAATATCCGAGAGTCGAATACACTTTCGTGTATTAAGTTGAAGTTGTAATTTCAGAGGTGAACAGCTGGAAGCACTAAGAGAGACCGAATTATGAATACGAAACGTTTCAGTGAGAATCATTCGTGGAGGTAGTGAAAAGAAACACTGCGGTGGTTTGGTAATGTAACATGGATAGATAATGAAACGAAAGAGAAACTCATCACTGAAACATGCAAGGAAAAAGGAAATAGGAAGTGCAAAACCACGATTAACATGGGTATATTACTTATTGAAAAACTGGCTAACCAGAAAGGGTTGCTAGATGTGCAATGCATCGCCCCATTTAGAACGGAGTCTATAAAGTGACCCGATGCTTGACGGCAAGCGCGATCGATAAAGAATAGAAGGAGCATTAACTTAGAAATATGGTGCAAACAATATTTTTTACACGTGTATCATACAAGCTAATTAGATAATGTAATAAAAGTTAAAAAGGTCTCTGCAATCCCTACAATTAGATCTTTAGTTTCTTCACGATCTTCATCGTATTGATTGTTCTAATGTGAAACTGAGAAACAGAATTTTTAATAATATGAAAACTGAAAGGCGAGTTAATTAAGTCGGAACATAACCTCTTAAGAGATTCACTTAATTCGGAGACCTCCACATTGTGGACACGTTAGTTGGAAGCTCATTTTTCGTGGTCAGATTTATCATTGACGTAGCGAGGATTTTTCCGTGGGAGCGGATATTGACCAAGGTTTGACCATGAAAGGGATTGTAGACCAGGATTTTCCATAGCGGCAGATGTTTGATGATAAAAGAGGAGAACAAATTTTGATGGTAGTAGGATGTTCGCCAGTTATAGTCTATTATTATGCATTCGTGGACCGCTATTAAAAAGTGTACATAAACGAGCTGGTACTGCTGCCCTGCAGACCTTGTAAGACTCTATTGGCGACTTACCAAATGGGGGTCGGTTGTAACCCTTTGATTACACCACTGGATTTTATTTCTTTCCCATTACATACTAAATGAGCAGAACTCCACAGATTAAAAAAGCGAGCGAGGAAATTGAATAAGCGACAGTTTTTTAATATCAGGGATACTGAATTATTAAAGAGGACATGCGTTTTGGTCAGGGGGTAAAATTTAGAATTGCCTTAGCCAAGGAAGCCATTAATAGAAAGAAGAGATTATTGTGTGGGCCACAAGACATAAAGCTGAGAAAGTGGACGGTGAAGTGTTTCGTTTGGACCATGCTTCTACATGAGCAAAAACGATGACATTGAGAAAGAAGAGGAGGGAAGGCTACAGGGCTTATAGGTGTGGACATAGAAAAGAATGGAACGGATTAGGTGGATAGATCCTCCGGATTTTCTGGGAGGATAGAGTGACGAATGAGGAGGTGCTTGAAAGAATAGAAGATAAAAGGAGAATCTTGGATATCATCAAGGACAAGAAGAGAGAAATTGGTTGGGACACTATATGCAGCAAACACAAGATAATGTGATGGTAAAAACACTGAAGGTGCTGGTAAATGGAAGGCGGAATACAGGACGTAGGAGAGGCCAGATGATAGACGATATACGGTTGTGATATCAGGAAATGAAGAGACTAGCACAGGAAAGCATGGAGGGAGCCTGCCCTGTAAGACCGGCCCTTTGGCAGAAAATGTATGATAATTTCATAGTCTTCGTTCAATCAAAATAAACAGTAATTTTACTGTTGTTTTAGAGGTAACAATTTAACATTGTCAGCTAAAGAATGATAAAGATAAATGAGGAATGCAAAATATCAATGACGGCAATACATTAAGTATTGAATCTTGCAGCTATCAGTTCCTTTCTTCAAAAACCTTTTCTGATGTTTACTTGTCTGTGATCCCAATCTTTTAACCTTTATATAAAAAGAATGAAAACTGTTTCAGTCCACAGCGTACGATTCCTTGACATTGATAGATAAGATCCCAGTCTCTCTCAGCTCAGGCGTGGAATGTTTGAAAGATTTTAAGGTGTGCATAAATAAACATATTATCACACTGGGAAATATGAATAATTGGAATACTTTGTTGTTTTCGTAGAGTCATTTACTGTTAACGGTCTGGCTGTCATATTCGTAACCGTCAGGGATGTATTTACGGGGGGTGCGAACGGGACCGGACTCCCCCCCTCCAGAGGGTTAAAAAAAGTTGACGAATTTGATTAATCTCTTAATTTCTAGGCTCTTTTATTATTTTTTCAGCTGTGTTTTTCAGATAGTAACTATTTCTAAAATACAGATTTATTGCACAGCATTTGCGTATACGTTTGAAATATGAAATATAGGAAAATCAGTTCAGTCAATAAATATCTTCTCGTCAGTGTTTCAGTAACGCGTAATTTTATTGTGTTATTGCAGTTTACTTTAATGGGATTGATTTCCAGACGTTATCACACGTTTTTCAGCCCCTTTAAAGATAAAAGAAAACGTTGATTAGTCATATCTTGTTTTTTGTTTTGTTTTGTATGAAGCCGATTCGACCGGACCCCGGACCCCCAGACCAAATTCTAGATGCGCCACTGATAACCGTTAACGTGAAATGTGTTCTGAAAAAATTACACTATTTTACATCCAATTATTTGTTTCTTAAGAGTACGCTAATAAACTTGATTTAAGTTTCGGTGTTCAAAAGTTGTTAGCGAACGAGGAAGTTTCTCAACGGTAAGGTTGGCGTTGTGATACAGTTACTGGTTTGGATCTGTATGAAACAGCGGCACTACAGCCGCTCTAGATGTGTATGTGTGTAATTGTGTTACTTTTACTTAACAGAACCGGTTTTCTCTTGTCTCTAAGGACATTTCAGCCGCTCTCTGAGAGACAGACGGAATGAGTAAAAAACAGTGTTCTATTATCCGTGTGTGTATGACGCTGCTTTGTACTCGCCGCCTGCGTTCGTCTTTTGAGACAGCCGAGAGTTCTCTTGTACGGACGGCGTTCTAAGTATTCATGCGGGTGGTACGAGTATGTAGGAAATTCGACGTATATTAATACTATAATTAAGTTCTGCTCTGCTCTCTCCCTCTTTTCTCTCTCTCTCTCTCTCTCTCTCTCTCTCTCTCTCTCTCTCTCACACACACACACACACACACACACACACACACACATATGCATAGTATATTTAAAATTTATATTTACTTTACCTCAAGATGTTATTTTTCCTTTATTTGGAACATGTTTCGAGACCTTTAGTGTTCCCATCATCAGCCTTCCTAATTTTGAATCTTGTGGAGTACCTGTGTGCTGGTTGGCTTCCCGTTGGTTTTTGTTTTTTTAAATTATTATTATTGTGTGTGATTGTGGTGTATATGTTAGTATTTTGTGTATTTTCGATGTTGAGTGCTTTGAAAACCAATATACAGAAAACCAACTTCACCAACATCATTATACCTAACCATTCTGACCACCCACCACAACATAAAATGGCAGTATTCTATTCACTATTTAACAGACTGTACAAAATACCCCTAAACAAACAGGAAACAGGCAAAGAAAAAATATAATATACCAAATTGCTTATGAAAATGGATACAACAAAAACACTGTAAACAAAATAGAAAATAAAATATAATAGAAAATAAAAACTAAAGAATTAAGAATCAATCAAAATGAACAACACATAAATAATAACAACAATAAAAAATGGGTCAGATTCACGTACATAAATAATAAAATGACAAAACTAACAAAACTATTTAAATAGACAGACATTAAAATAGTTTTTATGTCTATAGTTTTTACAACATTATAGTTTTGATGTAAAATAGTTTTTACAACATTATAAAAACTAATAAAAATAATTTACAAAAACTAAATAACGCACACAACAAAGGTAATACAACAACCAATGGTATATACAAAATTGAATGCCAAGATTGGAATAAATGTTACAAGGACAAACAAAAAACAACTAAAATCTTTATCTTGGACATCTAAACGCATACAAAAAAACAACAGAAATACATAAATCTGATTTGGCCACACATGCAATAAACACTGGACATGAATTCCAGACATAACCAACATGACACTAATAAAACACATACCACACAAAGGAACCGTACTGAACATTTGGGAAAATGTACAAATATACAAACATAAAACACAAAACAAACTAATGCCTGAATAAATACAAATCAATACAAAACATGACACAATTTTCAAAGCACTCAACATCGAAAATACACAAAATACTTATTATACACCACAGTCACAAACATAGTTGAAGTCCCAAAGACCAACAGGAAACTACAACAACCAACCAACACACAAATACTTCACAAGAGTCAAAATTAGGAAGGCTGAGGATGGGAACACAAAGCGTCCCGAAACATGTTCCAAATAAGGAAAAAACATCTTGAGGTAATGTCATCATAAATATTAAACATAATATATATAAATATATATTGAAACATGACATATGTTATCAAATGCAAGTATGCAATTTTATCTATGCAATGATACTGATAGGTTGAATATATAAATAATAAAAAGTTCGTTATTATGGAAGTTTATATTGATTTGAAATCATCTAAACTAAACTTACATGTTGTCTGAAACAATCTTGCATAGCAACTGTGATTAAAGTGTTCATATAAATGTCTATATAACTGTTGGATGTTACGTGATAAAAAAATTTCGTTCTTTTTATATTTACACTGTTTTTCGATTTGATATGTTTTCACTTTTCTTAACTTCAAGCGTTTTCCTGTTCTACGACGAAGAATCCTCACTGGCTAAGGCAGAGACAGATTTGCCTACAGCAATGGCATCCTCAGTGGTTCTCGGTCGAGCCACTGACGATGCCCGATCATAATATGGATGAAACGTTAGTAGGCTGTACTATTATTGATACCGAAGTCGCGAAAGTTAATGACCGATAGGTTACTCGTAATTCTTTGCTTCACTTAGTGTACTTTAATCTCAGTTATCTCGCAAATCAAGTGGTTTGATGCCACAATGACAACACGAACCGTATTCCTTTGTAATTGTAACCAACATGAACACACTAGATCATTGGTTTATTACGTGAAGCTAACGACATAAACATATGTTATTTTTTGTTTTTGAGAGTATCATTAAAAGGGAGGGTTGTCTTTAGAAATATGACAAGAATAAAATAGAACAGAATATAACTTTTTTTATTTCCGTAGTGCATACAAACAATACAACAAAAAGTAACAATCATTTCCAATCAATGCGACTATAGACATTTGTACATTCAAATACAGTACACGTACTATAGATAAGTACCTCCTTAGCAAAGCTGTGAAGCTGTGAGGAGGTTACCTTCTAGTCTTAGCGGATATGGTATCTGCTAACAAAAAACAAACAAAATAATTTAACATTAATAAATATCTTAACTAAATTAAAAATCCTTAATATAGTAAATTAAAGTACCCCATTACAGTTATTTTCCATTTCCATATAAAACCTTGAGAAAATTAAATTGTGTTTATAAATAAATTTTAAGCGTTGTTATCAAATTTATGTTAATAAATTACAATCATAACTTAACAAAATACGACTGTTACAAACATTTCAAAAAGCCTGCCTAAAAAAATCTCCACATTGTTCAAAGACGGCAACCAATTTCTCACATGTTTCAAAAACGTAAATAAATTATTTAAATCAGTAATAAAGTTCGTAAGGTTATTACATAGGTTGGGTTTAATTACTACGTATATTCACTATTTATAAGCACTGAAGAATAATCAAAAACCTTTTCTATTAAAGATACAAAGTGGCTTATGCAACGCTTTCGGGTCAACGCTTGCCTGGACGGTTAAAATGAGAGAAAGGCATAGAAAATACTACGCTACGGACGACGGGAAACGATTAAAAATAATTAAGTAACTAAACCGAGTAGATGAATACACGCTCAGAATATAGAAAGTATGCACGACTATTGGTTAGGCGAGTAGAAGGTAGACGGTAGGGAGACCAAGAGACATAAGAAGACGGTCATTTGTAACACGGATGTAGAGTTTCCCGAGTTAAGAGCTGTGGTACAGTGAACTGGCCAAAATACTCTGAGAAAACAAAACCACTTGAGAATTAAAGCCAGCCCTCCGCTCTGCAGTAGGGAGATAAACAATTACTGATGCTGCTCTTACTACTAATGATGATGACAATAATATCTTCATCAGCAGCAGCATGTATACGATAATAAAAATAATTATTTTATGCGGAAAATATTATTTTGTAGACTCGCGATGTACGTTTCACAAAAGCGTATCGGATAAATCAAACGGTTATATATTAGCGCTTCAAGAATCGTCTGACGATGCTGTACACGCTCTGACCAAAAATGTATGTCTGAAGATTTCAATATAACAGTTGTTACTGGAAATGTTTACTTTTATAATTATTGTTTTACATCTACAAAAAAACTAGTAAAACTTTCAGGTATTGTAATTAAAGTTATAAGCATTATTGTGAATTACATTACAATAATTGAACGGGCCGGCACAGTGGTATGGTTGGCGACTCACAATCTCACCGGCTGTGCTGCGGTCATGAGATCGACTCAAGATCACGTACGACTCGGTCCGTCTGCCCGCTCCTATTGCTACGAACAAATAATGCAGCGGTCTTGTCTGGCACCCCTGGGATGTATTAATAACAAAGGCACGTTTACAACACACGCTCACACAAATACAACTCCCTCTCTACCGAGCGGAACGCTACTGCACGTGGTTGCTAGCTGATTTCTCTCTGGAGGCGGTGGGACGTGAGTCGTACCACGACCGGGGAGGGGCAACACAACGTAGGACTAAGGCCTGAAGGAAAATAAAGAAGAAGAAGAAGTCCAACATTTGGGAAACCTTTTTAACTTTATGCTAATGAAGATGATAATGTTGGTAATGACGACATCATCAATGATCATGATTATTTTTTACACAACACACACACACACACACACAAAATTCAGTGATTCAGTGTCTTTTGGGACTACAAAAAGCACAGTATTCAGTATCTTCTGTATTCTGTTGTTAGCTTCCACTATCTTAATTATTACAATTTAATTATTACTTTTAGGGGTGAAGTGATTCATTCCTATTTTGACGGTCAAAGGCTCATAGCAACTCAAAATAGAGCCTGAAACCTGATATAAATGTGCAGTCCTAGTGAACGAATAATAATAATAATAATAATACTTATTATTAATATTATTAGTGTATCACAATGGCGTATCTAGAATTTGATCTTGGGGGGGGGGGGGTCCGGGGTCTGTTCGGCTTCATAAGTTAAGACCAATCAACATTACTATCTTTAAAGTGGCTGAAATCAGTTCCATCAAAGCAAACGGTGACAACACAATAAGCACACGCGTTACTGAAACATTGTTCACGAGATACTTTGGACTATTGAATTTATTTTCGTATATTTCATATTACAAACGTATACGCTGATGCTGTGGAATAGACCTGTTTGTATATAGGTTAAAAAGGAGTTATTACTATGTTAGTGTACACAATTCAGAAATAATAAAACAGCCTGAAATTTAAGAGATTAACGAAATTCGTCAATATTTTCGATCCTCTCCGGTCCCGTTCGTCCTCTCCCCCGTAAATCTGCCCTTGTGTCAGTATTACATATTTCATTACAAATAACTTAATTTTCATTGTGAAATACAAATTCTCCTGGCATTTCAGGGATGTCAATAACTCACACGTTTCTTAGGAGACAGCCGGCATAAGACCAGTAAAATTAACGTATTACAATAACAAGTATACGTTATTATTACGTGAAAGATATGAGCATATGTACCACAACAATAGACCATCCCCCGTATGAGTGTGACAAAGAAGACAGGTATTTATAATATTGAAATCTATACATAAATATGTTAAGATAAGCAGAACATTGGGATAGCATAACAGCGTCGAGAGAAACAATATTCTTACGATATAAATTTCATGCAGTTCATCTTGCGTTAAGTAGTATTTATTGTAGAATAAGGTTAGTATTGTATATCCAGTAGGCCTACACGTGCAGGTTGTTAAACCTGACAAACAAGGTCGTCCCTTCACATGTGCTACCGCCAGTGCAAACCTGTTCTAATATCACGCACACATGCACACACTCACAGGTATGTGTATAAATTATAGAGATTATGCCTCCGTTTAATGCCCACTAATTTATTACACATTTCTCCGCCACGAGAGCTGTGTATGCGCACGCACCCGTGTATGTTTGTGATTAAGTCGAATCGAGTGTACAGACAACTTTCAATGAAAAAACACAAATAGACTGTTAAAACATATTGACCTAATTAAAAAATGGAACACATGTCATGACGTGCCAGCCGTGGAGAAACCGAAGTGTTTTTCTTGCAAAAAAAAATATCGTTGAAGAGTTTGCTCATAATAATTTACAACGGAAGGTGTAATTATACTGCGCGCGGCAATACTTCAGATTATTGAGCGAGCGAGATAAGCTTCTTGCGTTTCACCAGTTCTGCAGACACCTACTTAACGTATAACGTTTAGCAAACCCAACATACTGGATTTTTAATAATGGAACTTTCAATTAATTCATTGTCCTGCCTCATGAATAATTCAAAATACTACGGACGATATGTACGTGAACTACAGTTGAAAGATGAAAGTATCGACTTTCATCAATGACGGGAGTCTACATTCACTATGAATAATTAATCGACGATCAAACGATATATCGAGATTACGATGAGAATGTGAACCTTCCACATTTACCCAATGCGTATGCGTTGTTACTGCAGCTCGTTATAAAACTCGTTTCTCGCATAGTTATAAAAATGAGTATTTTCTACTAAAATCTTTGCTCTTACAAAACGTCCACACACGAGATTATCTTCGACTTTGGGGAAGATATTTTGATCTCTTGTTGAATTCAGTACAAGCATCGCTTTTTGTAAAATGCCCTCGCTTGCCTGGATGACAACTTCGTCATTTGCGTAAAGCAGGGAAATTTAAAAATACTGCTCCCGTTGAATTCCGGGATCAAATTTAGATTTCCATACTCTAAACATGCTGTCAGTTTTCATGTTAAAACATAATATATGACAAAGGCGGCCCATGTCGCTCCCCTTTATTAGTGGAAAAGTCACATTCTGTTCCAAGCAACAGTTTTTCCGTCCTATAAATATTGATTAGTTGATTCTAGATGAAACGACATGGAGATTCTCTCTTCTCTAAAATCTCTCATTGGAGTCTAAATTTTCTCTTCCCAGTTCTCTTTGTAGAACATGTTTCAGAATGATACATACAGTATTTAATAACAAAACGCTGAGGAAACGTGTTTAAAAATCAACAAAGTGATAGCAATATAGACCAGTGAGACATGTGCTGTACACGACATTAGAGAAGATATTCTGAAGAAATACGCTAGGACAGTGTTTCTCAATCTATGGGGCGCGACTGGGTCTCTAGGGGGTGTTTGGTGGGTTACGGAGTCGGGGTCATAAGTGTATTTACTGTGTTTAAAAATCCATTACATATTTACTATTGTAAATTGTAAAATTTATAAGTACGTATAAATTGTGTAAGAGTAAAATAATGCTGAAAGTACTCGATGTTAGCAAAATATAATTATAAACTGAAACCACACCCCTACAAGTAATTCAGCCGGCGCCCACGCTTACATTAAGTGTAATATCCTTCAAGGTGAGTACCAGACTTAGGAAGGTTGAGAACCACTACACTAGAATGTAAACTTAAGGGTAAGGAAACTGAAACCCTACCATGAGTTAATTAAGTTTATATGTTTTCAAATTCAAGGTTGTATGGAAGGGGCTTATAAGGTTTGTACCACTTATAAGCCCCTCGTCCATTATAACTTCTTCTTCTCATCTGGCTTTACAGCCTTTGGTGAGCTCCTCAACAATACTCCTTCATGCTTTCCGGTTTTTCCCACTTCCTCTCTACTCTCTGATTCCCATGATAGCAAGATCTTCTGTTACGCCATCCAACCATCTCATCCTTAGTCTGCCTCTACATTATGTCTGCATTTCATTATGTCTTTTCCATGCATGAGAGCCTGTAGATCATTGTTATTGCGTATTCTCCAACTGCCTTCTTCTCTTACTGGGCCATACATTTTACGCAATATTTTGTGCTCAAATGATTTTAAAGCAGTTTTGTCATTCTCTCTCAAAGTCCACACTTCAGATCCATATGTAACAATTGGTCGCACAAGAGAATAATATACTTTAAGTTTTATACCTCTTGTAACAAAATTGTTTTTAAAGATGTTAATATTTGCAAAGTAGACTTTATTTTCTGCTTGTATCATTTCTCTTATACTATTCCTAACGTTATCATTCGATACCCAGGCACCTAGATAACTAAAGTAGAACACTCCTTTGAATCAGTTACCATTCACATTCAGATCTCTAGGAGCCCTTCTGGTCTCTGAGTTGGTCATTACCAGGTATTTTGTCTTATTTTAATTCTCCACAAGACCAATTTTCATTACTTCTTTGCACACATGTCTAAAATTTAGGCATGTTTGTACCACTTATACGCCCCTCGTCCATGATACTAGATTCCCCAAAATCCTTCTGCAACATTTTTACCTCGTCACAACACTCCCTCATTTTTTACAGAAACTTTAATACGACTTCTTTGATTCCACATTGTAAAATGTTAAAAAATCGCCAACAAATTCCAACGCAACTCATTCAGTTAGCTAGTGAGTCAAAACTGCTCACCCAATATAGCCAAAAATATTGTCAACTGCTACAAACGGGTGTATCAACTTGTCAAACGAATCGGGCAATGTTCATGCGGGAAATTTAAAAGTTGCACGAACTTTTCGATCAGTACTCCTGTTTCATTTACTATAGTATAGGGCAGCACGGACGAACATAATCGTTTACAGCCTACTGGCTGAAGTGTTAAAGATGAATTGGAACCCAAACTTTCACCTGTCGGTCGAATCAACGTGACGGTGACATATTATACCCGGTTAGACGCGGTTGATTAACACGTGGCTCTCACGAAGCCTATAATTAAATCTCTGCACTTGCGCGCGCGCGCGCGGGTTGCATATCGCTGTAGGCTGTTCTGTCTTGTTTATTAATCCAATTAAGATGCAGGTTGCCCAACAGCGGGTGCGAGGATGGATACACCTGACATTGCTTGCAGTCAGTTATACTCGTCGTGGGCAGTTTGTTTCCAATTGCATCTCTATACGTACCTCAGCTGCTCTGTTCGTCCTCGAATATGTAGAAATATAAAATATTTAGTCTTAAAATTTTATAATTTAAATAGCGGCTATTAATAAAGAGGTATTGTAAGCAACTTAAATGTATTATGCATTTGCCCCTTATTCTTTTTTCTCTACTTTCTCGTTTCTTTGTTTTTTCTACCGTTTTACTTTTCATTTTCGTTATTCTCTGTCTTTTCCCTTTTTAGCTTAATTAATAGAAGCTTCATTTTTATTCATTACATCTCTTCTTGAGAGTCTTGTTTCATCATCAACGACCATTCGTTTCTGAATTCTATAACGACGGAGAATTCCAGCACTTATATTTACCAACACTAATGAAGTAACTATTATTGATACTTTTTCTAGTCCTGGAATTAATGTCGAAGTTGTACCGTGATTGTTCTTCTCTCTTTGATTCAAAGTTTTTTTTTCCGGGGTGGCGTAACTTATTTATTGAAAACTAGACGCATGGTCTAGGTAGAAGCATAAAATGCACTGAGCCTAGTGTGACAGGACTTGCAATGAGAGACTCCATTCAACGTAATAATTTTTATTAGAGTCAACACATATATGTAAAATACATTTCAACCCAGACAAATAATTATAATAACAAATTTTAAAAACTAGAGAAAAAAATAATCCAAGACATAACAATAAAATGTTTGAAAGCCGGAATCATGAATGGTCAAGTACTTCATAATATGATCAAGGCAATTTTCGATATTATAAGTAGAAAAATATAAGTTACCAATTTATCCAAAATACATACTTTCTTTTCTAAAACCCTGATTAATGTAGCAAATAAGAAATGTATTTAAAACAGTAAGGGCACTAGACTCCTTAAACTTCGGGCATCATGAACGTGCCTGGACCGATATGATCATGACCAGTCAAAACCCAACTTTCAATTATTATAATTATTCAAGAAAAACACAATCTATGCATGAATATTGTCTCCCTTACAAAACAGCCATAGCGATGTTAAGAAAATAATTAAAACAGCAGTAGCACTATATGCTTAAAATTCCTGACATCATGCAGATGCATGTACAGATCTGATCCTGAACTTGTTAGAAAACAAACTTTCAATTACTATTATTATTATTAAAGAATACAATTTATGTATGAATGTTACTTCCTTTACAACCAGTCTTAATGGTTTTTAAGAAAAGTAATTGAAACACCAATAGCACTTAGATACTTAAAATTTCTGAAATTCTGAGAGTGTATGTACAGATATGATCCTGAACTTGTTAAAAACAACACTTTCAATTATTATCATGACTAAGGGAAATGTTTATGGCGCAGAAATGCTGTTTGTGTAGCTCAAGTTGAAAAAAGAAATGGATGTGTTTCACCTGTTGTTGAGTATCTACCAATGATGGTGCTGGAGTCCAGGATAGTAGCAATTGATAAATATCTGACTGGGGTTTCCCACTTATTCTGGGCCTTCCTCCTTCCGACGGCGATGGGAGGCTATTCTCAGCAAGGCTTGGCTGCTGGCGAAGGATGACGGTATCGCCAGTAGTTCCATCCCGATTACTGGCGTTTCGGGAAACCCTATAACAGTTTTTGTCTGTAGCATGCCGTCACACAATAATAGCACAAACTCCCTTGACTCAACTCTGACCCCACACACACACAATCCAATTTATGAACTCACTATACTTGATATACAATAACCCTACGCTACACAAGCTTGAACAGTAAAAGTTGGTAGCATTGAAAAATATCATAATGTTGCTACATTCTATTTATACTATTTTATTTGCTTTAGTGCTATTGACTTTTAAAAATTATACTCTCTTGAGTGCTATTCCAATCTGTGTGAATTTATACAACTAATACAATTAACATAAGTGGCCACGTGGCTTGCATTAGGTTAACAAATTGATACTTTTACTGACTTTAAGCGTACATCTTACTGCAATTCTTTTTATACATTTTTAATTAGTAATTCACACTATTTAACCCTCTTAATCAAAATTACCACTTGGCTTGGATTCAGGCAGCAACGAGAAAATGGTCACACGCACATTCCTTAATCAGCTTGCTTCAGCGAATAATTACATATTGACATACATACAATTTATTAACAAGCAATCAAAATATATAAATAAGCTTACCAGAGATGCTCTACTGAATTACTGACTCATAGTAGGGTACAATCTTGCCAATCAAAAATGAGGTCGCCGCCGGCGGAGATGTGAAAGAGAAGCGTCTTGATGGGCCAATGCGAAAAAACCTCCGCTCGCAACTACGAGGAAACAAGCGAAATAGCTGTGCAGCGCTGACTCGACACGTCAGCAGCGAACAATAATACAGCCGCACACTGCTCCCAGCTCCCGCGCGACGAAAATTTAGTAGGCATATCGCTACCAGCCGACACCTGGTGCGAAATACGGACGGCACTACTGAATTAAACGCTCGCCGAGTAATTCAATTTAATTACAACGGCACAAGCCTCACAATACAGTCCGAATTTAATTTTAACGCTTTAAACTCCACATTTAGAGTACCACTTTTTTTTTAAATTAGTTGTGAAGGAATCGTAATTTCCATTTTCAGGCAAAAATTTCTTCCATCCTATTAACGTGGCCAAATTATAATTTGAAAACAATAGAATGCAAATCACATAACTTAAAAATTAGGCTACCTTAAATAGATAATTTATCTGACTTTGGGTTCTTCACTTGAATTCGGTAGCCGCTACGAGCTGTACTGTCTCGCTGTAAATCTAACATTAATTTAGCAGAAATATCTGCTACTAAAATATACTAAAAGACAGCGTTAATTAATATTATTTATAATAATTATTTTGACGGTCTTGTAAGTCATACGTAAAAACAATTTTGATCAGACACAATGCCGGCATCTGGCCTCATAATTAATAGAAATGAGTGAAACTTATAAACACTAACTGTTACCACTTTAGGGAGAGTCTGTGTGGAAACGCATTTTATAAGATAATTCTGTGTGGATTGAGATAAATATTTAGTCGAGGTTGTGATTCTGTGGAAGGCAGGGTCAACGAAAGTCAAGGTATAGCTAGAGGGAAGACAATGAAAGACGACAGGGAGATAACTATACTTTGGAAGGAAGTATAATCTGATTTAGTGTTGAGGAATCAGCAATCGAATGTGGAACTTCATGTGAACGATACCATGTATCTTTTTGATGATAATATTTATGATAGTTATAATAAAGATGTTCATGATGACGACAATAATAATGACTATAGTTGTTGAAAATGATGGCGGTATGATAATTATAATTGTGGTGATAAACAGGGTAAAAAGCAACTGTTAGGAAAAATACTTTTAAGAAACATTCAAGACAAATTAAAATCTTGCAACAACATTAAGTTACTTTAAAAAATGAACACTGGAATAATTTGTGACACATAACTAAAACAACAGCTTTAGTTGAGTTTAATTGCGAATTCGAATCCGCTACAAACGTGTAGAAACTTGCCGTAGTTCGTAAATGACCTTGAACAGACGTAATTCTGTGACGTCCCTCAACCAGGGATAATATCAGAAAAGTTAGCACGAATACATTAAAAAATGCCTTTCTAATATATTCTAAAACATATCTGTTGAAATTCATATCTTCTGCTAACTTTAACGTGGGCTTCCGGACATTACTCTCACAATACCATAAAACGGTTTACCCATGGCATTCTCTGTTTCTATCACTTCCAAAATATGAGAAGAATCGAAAACGTGGCCAATAAACCATCACCATTAACTTACGGAACAGGCTGTACGGAAAATAAACACGTTAGCTTAACTTCCTGCACAAGAGATCTTGTAATCAGCTTATATGTAGCCCTATATAAACTTCAAATAACTTAAAGGTAAACGTGTACGTACGTACAGAACTAAACCAAGGACAGCGAGGTATACTCAGCGCGAGCTGTGCGGATACGCCCAACCCTGCGGCCGTATCCAGTATCGTTCCACCATCATAACTCTTTGAATAGGTTAATGTACTTCTAATACATTTTGTTGCTAAGCTCAGATGTCGACTGTTCTATTAACGATCTGACTGAATTCCGTCGACGAAACTAATTTAGAAAAAAAAGTTTATGGTTGTGTCAGGAAGTTTATCTTTTTTATCTAAGAATACGTTAATGCGATAATTTAAATTCATTTAGTTGGTTACTATATTTTGCAACCTACATTTTCCTGTCCTGTAAATTAATAAAATATATTTTCCTTCGTTAGTTTATTTTCTTTTATATTGATTGGGTCACATGTCAAATAAATAACCTAATATAGGCCTGTCCAATAAAAGTTTAATACGGTGCCTCATTTCACTATAAAACCACGTAGGCCTATTGAATTGACTAATTATTTACTACCAAAAATTAACTATCAAGAATACATACTGTATATGTTTATGTGTCTCTAGAACGTAATCTGTAGCTTAGCCTTAAATGGTAGAAGGTTAAGGTCAGATGGATTAGGGACTGACATTACGTTTATTAATTTTAAACTTTTTTTCTCAAAAAAGTCTTGCTCTTAAAGTTTTTAATAGCAAGCAAGAATTTATGTCGTAATTTTCAAGCGTAATATTCTTAATGGATGGAAGTTTTTTACATTAATTGAAAGTTTCTCTCAAGGAAACTTTGTTCTTCAAGAGTTACATTTATTGAACTTTTGTTGTTCAAGGGTTTGAAATATTTATTCCCATGTTCCTCTGTCTTAATGGTGCTATTAGGTTTCAATATATTTTTCTTCTTTATAGAACCTTCAGCTAAAAAATAAATAAATAATCAGGCGATGTGTGGTACAATGTGTGGTACGAACACTAAGAAACAAAACAAGAACTGATACTAAAATGAAGTTCGATAAAGTAATGGCGATACCTGTTCTTACACATGCCAGTGAAACATGGACGATAACTGGGAAAGAAAAGCAGCGTATACAAACCGCTGAAATGAATTTTTTAAGACACGTGACTGGTTATCGTCTAAAGGATCGAATGCGTAGTGAACATATAAGGGCCGAACTGGGTATATGCGCCATCAATGATAAGATAGAAGGACGAAAGCAGCAGTGGATGGAGTACGTGTGTAGAACAGATCACCAGAGACTAGTAAAGCGCGCTGTAGAATACAAACCAGTTGGCAGAAGATCTGTGGGTAGGCCCTGGAAGAGATCGCTGCAGTGAAGACGGAACAGGCTATAGGCCTACACCGTGAAATGACGACGACGACAGAACCTTCTGCCCAAGACTAAGACTAACAGTATTGCTTCGTGCAGTGAATAACTCTCGTCTCATTGAGCCTATCCACCTATCACATATGAGACCCACTTACTTTCTGGGGTCTTCTAACTTTTAGTTTACCTTTTTATAACATTTCCCACTTCGTTAGTTCTTTCCTCTGTATTTTCAAAGTGGGATGTGACAGCTATGCACTTCTTTCAATCTGTTACTTACCTGTTTTCTTATTAGCATATTGTTAAAGTTACCCGTTCTGCAGTATCATTCTTCTCTTTCTGTCGACACCTTTAATAAATGATACTGAGGTGAATGTATGTAGAGGTGAGAAATTGCGAATGCTTCCGTACTCTTATCGTACTCAATTGCGAGTCCTGCTGGTTTCAGAACCAAAGCTTTATTCATTGAACCAATTTTCACTGGCAGTACGTAATGGAAACCTCTATAATCCAGTTAACGCCTACATAACGTGTGTATAATCATCATTAGACTCGTGTAACCAATGGAGTTATATGTACGTTTACTACTTTACTTCTGATCTGTCTCCAGCTAGAACTAGTTAATTTTAGAGCGCTCTAGAGACCGTTTTTGCAGTGAAGTTACTAAGTAAACCTTTCTAGATAGATTGGTAATTCCGAGTCACTTCGTCTATCTAAATGTTTTCTCTATAACAGATTGATATCATGAATTAATTTATTCGTACCTAAGGTTGACGGATATAACAACCTGCCGCTTTATCCACGATAGAGAGTTGTGAACGTTGTTACGTCATACTTAAAGGTTAATTTTTATACACAACTCGTAAATTACAATATTGAAGCAGAATAAGAACCACAACTTATAAAAAAAAATTGGAAAAATTTTAAATTGTATATTGTTAAACGTTAATTGTTACGAAAGCTATTATTATTAAATATTCTAAACGGTGTCCAAAACAATGTACGGACTGTGTAAGTAGACAGTTTGTTTTGTTATGGAAGTGAAAATATACACGAGACAAAGTATAAAATGTATGTCCTCTTTCTTAGAGTTGCCACAGAAATTGGCCTCTTTGTCTTTCCAAACACAATGTGTTTTGTTGTCAAGACACAGAAGCTAATACACTGTTAAGTGGTCTCTGCTGCACCGTATAAATGTATCATGAATATTAATACGCTATTTCGAAACAAGTGTTTAATGCCTCTTTCCAATACGAGTAGTGTTTCAACGGGTGTAGCAATATGTTTAAAAACAATACTTCTCCTTTAAAACGTGTTCTTATATCCCGATTTCTTACGCTAAAGGCGCAAAAAATAATAAGTCTTCGTCGTCGTCGTCACTTTACGGTGTAGGCTTATAGCCTGTACCGTCTTCACTGCAGTAAACACAGATCTTCTGCCACCAGGTTTGTTGTGTACTGCGCGCTTTACTAGTCTCTGGTGGTATATTCTGTGCACGTGCTCCGTCCGCTGCTGCTTTCGTTCTTCTATCTTACCATTGATGGAGAATATACCCAGTTCGGCCCTTATATGTTCATTACCGATTCGATCCCTTTGACGATAACCACTCACGTGCCTTAAAAAATTCATTTCAGCGGTTTGTATACACTGCTTTTCTTTCCCAGTTACCGTCCATGTTTACTAGCGTATGTAAGAATAGGCATCGCCATTACTGTATAGCACTTATTTTGGTATCAGTTCTTGTTTTGTTTCTTAGTGTTCGTTGTAAAAACACTAATCAGCCGGATCTTCAGAAGCTGCCGGATGGATTTTATGGAGTTATTACTAGGCACAAAGAAAAATAAGTATTAACAAATTCATGAACTTTATAACGTCAACGCGATCGTCACTTTGTAATCAAGAATGTTAACCGTCACACGCTCCAGTGACTTTCTACGGCTTTCCTCCTGATCACTGATAGGCCAGTGGCGAATTACAAGTATCTGTATAGTTGAACGTCGTTAATATTTACAAACTTACTATATATTCAAACGTAAGTACCAAATAACGCTTACAACTTGTGGGGACGGACGCAATCAGCTGTTGTACATCTCGGCGTTATTTTAATTTATGTTTTGTAAAATGCAAATATCAGCGAGTTCCACTCATCCTAATACGTCGATTACTCACAATTTATACTCATCATTTGTTCGGCTATTAAGGTTATGCGATCAACTGAAAATGGAGCCCAATGTGGACGAGGATACAGCCAAAAAAAATATGAATTGAAATGCTCATAGCATCTGCTGCAGAGAAACCAAAAATGTAGGAAGGATGCTTACGTAGTACGACTATGTTGTTAGCGTGGACTCTTCTAATCCATTAAAGCGCTTCTTTCTAATAACAGCTCCCAGAAGACAAGCCAACATTACTAAGATTACTGTTAAACTAATTAAAAGAAAGCTTCGAATGTACAGCTAAAATAATTGGACATGAAATGGGTGTCTGGTTGCGCTGTGTCAAAAGATCTCATTTTGCATGCGTTGCTTTGACGCCCGCGTTGTTCTCCGAACAATTACTTTGTGTTCAGAACAGCGACACGGATGGTGTATCACATGGTTGTGCGTCATGGTTGTGCGTCATGGTTGGTCACCTCACACCCTACTTCCTGCACTGCTTTCCCTGCCACCACTACAGTCTGCGCGAAGCGTTTCATGTCTAACTATTTCATATGTAAGTACAAGAGAGTGCAGTAGAAGACAATTTGTTTTAGCTCCCATCATATTAAAGATGATTATGATTGCGCGCTCCCGATATTGCTTCATTGTTACATTATTACTTAATAATATAAAGCTTAACACTGTCAAGAATGTCACCAAATCATGCTCGGTTAATCATTTATAACCACATATTTTAAAACTTAGCTCAGGCGAATCAGGCGAAAGTTTAAAATAAAATGTAATTTAAAAATTTGAATTATGTTAGACGTTTACTGAATAATTCTTCTTTTCTTAACCTTTCGTTAGCAACAGTAGTTAGTTACCTATTGAGTATTTCTCGTTGCCGTTCTCAGTCTCACTGCTGATTATTGATTCCGTCTATTGTTATTTTACACATCCACGGAGATTTTAGATTCTCATCTTATATCTGATGGTGTCTTGAACTTAGACTCAGCTGTTCTTGGTTTCCTAACTACGGTACTGGAAGTAAATTATCGTTTCTACTTGACGAAAGCATAGCACAGCCCGCTACGCGTATTAAAAATTTGCAAACACTGTGTGTTCAATAAACGTCTGATCGGATCGGAATAATAACGGCTCGGCCTTGCAAACCTGAAATGGCATTTTTTGCGCACTTACATCATACGTACCTTACAGCTGGGCGATAAACTAACGCCTCCGGCGGTTTGGAAAACACCCGCTCCGATCACAGTTGACAATATGAAACTTCAATAATATTAGCGATATATACTGTATATTACGATGTAAATTATAAATGACTATGTTGAACAGTGTTCACGGAGTTTTTCTGTTCTAACAAAGTGAAAGTATCGAGACGGTAGGTTTGCATTCACGTAAGTCGTGCAGAACCAATCCTTATTACGCTCAGTTTGCGCTATCAGTCTTTATAATAATACGCTGGTCACTGTTACAGGTGTTTTAAAAAAACATACAAACACATGCGCGCGCGCGCGTGCGCGTCTGTATTACAAATACTCGTCTGAACTAAAACTCGTGACATGTTCTCTTGAACCGACATAATTGCAACGATTACATACAAGTGCGTTCAATGTAAAGTGCAAGATCTTATAAGCTATTATTCAACTCCGGCGACGTGTGGAACAAATAGCCCATAACACCGAATGTTAGTTCCCTGATACTGAGAGCTTTATGAAATTTGGATTCAAATTCAAATTGCCAAGGTCAGGGTTTCTACTCTCGTCTGAAAGAGTGGAATGTTTTTAGTCTTTTATTATACTGGTTGATTAAACGGCAAAACGGGTCTCTTAAGTTAGTTAATATAAATATTTGTGTACAAAATTAGTGTTCTAAAATATAATTTTGTTTTTCTAGATCATTTTGTTTGGACGCATATTCCTCTATGCTTCAAATGTAGTATGCGAAATTTATGTCTATATAGAGCGTTCATTTCCATTGTCATCTGCCTTTCAAACATCAGGCTCAAATTTAGAAGATTTAGAAGTTACGGCGTGTTGTATTTCGCCAAGCAGGTGAGGTTCGAACGGTCTTGATACGAGCAGAACTCTGTAATCAAGAGACGATTTTTGCATTGTGAGGCGAATTGTATTGACTCGACTTTTTCACAAGTTAACCATAATGAATTAACGCTCTGTCTTCAACTACTGTGCCACTCAACCAGTCTTTACTGGTTCATGTTTCGTTAACATATACTTCTCTGATTAGGGTATTAGAAATTCTAATCTTAGTTGTGCGGTTTATTAACTTACTCTTCATGGCAGTGATCTTTTTAATTTTACATTCTTGGCCCCAATCTTCTTCTGACCCAGAGGCGCCCATCCACCCCAATGGCCATGGCGCATTTCCCCTCCCCCAAGTATTCCGAAATTCCCCCCAAAAATTTGATTTCGTGGGTAGGGGGATTACAATACGGGAGTATGGAATAACTCTCAGTTAGGGGTGGATCTTGGGGCTGTATCTAAAAATTTTTGAAAAACTAAAGCCATTTAAGCAGCTATTGGAATCAAAAAACTAATATAATTCTTTTTTATCAATATCAAAAGGTTTTCTATATGCCTAGTCGATAACTAAATTATGAGAAATACAAAAATTGCAGTATAAAAATCGCCTTGAAAAATCCCCCCCAAAAATTCCAGTGGTGCACCATGCACCATGCTGTGGGCACCCCTGTTCTGATCTTTTCCTTTTGTGCTGAATATCACTTATAACTGAACCGAGGTAGACCTACTAAAAGTTGGGAAAACAAAAAGTAGTTAATTTAATCTATTGCGAAAGCTATGTTAATAATCACACCTGGAATCAACATTATTAAAATTAGGACTACCGGGCTGCGGGATTGCTTACAACTTGGTTCGTTTCTAAACGTTTCTATATAAGCAAACCTCTGCTCTGAGGTACATGCGGCCTACCATCCTTGTCTGAACGCGTTCCTCCTGAAGAAGGCCTTCGGCGGGCGGCCGAAACCTTTAGCAATAACCCACATGGTAAGCAATCGACCATACCCCAACAGCCCGATGGTTACTAATTTTGATCAAGTAGGTATTTTAATTCACGATTATGTTTTTCGTAAGTCAATAACTATTCTAGAACTGTATAATATACCATTAAACAATTAATAATCGCTTGCAAAATGTAATTCCTTAATTCATTCATTTGTACCTCATTATTACAAGGTGAATTTTAATGCGTGCTTTGATACTAAAATACTTTTTATATGACAAAATAAGTCTATGTATTCACAGACTTTTAACGATTCACAAGACTATTGAACGGTTCACATAAATTTAATTTAGTTAATTTAGTCTTCGAATCAGCCAAAGTCTTCACATTATTAAACAATAATAATAGGTTCAAGGTAAGCTGTCAGTTAACAAGAATATTTCTCAAAGAAACAAGAACATTACATGCCAGCAGAAATTATAATCATTAAACATTACACTCTTTCTCGGTGTGCTTTAATCTCAGTATAAATATTTGCGTATCCTTATAAAGTCTGAAATTATTTACGCTTTCATGCGATTGGAACTTGCATAGGCCTGTTGAAGATTATACGTATAGTTAATTCACTAGATTAAATTTAAATTTTTTATTGTACGTCTTTCAAAGTAAGACGCCTTCCTACAAATTACAACGACATTGTTATTATTTTTCCTTTTTGTATTTCTTCTTCTCAACCCTTTCTAACAAATATTTTTCTTCACAATTATCTATGAATTCAAAGATTTGAGACATTAAAGCACAGGTTCTGTACAGCCAGATAAAATAAATGTTTCATTCTGATCGTGTAACAGTTTTATAAATAACACAATTATGTCCAAATTAATTATTTTTTCCGTTCATCTCGAAATTTATTTTATATTCCTTTTTGACGTCACTGAATTTTACGGTTTTCGTAAAAGGAGATAGTTTGAATATTCCGTGAATTAATTACGTTCAACTTATTCTTTATGGTTAATACTTTTTCTTCTTCGCAAAGATTTCTTTTATACCCGATATTAAAGAAAACGCTATGCAATTTGAACGACGGATTCTTCAGATGATTATAAGATAATTAAATGTTATTTTGCATTATTCAGAAACAAACGTATCACGAGTTTACCTGCAATCTGGAATAAGACATTCTGAGTATAATAGTAATAATACAAATAATAATAAACGATGGTTACACCAGTCGGTGCCCCACTTCTTGGGAAACACGACGGGTTTGCCATTCAATCAAGGCTCAATCGGTCATGAAAAACCGTCAGCATTGTTGGTTGAGTACGTATACTCTGGAATTAATTGTTGCAAAAGGACAAAGTAATTGTTTTAAACATAATTCACTGTTGCTATCATTACGTCACGTCCCATAACGTCGTGTTTGTTATTGTAGTCATCCGTCTGACTACAACAGACCCCGACATTTGATGATAACAAGACCGCAATTGTACACTTCTTTTCCTTACAATAAGATTTAAAAGGTCAATCTAAGTTTATATTTATTATCCTTTTTCGTTTGACGTATAGGCCTAAATGTATTTTATTTTTTACGTTATTAATTTTGGAATTACAATGGAAATCTTCTTCTAAGCGTGGAATGTATAAATTGCAAGACGAGAAGTGTAATGCAAAGAGCGTTCCGTGAAGAAAATTTTCTAAGCAATAGGAACTTGAACATGTTTTATACAGTGGAAAGACCCCCCAAATGCCAAAAGTCTTGTAGGCCGCTAAATCTGTCCAGGAGGTTCCAAACGAGAGAATTCTAAAGACGATAGGAGAAGAAATGAAATGCAGGTGCGTCTCGGCAAGGAAGGCGACAATATAATTTGTTTCTATAAGGTTTCAAACTTAAAGACTTTCGTAGCAGATTCTACGCAGCGACGATTGGGTTGTTTTATTAAGGCTTCAGAAACCTTGTCTCGTGTTATCAAAGAAATTTACATGACGTTAGTTTAAAAACTTCGTCTAAACATACTTCATGCATTCTCAAATCTGTATTGTGTCTTATCCTATTTTGCGCTTAATTCTTGTTTTCGTATCAACTGAAGTGGGTAAGAAGTGAGGTTAATTGTATTTTTTATCAAAAATTTTGTTATATTCAATGGATGACTCAGATTTTTGGCGTTTCAGATTTTTGGCGTAGTACTTATTTACTACGGGAATATAATATTACCCAGAAGACATTTTTTTTTTTAAATCGTTCAGTGTTCACACTACGGACAGAATCTACAACACAGGATCTCCGATAAATATGTTTATAAATATATATATATAAAGGATGACATCATAATAGAGACTCAAGGGAAAAACGTGGATATGTGGATAAAAAGAAAGGTAGAAGAAAAGTATAACGTGGATGATGAAACCCTGAGTGTACGTAACCGAACTCTTGGTTTTCCAGCATTGTTTTAAATGAGGCAGACCCTTTTACGATGCAGGATGAGTTGAGACAAATCTGGCTTTTCCAAATCAACTCGTTAGAGATCCGGAGGAGATACTGGGGAGGGGGGGGCTTTCAGCCTTAACTACCGTCGATTGGATCCGTACGAGATTGTCAGTCGTTTTAAGTACGTGGTCTTCTAGTTCCAGTGTTGCCGTCTTGAACAGCGTACTTGGTCGCTACACTCTACTGAAAATATTTTATAGTAAACATCCAGATCCTACGGAAAACAAGGACTGTATGTCTTATGCCCAAAGGTCTGCTCTAAGGGTCCTAATCCATACTGGTTAAGAGTCTGGTCGAAGTCCAGAAAAACCAGGTTTCCTTTCATTTCAGAACCAAGGATCATAAAATCCTTTTGACTCTCCTATTATTTTTAGTACCCATCAGTATGTTTAGTATGTTTATAAATATCGAAAGCCCAAAGTTGTTTAACCGAAGCACCAAAAGTAACAAAGAAGCTAAACTTTCAGTAGCTTAAAAATCGAGAACACGCGTTTATATAGAATTTTATAGTTTTTCACAGGTCTACTGAATTCTTTATATTTCTGAAAATGACTTTTTTCAGAAAATGTAAAGTTTATATTGCCTGGATGTGTATATCTTTATTCACAATACACTTATAGGGTCTACAGGTGACCGACGAGGGCTTCACTGTCACCTGTGCAAACTTTGGTTATCATACCCGACTATATGTGATAGAGCCGACTCTTATATGGACTGAAATCAAATTACGAAAATCTAACTACAACTGGATTCAAATCTCTGACCGGTCAAAACTTTGATACTCGCAACTTACACATTAGCCTATTACAAAGTTTATTTTACGCAGCAAAAATATATCTTCTTATTCGACCTGCAATGCACATTGTTGCGATGCAATTATACCGAGCCACACTGTTCTCCTTCGCCTGTGACAAAGAGAAAAACAAAAGAAATGACAAAAGGCAAAAATACTTCATGGACTGAGACTGAATTCCAGCCGTCTAACAACAAAGAAAAGCAATATTCACTACTATGCGTAAATTCCACGGTTTCCTGTTTTTATCTCAACTCGTTTAAGTTAAATCTTTACTAAAACGATTTTCTTTACTCGCTATCTGCAGCATTTCTACCTCGTCTACAGTATCCGCCTATCCCCTATGGTGTTTACTTTACAGTCTTCTTTACATAAGTTTCTAGTCGATTGACAGTAGCAATAAAATGGCACAAAATGTTTAATAGTTTCCGTTAGATAACATCCGAGAGTGTTCGGAAACGTCACGTGTTTCACATCGGAGGGACGCTTTTACAATCATTTACACTCTTTGAAAATTGTTTTAGAAACTCATAAAAAAACTTTAAAAGAGAATCGTTTTAAATTTCGTAGAGTATTCCGTTTTTAAACGCATGGTTTGTTGACCCTAATGGTATTGTCTCAATATCGTTTTCCATCGACATTTTACAACGACAGGTACGCATATGTAGTAAATAAAGTTATAAGTCTAGTTGTAGAAATTGTGATTATGAAGTAACTTTATAAATAGTTACTTATGCTAAAAATCACAATACAGTAGAACCTCTGTTAACCGAAACAAAGGGGAGAAGACGGTTTCGGGTAATCAAAATTTTGGATAATAATTAAGATATCCTTTCTTAAAGTGTGAGGTAAAATAACTGGAGGCAATATACAATATTATCAACAGATTTTAATAAAAATCAAACTATTTACATAAAGTCATTTGTTAACACTAGTTTTATGACTTTTTTAAATTTTATATAGGCCTATTACCTTTGCTTTTTATTTTCACATCGCTTCCTTGCAACAATATTTCGCCACCGCTTCATTAGCAGAACCTCTTCAGATCGTTCGACGAACCGTAAAGCTATCTAAAAATATGAATAATACTCCGTGAGAAAAACAAGTATTTCACATAGACTAATTTAATACCCTAACCCAAAACAAAATCTCTTTCCTCTAAGGCATCAAAGATCTCGTCAGCGGTGTCATGGCTGCTGCTCCCTGCTATGTCATCGTCTTCGTCGTCCCTTTGTTGTATGAACCATAGAAAAAACAGCCTTATTTACTTTCTCGTTTTGACACGTCTTCATTGTTTCCATTTTTGGCATCTTCAAAAACGTGTTAAAACTCTTCGAAGTTATTTTTCATCTTGGTCCAATCAGAAACAGTAGGAACACCAACACAAAAACCGGCTGTCACAGTTCGCAAAATCTCGTCATTTTTATTTCTTAACCCGTTTCCGCTTTGTTGACATGACGCACAATTTATTACATGTTTATTACATTAGTTTTATTGTTTTGTCCGGAAAACAAATTTTCATTGTAGTAAAAGTCGGGAATATACATTTTTTTTTTTTTTTTGGTCGGTCGTTTCGGTTAAACGATATTTCGGTTAAAAGTGTTTCGGTTAATGAAGGTTCTACTGTATAACCAGTAATTTAAATGCATGAACACTTTTAGGTAAATATGTAGTTGTAGATAAAATAGATATATTTTCTGATCACTGATTACGACTGTTTGTTTGTTTTAGGTGAGTACAAAAGAGTGACCGAACGCATAAATTACGTCGTTACTCAATTTCTGCCAAATAATGAAGGTAAACGTTTAAACAGCTAGTGTAATTTGAATCTATATAGGCGTATATTCGTTTATGTTCAAGAATATTCAATATGTTGATTGTAAAATGTAATATGTAAAAAAAATTCACAATAGTTCTAAGAAAATTACGCGCGCGCGCATGTTTGCCTGTGTAATCAATTCTTCATTAGTTGAAGTAACTTCTGCAAACTATCCGAATTAACATTTTCAATATTATGTCTACAGATTTATACACAGCTACCTGTTAAGCCTACTATACCTAATATGAATAATTTTTACTATCTCAAGACCAGGAATATTTTTAATAATTTTATAACAATATAGGACGTCCTCACTTCACGCGCACGCTCAGTCCATGACACTTTTTAGAACCAAGTGTTACAATATCCAAATCGTTACTCCAGTCTTGAGTAATCTCGAAAATGGACGTCTTATAATCAAGCGTTTTAAAACAACGATACGTTTAACCATGACACGCTACGGTGAACTCAATATGACCACGTATTAGTCAGTGGCTTTCAAGTTGCTACTCGACTAACAAGGAAGGTACTGATATCAAACGTAGGCTTCGGGGAACTCAATATGACCACGTATTAGTCAGTGGCTTTCAAGTTGCTACTCGACTAACAAGGAAGGTACTGATATCAAACGTAGGCTTCGGGGAACTCAATATGACCACGTATTAGTCAGTGGCTTTCAAGTTGCTACTCGACTAACAAGGAAGGTACTGATATCAAACGTAGGCTTCGGGGAACTCAATATGACCACGTATTAGTCAGTGGCTTTCAAGTTGCTACTCGACTAACAAGGAAGGTACTGATATCAAACGTAGGCTTCGGGGAACTCAATATGACCACGTATTAGTCAGTGGCTTTCAAGTTGCTACTCGACTAACAAGGAAGGTACTGATATCAAACGTAGGCTTCGGGGAACTCAATATGACCACGTATTAGTCAGTGGCTTTCAAGTTGCTACTCGACTAACAAGGAAGGTACTGATATCAAACGTAGGCTTCGGGGAACTCAATATGACCACGTATTAGTCAGTGGCTTTCAAGTTGCTACTCGACTAACAAGGAAGGTACTGATATCAAACGTAGGCTTCGGGGAACTCAATATGACCACGTATTAGTCAGTGGCTTTCAAGTTGCTACTCGACTAACAAGGAAGGTACTGATATCAAACGTAGGCTTCGGGGAACTCAATATGACCACGTATTAGTCAGTGGCTTTCAAGTTGCTACTCGACTAACAAGGAAGGTACTGATATCAAACGTAGGCTTCGGGGAACTCAATATGACCACGTATTAGTCAGTGGCTTTCAAGTTGCTACTCGACTAACAAGGAAGGTACTGATATCAAACGTAGGCTTCGTTAATGACAGCATTACGGTACACCGTTACAGTTGCTTCCCACATCCTCAGGACCTTCTGATTCCCGGTAGTTGGAAAAACTTGTTTATCTGATAACACAAAAAAATGATCAAGTTTCAACACTTGACCATCTGAAATGTTGATTTGAAGAATCCCGTTAAATATGTGTAGTAATGACCCACGTCATACGATTTACATTCACCGTCATCTCACAACACGGCGTAGTCAAGCTACTGTACCGCCTGTTCCGCCTTCAAAGATCGTTCCTGGCTCTACCCGCACACCTGTGTCCTATAGGTTTGTATTTCCAGACCTTTTTGGCCAGTCTGGAATCTGACATTCTTTCCAGGTGTTCTTTCTGCCGTTCTTTGTAATATTTTAATTTTTCATTCAAGTTAAAAACTTGAAACCCTTCTCTTATGGCCAGTTTAGATTCATAAATTCTATAAATGAATTGCATTCGTAATTTTACTAACGTTGAAGTAAACACAGTCTACGCAAATACTGCAAACAACGAAAAATCGTGGTAATGAGGACCCTGAGATGTGTATTCCGGTTCATGCTGAAACAATTCTGTTCCTTTCTAAGCAGTGAAAATAGGCAGTCACTGAGGCGGGAGTGACTGAATTGCTGATAGCTGGTATCTGTATCATATGAAGGCTAGCGAGACACTCTGTATCGACTACCGAGTACGGTCCATACAGCAGTTCCATGTAGTACCGTGAACGGCGATATAGTTGTACCATATAGGCATACGTAAAGTCTTCTCGACTGACTTGACCTTTAAAGAGCTGCCAGCCTGCGAACAGAAAACTACTTCACGCGAATAAATAAAAATACATAAACGAATCGCTTTTTCGGCGTGATCTCTTATTTGTTATTGATTTTGAAGAGAGACTGATCTGTATGTCAGAGTGTCATTTTTGAAACTGAATTTCTTGTAATCTGATTGGTTCTTCGGTCACCCCCTTCTTATGACCTTCTTACCGATAGTAGATTCCCTGTACAAGAAGGCTTCAGATCGGAACAAACAATGTTCAAAAATCTGAAATATTTTACGACAGTTTTTATAAGCTATGAAATTGTTTTATATGTATTCAAACTTTCACTATGAACACTTACTTTTGGTTTTTGTCCCAAACGTTTCGACGTGGTGTCCGTCTTCCTCAGTGGGATTTGAAATACGATTGTTTTACTTAAAAAAAACGCACACATTCAATTAATAATTTTAAAATACAGTAATTACTGTAATCAGGTAGGTCCTTTTTTATGAACATTCTGATATTAGCCCTACTCAGAATTTCCTATATTTTAATAGCTGTTCAAATTAACGTGTTTTTAAGACTATCCCGTAAAGTAACTACGTATCCTTGCACACGCGCACTACACACGCGGCAAAGTATCATTGCGCACCGTTTCACGCACTTAAAGTTGTTTTACGAGTCCAAAATACTTCAAACTAACAGTTTTTACAATGTTCCTTATCAACTAATTTACAATGTTTAAACCTCCACTCTCTACTTTTTTGTGTAGCGTCTTTATATGGTATCATATGCTTTATTTTATGTTACATTCCATACGTAATTACAATTATGTGATTCCATATGTAATTAGTACATTGCGACACAAATTAGATATATAAAAAAAAAGCTGTTACAATTGATTTTAATTTTATTTAACTATTTATTTGTACATTATATTTTGAATATGGCAGTAATATAAAAACTGCCGAAACGTTTTAAATAAAATAATAAAAAAATATTCTTGTTTATAAAAATTTAATTATTATTTTATATATATATATATATATATATATATATATATATATATATAGAGAGAGAGAGAGAGAGAGAGAGAGAGAGAGAGAGAGAGAGAGTGCATACAAAAGTCCTGTAAACCTTTTATTGTAAATGTTTCAAAAAAACTAAAATGTGAACGTACAGGGCTACATGCAATGTTGGGCACACCCTCACCATAAGCTACCAGTCCCCCGCATGAGTGTTTTCTCGCCACGTCCTACGGTTTGTCATAAACCGCTGTTTACATGGTACGCTCTTGTGAGTGCGTCTATTGTTGTTGCCGATACTTTGTAGTATTTCTGTACTCGATTGAAAATAACGGCCTATAATATCGAACGGCGTCATAGCCTATTTACTGTGTACTATTATTGGCACGCATCGCCCTTCAGCCACACACAGTGATACAGAGCCGACTAAATATGGCCGTCACAAGCGTTTTCGTTTTCCTACATCGTTCTCGTTCGTCAGTTATTATATTAACAATTATGTAATTGTTCCACTATGTCTTGTAAGGTCAACTGTAACAACTTTAAACTTTACAAAGTGATGGTCATACCCGTGCTTCTGTATAGATATTATCGCTAGTCACCATCAGTGCTGAGGAAAAGTGCGTCTTTTAGACGTCCCCTAGGTATACATGTTCAGAGCTACTGAAAGGCGCTCCTGCCATATGGTTCTGCCCAGTACGGAATATAATCTTATGTTGGGGCTGTTACAACGGCACGCTCGTACTAGATCGCTCTAGTACAATACTTGCCGGGGTTGTTTTCAAGAATCACCGGCTTGTACACGAAACCTGCCGGGGATTGTTCTGAGTCCTTGCCCCCCGAACGTAAAATTTACGTGGAAGGCGCCGCACGGTATCATCCAAGGAGCAGACACGGACTCTACTTCTCAGCAGATAAGAATTGAGAAAGAACCGATGGAGGACTCTGGCGCCGAAGCCTCCTGTCGAGAAAGCTTTGCAGCTTTCTTTTATGAACAGCAGCAAGGTAATCCTAGACGGGGGCTGCGTAGGTGACGGTCGGCAACAGATACCCTTTGACAATCAACTGTCCTAGCTTACGGGTCATAGCCTTGTTGACAAGTATTCAAACAGAGAGCCTAGACGCGCTGATGCTCTATTTTTTACTCTCTCGGCATGGGTACCCCACGTGAGCCGATGATCGAGGTGGACACCGAGGTACTTTACTTTACTAAACCAGGGCAGATACGTCCTGCCGATTCTCACTCGTCCTCGCGTTTTCTTCCGACGCTTGGAAAATAGCACCCCAAAGGTCTTAGCCTCGACTGTGACTTTCCAGTTATCCGTCCAGGCCTCAATTGAGGGCCCGCTAAAGTCGCCCACTCGGGGTAATCTGCACTCCTGGCTCTCTGCGTACGTCGTTGACGTTGACGGTAAACAGGAGAGGCTCTAAGACGCTACCTTGAGGTATCCCGGCTGTAAAACGTGTCTCCCTCAGGCAGAAGCGAAGAAACAAATGGGAAAAACAGAAAACTCGGAAATGAGATTTCTGAGGTATGCAGCAGTCGATACCTTACTAAGAAAAGTGGAGACATCACACGCGAGCTAAAACTATACCATACAAATGAAGAAATGAAGACACGTGCAAGAAACGTATGTTTAAAATGGATAAAAAGAGGACAAGCAATACTCGTAAAAAATAAACCAGTAGGTGGCATTCTCCGACGTAGAAAAACAGAAACGCTGATGATGATGATATGACAATTATATTCAATTATAGACAACTGAATATTATACAAACTATGTTTATATTATATTATATATGCCTTAGACAAGTCACCAACAGGAGAGGTGAACTTCAACAAATGAAGGTCATGTCTGTACCCCGTAACGCGTTACATATAAAAGTTGAATGCATACACAAATACAGACACACGCACTCAAATAAATCTCGTATTTACAGACTACATTGGACAACTTTATACGATTAAAGCACATCATCTTTCAAAGTTAATTTAACTATCTTACTAGTTGCTTTTAATCATCAAAATTATAAGAAATGTTAGAGTTAAAATTCAGAATATTTTAGTAACGTAAACAACGATTTCTGTTCCTTCATCCTCTATCACCAGAACTACAAATAGATTTCAAAAATTGGGTGTACCGTGGGATACACGTTAGAAGTGCGAATTTTAGTGTCAAGTGACAAGTGAACTGGTTTAACATGTAAAAGATCGCTCGTATGTATTTGGAGTAAAGAATAAAGATTCTTTTACTATATTAACTATATATTATGTAGTAAAAGAATATAGTTTTTACTATAAAGAATTAAGATTCAAAGAAGAGTGAATGGATAATTAAATGAGATGAGAGCATAATAGTGTTTACATATATTTTACTATAAGAAATTCTAAGTAGAACCTTGCACACCTCCCGATTTGCTTACCATCCAAAATTAAATCTCCAGAAATTTCACATTGCATTAATAGAAGTAATGCTAAGATTAATATATTTATCGTTGTAAACAGTATTTATTGCTGTATCGAAAGATTCCTCTGTATGTATGTTTAAAGTATTTGTAAGCTATAAAAATATACATAACAAATTCATAAAACACCTACATACTACAATACAGCCTTCAGATCGAGACCAGTGTATTCTTAGTTTTGTTTCTTAAAAACTAGTAATCAGTCTGTTGCCGGTGTCGATTGGTAACAACGCCGTCTAACCAGGTCTGACAGGCGTAACGATCTCATTGTTTAATGTGCCAGACCGACATTGATGGAGTGTATCGCGAATAATGCTGGATCGTGAAACAACTGGTTAAACCGGCTTAACATCGCTCACTTATTAATTATCAGAAACAAAGTGGTATCTATATTTAGTGCTTGATTATTTTACATTCATAGCACAAAGTAAATTTGCATAAGTCTATTTCATAAATCTAAAAACAAATAAAGAGACGTTTTAAATGTTTTATTGTTTGTCTCTATCTTCGTATAGTCGTGTTACTAGTCGTGCTGAACTTGTTTCCACATTTATGTCACGCATAACTAGGTTTGCCGTTTACTAAAACGAACTCCTAGGGCGATCGGGTTCCCGGCCATGAAACTTGTTCGTTTACAACAGCGATTTCCAACTGACGGCCCGGGGGCCACATGTGACCCGCGACCTTATCTCGGAAAAACCAATTTAATAATTACTTCATTCGCTTTAATAAGTAGCTAAGTGGATAATAAAACATTGTTTTGAATGAGAATGGTATTGCAGGAGAAACCTACGAAAAAATGTTTCAGTCAGTGACTAATAAACGTACAGTAGTTTTCACTTTAGTTTATTGGAAAGTCTATTTGCGATAATTATCTCTTATTTTCATCATATTACAAGACCCGGTCTGTTTCTTTCCATGTTTGTAAGGTCGATGTTTAGAAGTACACACGTCTGTGAAAGCGTGTTCTCCACATTGAAGTTAATCAAGAACTACAGCAGAAGTCGCCTCACAGATTAGCAAGTCTGCTTCACCTACTGAGATTAGCAACAAATCAACTCGATGTGGACAATAGCTGCAGCAGATCGGCCTTGGTTTTCACATTGATAATTTTATGCAAATGTACAATGTTTAATGTCTTTCTTATATCTTCATTATTATACTATACTGTCATAACAAAGATTGAACCGTTACTACGTTTAGTAAGGCGTGTCTAAATTACCTCTTTTTAATTATTTATAATTAAATACTAACTTTATTTCAGTTGAGATATTCATTTTGTCAAAATTAACTAAAATACACAATTGGCATTTTGAATAATGTTCCTCATAACTTGCACACAATCATAGACTTTTACAAATTTATTAAAATGTTAAATTTTTACTTGCGTTTTTGCACTATCAAAAGTTGAAAATTTTCATAGTATACACTATTATATCAAACTTGGAATAAAATTTCCGGCATAGACGTTTAGAATTTCTTCATATTTTTAATCTTTTTTGGGCATCTAAAAATTTTTAATTTTTCCAAATTAATACTATATTTAGATTTTGTCTAACTTTAATTTGCTACATCAAATGGTTTCTTGCAATTTTATCAACATTTTAGCGCTTTTGGGGTTCTGGCGTTGTAAGGGTCTGAAATTTCCAAAATTAAATACCTACTATACCCATAATAATTTTAGTTGAAATTCTCATTCATTTGATACCCATCATGGATTTTTGCATTTTTTCTGTATTTTGTCCTTTATATTCTTCCCACTCCCCCCGTTTCTGGAAGGATCAACTTCGGAAATAGTAAGAATCTGTGGGACAAACGTACGTTCACACAGGGCAAGTTTTACGAAAATCGGTTGAAGCATTCAAAAGTTATGATGAGACAAACCTGAAATAAACAGATAGGCAAACGCCAAGAGTTAAAACTCGCTTTCGCTCTTCCACTAAACCTTATATTTGATCTGACACGTTTTAAAGCTCTACGTTGTCTTCAGCAGTACTCATTTGTGTTTTCATCATAAAGAGGCTCTACATAAAAAATGTGTTACTACTGGCTAGAAAAAAACACATACAGTTCAAGAGATACCCATTCATTATCAGATAAACACACACTAATAAAAGAGACAGTAACCTCGCTGAAGACAATAACCTTGTTAATTTGTCTCATGTACCAGAGTTTCCCAGAACAAGACATTTTCTCGTATTATTTTCACGTTCATTGTCTAACTTAGACGAAGTTCACGAGATCAGGTTACAAGTGTAACCGTGAAAGCTTGCGCTACACCGTCGAAGCAATCGCATCCTTGTTACTTGTGTAATGTACGCATAATGATTGTATATACGTTTGCGGAAACAAAGAGTTTTCTTCTTCCTCTTCGTCGTCTCCAGGTAGTTAACAACAATTATTATTATTACTTGCTGTCTGTATACTATTTTAGTTCTGTAGTCTTTTATCGTGAGATATTATGTTTCATCAGCTGCTTCCTGGAAAAAGGTAGCGTCATTGTCTACAATACTTATCTATTTAAAGATAGCGTTTTTCTGTTTCACCATGCTGCTTTGAATACTAGTAAAATACTCGTGATCTATTTATCATAGATGTGTCAGCATTCACGAGAACGGTGACCCACATTAAACATGTCTAAACTTAAGATATCTGTGTGTGAATCCAACTAGCTTGCTAGACGTTTCCGATGAGATCGATAATAACGTATTTTCATGTCGTCGTAACGTCCAAGTAAAATAACCGTTATTAAGGTTAATCCAGACAAAGTAGAATATAAAAAGTCATTAGTGACATTCACGAAAAATGCTGGTCTTTAACACGAAACAATATTTCAGAAACAAATTTTTGGGACAACTTAAACCGTGTCACGGGTTAAACTTAAACTTGGCACGGTTAAATAACCGTGTGAAGGAACAAAAGCCCGATTTTAAAAATACTTTTAAAACACGAACTTTCACAGAATTTTAAAAAATACAAATAAAGATGAACTAATCCCCGATAATATGAGACACGTTCAGAGGATGGAAGGGAGTAGACTTCCAAAACAATTGTATGAGGCAAGAATTGCTGGGAGAAGACCCAGTGGCCCAGGAAGAGTGACTTGGGAGGACAATGTGTGGTGCTGTCTGCAGAGGTTGGGAGTGCAGTGGAATGAAGCCAGGCTCTGGCCATGCAGAGACCACGGTGGCGAGACCGTCTACTCCTTGCGGTAGAAGAGGATTGGAATAATAATAATAATAAGAAGAAGAAGAAGAAGAAGAAAATATTAGATTTATTACCTTCAATCTGGATAACAACAGACCGAGATAAAATATATTTAAGTGGCGGTATACAGGGTAGCGCCACAAAATGTGACTATTTTAAATACGTACATTAAACAAGTAAAGAATACGTAGGAACTAAAATCGATTTTAAGAACTAAATCCACACACATTGCGATTTAATTCAGTAACATTTTACTTTGTTTTGAAAATCTTATCACCCAAGTGACGTGCAATGCGCTTATTAAGAAGTTCAATGAAATTTTCCCTCACTTTCCGTAACATTTTTGGGGAAATTAATATCACTTCACGCTGGATTTTGATTTTAAGTTCATCCGATCTGAACAGAACCTCCTGTATCACTCCATTTTCTCACCCACTTAAGAACTCATTCCCGATGGAGCTAATCCTTTTTCACCAATTTGATGCCTAAACGCACGTTGCATATCAATCACAGAATTAGTTTTAATCAATTTTGTGACAGTAAAACGCATTTTTGTATCGTCTCCAATTATCCACTGCGTACTAAATTACCACTCATTGTTGACCAGATCACGGAAGTGGGTTACTTTATTCCAAATAATATTCCATGGTTGGGAATCGCTATTCGAAAGAGGCAAAACATTTCCACGCTCATGCACCACCGCGTCCGCGTTTGTGTGAGAGAAGTAGAGGACAGGGAAAAGGTGGGAATAGGTTTGTAACTAATCCTAGACATCTGTGTACACACTTACGAGAATATAATTTATCCGTTGTCACTAATCTATTCATAACCAAGTAATAAAATTACGCTTTAAAATATGCACACTCAAGCCTTGAATGTGTCTTACTCAAGTGAACTATGAAAATAGATTTGTTTTTCCTACTTCCGGATTTAGTGTGTCCATTCACATCGGATAACTAGTGGTCAGCGCAACGCGAAACTCCCACGAGGTCGTGGAACCGCGTACAACACGCAACACCAATTTAAATTTATTGGAATTGGAACAAATGCCAACACGTTTGTCCGTCTGCCAATCAGCTCGTACGGCCTTCAGTTACAGTAACAATTAACCATTACTTTCATTGCGTAATCAAAAAAAGACCTTTCCGACACTTCCTACATGCTGACAACGTGTTTCAAGTTCATATTATCACAACCTGTGCTACATAAGACCGTAGGTAAGACTTAACTAACGTATGGGTAAGCAGGAAAAATTTAGTCCTTGTTTTACCTAATAACGGGACTCGAACGCAGACTATAAGCCAAATTTATATTTCTAAAACGAACTGTTGTAATATCAAGGAAATTATCGTTGATATTTAGTGTGATAATAATCGCAAATGGGGATGCGCCAAACTTACAAGATTAAAAATCATCCAAAGGTTTCAGTCAAAAGTGCTCCGAGTTTTAGTAAATGTCCCACGCAACGTCAGTAATCAGACACTTCACACCGACCTGAAAATATGTCACATAAAGGAAGAAATCCAGTGGATTGCAACAAAATACAGCCGCCATCGAATAGTAGACCACGAAAATAAGCTAACGAATAATCGATTGACAGGAGTTTAGTGACTAACGGACACTGACGACCGGATGAAAGAGAAGGCACCAACCACGTCGGAACGTCAGCAGGACGTGGGAAATGGATGTCCCAGAATGAGATGTAGAAAGTGTATACAGTAGTGAATTGGTTTCGAACAGAAGTAGAGCAGAAGAAGAAGATGGTGATGACCATGATGATCATGTAACCACCAAGAATTAAAAATTTTTTTAGTATGATCGAAAAGACGTTACATTCAGCAAGACACCCCTACACAGGCCACGAGCAATAAATAAGCAAAAATGTGACGAGGTGTCAAGTGAACGTTTGCTTCGGACAATACAAATACGCTTCACATAGCTTTACAATGGGGAACAAGGTTGGCCGTGACAGACTCGACTAAACCGAGATTTACAGCCTGCAAAATGTAAGATAAAAGAAACTGTGTCAAGTACCAATTTAGAGAGAAACTGTGACGGACACACTGCCGGGTTAATTTGAAGTGTACCAGTAATAAGAAAAGGGTGTAAGACACACAATGGTATGTACCCTGTGTGAGAACGGACATCGATATCTAAAAGAATAGAATCGAACTTGTGCACAGCAGGGGAACGTCTTACTGGCGACAACTGATATTTACGACAGGGAGAAGGAGTGCCGTTTTGGAAACGACGACACGCTGCGCCAGGACAGCTATCGGAAAAAAGGGTCGAGGACAGCGAAACAATAACGAAATACGACACATTGTTTGCGTGAGAACTGCAGCGAGATCCGGAGTACGCTTAGACAAAGACATGATGGACAACCAAGAAAATTGCTCCTGTTCTAGGAAAAGAGTACGGAGGCTTTCGACGCGAACTCGTGGGGAGACAGGATACCCAATCACAACCCAGCATCTACCCAGAGAACAGGTGGAGAGGACCGTCGTCATCATGGCAACGGGAACGTCGAATGAGAAGTAAAGAACGATAGTCTGGCATAAGGGTAGGAGATCTTCCGTCCTATCATGTTCGACCTGAGGCGTGTTTTCCAGAAGAGTGCATTGTGGTAAACGATGCTTGATAAAAACTGTTTACAGAGCACTCGGGAGGACAGTCTTTCATAAATTTTCAATCATATACTTTGAGCAGTCTTCACGTACTTTTAAACAGTCTACTTATAATTTTCGACAGTCTTTTTATAACTTTCAACAGTCGGTCGTCATACACTTTTAAGAATCTTCATACATTTTATAACAGTCTTAATACAAAGTTCGAGTAACATACGGACAGCAGTGGGATTTTGAAACTCTGCTACGCGGCATATAATTAAGTGACTTAGACATTTCGATATTGGCGTGTATCCGGTAATAGTGTACCTACAGTGACTAAAACATGCGACATACGCCAGTGCTTAATAATTATAGAGTTCTTTATTATACTCAATTTCAGAACTGAACTAACCAATCGCACTTTCATCAATAACCGACGCGTAGAACTATTGTTAATGTAATACCGGACAACGAAATCGTAACGTTGTACAGTGCGGCGAAGCGATACAAAATAATTTGGAACAATTACACCACGGCATCAAAGACACTATACATTAATGTACACACAAGAAGTTCAATAATAGACAGACAGACATATACACCATAGTTAATGATGAACTTATCCTCACGACACATAATTTCATAACTCGAACAGTAACAGCCGAATCAACAGAATACACACACACAGCGCGAGTGAATCTGTTGCGCGTGTGTTGAGTGTTAAGTTACATCACAGCTACGCAGCTTCCCACATATGGACCAGCAACGAGAAGGAGTTACTCCGATGGAAATATCGGATAAATCGCTTTACAAGTAATCTTTATGCTATTCTTATCGTAAGAACTCTACTGACCTGTCTCTTTTTCAAGAAACACCCCTTGAGTATCTAAATTAAATATGATAAAAATAATTAACGCTATTCATCTGAGGCAAGCAATGAACGCATTAGTATAAGATTTATTGTTTGACTATTTGTGTTTTCTATATATCGATTGTATTATATATGCATGTGTATGTTTTCCAGCAAACAACGTATTGGATTCGCATTGTAATTTGATATATATACATGTGTTCTTTTATGTTCTTTTTATGAATGTATTTACAGGGAATCATCCATATTTTATATATTGAAGTCTCTTTATTTAATGATATGATGTTAAATAAATAAGTGTTACTTTATCCAGAATATATGCGTTCATTATTGTCAAGTTACCTCAGAACAAGAAAGTAATGGCACTTGAATGAATTATAGTAGTTTTATTAACGTATACAACAATTAGAGTCTCCATGCAATAATTATGCTAACATAAAGGAACTAACGTGTCACTTAGCTTCAATCAGTTGATATGAGTAACCTAATTGAGTGATTGCACGATCTCATTATGCAAATTAGTATATTTACATAATTAATTAATCACAGTTAGCATAATAATTAACCCCATTAAAGTTGTAATCATGATCATGATCATGATCATGAAGTAGGAGGAGGTGGTGGGGGGAGGAGAAGAAGAAGAAGAAGAGATTAATAGCTCAGCGGGAATGAAGCTTAATTATCAGAGGTAGGCCTACCGGTTCCCAGAAAACTCGAGGTTATTAGAAGGTTCTGAGTCTTATAAACCTCGGCGGCCAACGTAAAGTCAATGTACGTATTTTATGCATGTCGAAAATAATTTGCAATCATAGAAGAAATTTTATCGAAGACCGTCTCGATCATTGTTACTCCATACAATAAAATACGGTAACTTTTGTTCTCTTCGATTCCTCAATATTCTCAATATAGGCTACGACGCTTTCGGTAATAGGATTTCAAAGATCTTATGACTTCGTGATCCACACGCTCCAAGACGGAAGCTGAATTTAGAGGTACAAAAACTAAGTTTATACAAGTTAAGTTGCCGACTTTCTTTTGGATGTGACTGGGAGTTATCGCAGAATTAAACTGGACAATGCACTATTTTCTTGCAGAATGCAGAATTAAACTGGACTAATAAACGTTATTTTCTTACTCCTAACAAAAAATATGGCCACAGTATGCCATTGTATACAATTAAATAATGTATGACATTATTAATAATGTTGTAAAGCATAGTTGGCGAAACATTTAGTAAGATTTTAGTCATTTTAACCAGTACGTCATTATATTCAGTGTCACTGTGCACGATTTCTACTGTAATTCACACAATGGCAAAATTATAAGTTCTTACTTTTATTCTTATTAAGTAATTACAAAATTATTCTTACTTATAATTAAGTAGAGCGTGTGGTACAGAATTATGATGTTGTTCTCTCAGCTTGTGCGCATCTGAAAAGTATCACGTAGCTATTGGAATTACGTAATTGGAATTAAGTAGCTATTGGAATTACGTTATCCTGTCCCAGAAAGACTACCCTGTACGCTGACAATCGCCAAAAATATTATGTAGGCCTATTATTTGCTAAATAACCAGCCGTAAAGTACAGTCGGTTCCACCATACGTCGCAAGATGTTCGGGTACAACGAAATTTGCACGCTTTCCATTCGCACACATCAGACATAGCCCACGTTGTTCCCACATCGGTACCGTTTGTTTGCGTATTCGGCGCGCGTCTGTGCGACTGTGTCCTTGTGATGATTAACATGTCGGGAAGGTGACAGCTTTCACTGTTTATGATTAATAACTACGGTGGTGCGTCATATTGTTGACGAAAAAATGATTGCTCGCGGCGGAACGGATTCTGGCTTTCCTCCAACACGCACCAACGTTTTCAAGGCTATATTTACTCGTATACACATACACGTACACACACACACACACACACACACACACAATCCGTATCACAAGCATTCGTCACTTCATTGTAAAGTTTTTCTGGACGCTTTTGACCAATCTACAGATTAAATACGAAGGTTTGAAAGAACATAAGGCATGCTTATGGTCCGGTTAAAGAAGATAACAAATAGAATATAAGAAATAACCAGGAAACAGATGAGCTGCTGAATCACGAAGACATTGTAAGATTCATAAAGGCTCAACGAATAAAATGGTCACCTAGAGCGGATGGATGATCAGCGTACGACAAAGAAAATTCTGATGAGGCAGGTCTATAAAATCAGAAAGATGTGCCGACTTAGGATAAGATATATTTGAAGGTCTCAGAAGAATGGGTGTGAGAAGCTACACTGAGACGGCAATGGACAGGAGACTTTGGAGAAGATTGCTGTTGGAAGACAGGGCTCACGTAGGGCTGTAGTGCTGAAGAAGAAGACAGATATTAATTATCGTAGTCTGTCTGTCTGTCTGTCTCTCTCTCTCTCTCTCTCTCTCTCTCTCTCTCTCTCTCTCTCTCTCTCTCTCTCTCTCTCTCTCTCTCTCTCTCTCTCTCTCCATTTATTTATCTACATCTACCTACTTATCTGTGTGTATTGTACATTTGCATTTACCTAAATGTCTTTTTTACTCACTACGTCTCCTTTTTTTTTATTCATGACAATGCGTGAAGTTAAAATAATTTAAAAAAACAATTACTTAGTTATACTGAATTATTTAAAAATCATACCGAAGTATATTTCGGAATTAAAAGTTTGTTTTGTGTTTTGAAGGAATAAGTAATATAACAGAGATAATCTGACCACTCTCACATACACTGTATAATCAAAAATGTGTTATGTGCATTTGCGGCCCAAGACAGAATGATATCGTGGAAATATATCAGCAGACTGTTGCGTAAACACACAACACACGGTAGTTCGCCCCTAATAAACGTCAATTTAAGTTCAGTTCACTCTTTTAAATCTAAGTTATGAGACTCGTTTTCTCGCTTTAAAGATCATTTATCAAGGAATTTGTTCATCGTTAACCTACTTCTTAAGAATTCTGTCGTCTGAACGTTGAACAGGTTTCGACTCGTTATTTCTTAAATAAACTTACACACAGCTGATCTATCTGAAACGGCCTCTAATCAAATACAAGTTTCACTGTAGAAAGTAATTCCAAGCATTTTTACGGCCCAGGACATTCTGTCTAAGCGAACCACTACAGTTATATGGCTTGAATATATAAGTCAACGATGCATTGTTAGTACGCTGTGTTCGGTTAGTCATAACGATAACCTTACAGTTATGATCGCTTTCTGACATTTAAATCGTACAGAAATGTAGCTATCGTGTCATTTCTACCGAGACAACGACAATACAAGGTCATTTCTTATCGGTTTTATGTAACGCTTCAGAGTATTAGATGGAGATAGAAAAAGCTGGAATAGGGTCTCTGGAAAAACCTGATACCGAGCTACTTCCATCGTATAATTTCTCTTTTTTCATGTTTCGATCCCAAAAAGTCTGTGGTTGTCTTCAGAAATTGAAAGCGGCTGTTGAAGGACCTTGTTGAAAGATCTTAGTTTCTCAAAACAGTCTCAGATTTCGCGATACTGATTGAAGACTCGTTGGGCACTTTCATAACATGTTACTAAAAAGGTTTAAAAAAACACATACAAACACTTGGTAGTTTCACAATTTATTCTTAACCTCTGACAATTGTTTCAGCCTATTAGGCTATTCTCAAAGACCTGCTAAGAATAACTGATACAAAGAACGTGTGGGGTGGTGAACATGTGTTAAGGGTGTGTGTGTGTGTGTGTATGGACATGTGTGTGGGGTGTGTATGTTGGAGGCGGTTGCAGAGGGAAGGTCAAGTGACTGTAAAAATTAAGTATAATAGGAAAGTATCAGTAAGAATGTATATAAAAGCTAAGTATTATACAGTCACTTGACCTTCCCTCTCCAACATACACACCCCACACACGCGTCCATATACACACCCGTAACACTGTTCACCACCCCACACGTTATTTCCATTTAGCTGTTCTTAACAGCTCTTTGAGAATAGACTAATATGCTGAAACAATTGTCAGAGATTAAGAATAAATTGTGAAACTACAGAATGTTTGTGTGTTTTTTAAAACATTTGTAATCTTAGATTTTTTTGAGCCTAATGTCAAAAAAGAAAATTGTTGTGAGACAACAATTCAGGGGACGTTTTTCAAGAGCCTAGGCAGATCTATTCTAGCCTCTCCCAATTCTAGCCTCTTCACATACTAAACTTATATTATTCATTTTACGTTACATTTATTATTACGTCAGACAACTCCTTTCTTCAACTATAAGTAATAATTTGAACTAGAAAGTGCAATTTCTCTTAACCTGTGGGTTTCCCCAAATGTCAAGGATTTTCTTTTAGAAGTTTTATAATCGTATTTCACAGCATGTGCAAGTGCAATCGTGGCCTTATTGTTCCCAATATTGCATTTATTTCTTTTTTTAGCTCAAATTCCAATATTTCCTTTCTATGATAGGTGATGTAATTTCTTCATGTATGTAAAACAGATCGGCCTTGTCAGCTATCATATTCGTTTAAAAAAAACTTGTGTTGGATTTTCCTGCTTGTGTTGTTAATACGCTTTGTTAAACATTTCAGGTGACTTGAAAAAAATCCCATGAATCAACTTCACGAATTCGTCAACTTGTGGTTATTAATTAGTTTCAATTATTCTTACTACTTCTTGCTTTGTACGTTTTATGTTAGTAGTTCCGGGTTAAAACCAGCGTTTCAAACAGAAATTTCATTTTCTCTTATTTTTTTCCTCTATTAACAAATTTTTACCAGTAGACTGTTGTATCTTATGTATGTAAAGAAGCTATAAACATACAAATATAAATTCGCGTATGATATTTTTCACAGAATGTTTTTTTCAAAGAATTTTAATCTTGCCAACTAGTGTATTAAGTGTTAATCAACAAATCGTCTTTCTGAATTGAGATTAAATAACCCGTCTTTTCAAATTGGCAACATTATAATTATTCAAATAAAGTCATCAAAACAAACCTCCCGTGCATGTAAAACAGCTGTTTTCTCATGTGGCAGAGCTGCAAAACATTGCACTACTAACAGACTTTGGCATTGGCGATTTTTTCTCGGTGTCGAGCTGTGTCGTTTACCTTGTCTTCTTTACTTAGACAAAAGAGTGCCTTCTTGACGGCAGTTTTTATTGACATTTCGTTTGAGTACAAAAATAGAAATACGCCTTTCACATTGGAGTACATATATGACATTTAATAAGGAACAGATGATGTCATCTGTGTTAATGTATTTTAGCTAATTTTAGCCATTACAGACGAGCAGAAAGGGAATCCAGGTGATAAAACAAAGACAATAAACTAGCGGATCGTTCGTTAGAACGTGTTATGTTGTCTCCCCGTTCGTTTGTAAGTGCATGTAGAGGAAGAGTTTAACACGTTATTATACCGAATTCAGAGACGATATCTGCATTTTTACAAAGACGATCGCAATGCATAGTATGGAATGCAGCTCGAAGAGTTTGAAATGAAAATGAAGGAAATAAAATAGAAGTAACAGATCATCAGTTAATTTTTGATGATTCTGAATATGAATGATGGATGGATAATCAGAATCATCAAAAATGTAACTGTTGTTCTGGTAACAGTTCACGTAATTATTGTTGTTGTAGTTTTTAAGGTTATAAAACGTAATGAAAGGTTATCTATGCTAGCACCTCTTGAAACCATTTAATTTTAATTTTAATAACTAGTATGCTCCCTTAGCTGTAGAACTCTCTCACTATATTAAACGAAGTACATTTATTATTACATACATTTTGATATTAGATGATTTTTCACTTATGAAAGAAATGTTTTAAATCCCGTTTTTCCTACTATTTCGTAAGTAATGTAACAATTGTAGAGCAGTAGAACACACAATCGTACAATAAACACTAAAATTTCAAAACATTAGGATTTGGTTTACAATTCCTTTTGTCTGACACTCTGCTGAAATTCACAATTTTTTCAAATTTTTTATTTCCTTTTTGGATTCTGGAATTACAAAATTTTTAAATTTTTGAAACTTAACACTGCATTCAAATTCACTTCAAATTCAGTTAGTAAAAAATTCACTTCAATATAATACCCCACAAATTTTTGCGATTTGTGTGAAACGTTTTACCAACATTTTTGGCCCTGACGTCCAAAAATGTTTAAATTTTCAAAAAAGAACACTAATTTAGATTCTGGTTTAAATTCACTTTAATTTGATACCCCACATGCAATTTTCCAATGTTTTCACAATTTTGACCCCTGAGATGTTTGCCTCCCATCCCCTATTTAAGGAGGGATTAATCTCAGAACCAGTAAGATCCTGTACGATAAAAATATAGACACGCGCGTCAAATTTTACGAAAATCGGTTGATTCGTTCAAAAAGTTACTTTGAGACCTATCCCCAACACACAGGTAGATAGACAAATGGCAAACAGCCGAGTTAAAACTGAGAACTCGCTTCGCTCGTTCAATAATGATTCATAATAAATAATTATTTATCTGGAAAATAATTAAGTTGGTTTTAGATCCATGCTTTTTGGTATCCAGGCCACTTATATGTATATAAATAGTAAAATAGTTTTACCTTTTTCTTTTCCGTCTGGTGGCCTTTATCCTTTATGAATATCTACGCGTTTCGGGACATATGTCCCATCATCAGCAATATACCTTGGTGAAGTTCGTCAATTATTAAAATATTGAAAACAACTTTACAAACAATTTTACACACATCACAATAAACATAAATATAAACACAAAAAATATATAAAAACCCCCAAACGTGAGAACACACGCGATATCGCTGGTGCGCACCACGAAATATTATAGTCGACTGCTGTGCTCATGTTGTTGTAGGTCGCGCACTATGGACCTTGTTTTGTATTCTTATCGCTGTGTCGTACAGTGGATTTGATTGGAAATTCAATTGTTCATTAAGAAGGACCTCTTTTGTGTTTTGAATGCTGTCGAAGAATTCGAAATATATAGGGCTTATAAAAAGATAAAAACACAAAAGAGGTCCTTCTTAATGAACAGTTGAATTTCCAATCAAATCCACTGTACGACACAGTGATAAGAATACAAAACAAGGTCCATGGTGCGCGACCTATAACATGAGCACAGCAGTCGACTATAATATTTCGTGGTGCGCACCAGCGATATCGCGTGTGTTCTCACGTTTGGGAGTTTTTATAATTATATTTTTTTGTGTTTATATTTATATTTATTGTGATGTGTGTAAAAGTGTGTATAAAGTTGTTTTTAATGTTTTAATAATTGACGAACTTCACCAAGGGATATTCCTGATGATGGGACATATGTCCCGAAACGCGTAGATATTCATAAAGGCCACCAGACGGAAAAGAAAAGGGTAAAACTATTCTACTACTTATATTAAGTTGGTAATGTATATAATAATAATAGTGCTTTGTCTTAATCACAGCAGCCATAAGTTAATCTACAAATTGTTATTATAAAGCAATTTATATTAGGCATTTAAAATGTATTAAATTTGTTAGATACCTAGGTAAGAAGAAATAAATGTGAATTGCGTAAGGATTCCAGAAATTTCTGTGTGTGTTGTAGAGAATTCTATAACATTGTGGCTTAGGTGTCAGGTGTCAGTATGTGCAAGACTGGAACCACACACTCCCAGTTAGTTGTTACTGGAATTCAGACTGGGTTTGCTCAGCAGGATTGCGTGCGCCGGTTTTTGAAATCGATGCCTGTTAGATAGATTCAGTATGCCTCGTGGACTTAGTTTAAATGTTAAATGCATTGTGGTAGTAGTGAAATATAATTGTTTACTAGAGTTAAAGTATATTAGTGTGTATTGGTGTTTAATTGTATTACACCTATAATGCGCAATTGTATTACGAAAATATTATTGTATGTTACGAAAATGAAAATATATTCGCAGTGTGTGATATCTGCTTCTTTCTGACAATCGCTTACCTACGTCATATTAAGAATTCCTTTTTAAGCCCTCTTCAAAAACTTTGAACGGTGAAGTTCGATAATGCAGTTTGTCACAGTTGTTTTGCTTTTATATTAGGCACCGTATTTATATACTTTAAGCAACTATCTGTTTGAATATCTGAGACATCTACATAGAATTCTAATATAATCGAATTTATATGCTTTAATTTTCAAGTGAAGTATAATTTTACTAGCTTACGAGGCAATAGTTGCAATAGATTTACCCCAGAAAATTATCGTAAGAGTAAATTGTTGCCTTCTATGCTATCGGTAAATATTTTAAATTATATCAATAAATATTTTAAGATAATTAATAACTTATGTTACGTCCAGTCATCGTATGTAAACAATCTACAAGTGTTAAAAACCATTTGATGTTTAGTGTAAAGAGAAGTGGCTGAAGGTTAATAATCCCATAAACCAAGATGTTAAAATTAAAATTAATGGAATGAAAACACTAAAAAGCTACGAGGATAAGCGAGTAATATTTACAGCCTACAAAAATGTATGAAGTAATTTTACTACTATATGTTGCACATTTCACGCATTAATAATACATAAAAGTGCACAAATATGGTGATTAATCTTTTTTTTTAATTTTGTTACGAATGTCGTAATTTATTTCACGCATGCAAATAGACACAACTGTGTACGTTGTATCGTTTTAATTGCAAAATAAAAAATTAATAAATAACCGTTATATGTACGCAGAAAATTACAATTGTTCGTTTGTCTGAACATGTGTTCTCGAGCTCGTGACATGGTTTCTTTTCCAGTAAACATTCCAATGCCGATAGAATCTCAACAATTTCTAGTGAACTCTTATTTCAATGACATTCAGTAGGCAGAAATAATTACAGCAAACGGAGCTCTTATTCACTGCTTATTACTGTTATTAGGACTATTCAAATCCATCTCAGTGAAAGAAATGTAATTACAGCGACGATAGCCGTTCTGAAACAACTGTTACTCTGTCTCTCCCAGAGAAACTGGGATCGTTGTGTTTACAGAAAAACGAAAACTAAATACAGCCAATAATTTTTGCTGAGACGTTATCACACTTTTAAACGGTAAATTCTGTTACGGCTGAAATTTGCGTTACAGTTTCAAATATGGAGACGATCACGTTATCAAAACGGAAGCTGGTCACTGACCTAAGTGCTATTATTTGGGAAAAAAGTGCTGGAAAATTACAAAAGTAAGAATTTATGGAGCAAATCGTGGCTTTGTACGGATAAAAAATTTGGCAACTTGGAGAACAACAGCAGGACAGCCGCTAGACGTTTGTGCCCCTGAGTGTAATTTTGGATTTGCTGTTCCCCATCATTCTCCTACCGCATTACATCTAATCCATGGTTGATCTTAAATAACATATTATTATTTTTATTTCGATAACGAAATTTCGCCAGCTGCAACAGATACCGTAAATGTAAGTAATATTCTTAACGCTATTGCGGTAAAGGAGTTATTAGATTCCTTTCATAACAAAACGTTTGTTTTATTTTTCTCATAAAAACTACGTTCTTACGTTTACGTTATCGTAACAAGTCTGTCAACAATGAAAATTTTTTGTTATGATTAGTTGCAAGAGAAGTTGCTTGAATAAGACATAGTGAAATTCGTCAAATCACAGAGGTTGCGTTGGCTGGAACGTGTGGAAAGAATGCTGAAGGAAGATTATATACTACTAGACGTAGAGGCAGACCAAGGATGGCGTAACAGAAGATCTTGGTAGCATGAGAATCAGAGGATGGAGAGGTAGGGAAGCATGCAGGAGTATGTTGAGGAGCCTGAAACCCACCAAAGTCTGTAACGCCAGATAAGAAGAAGACTAATTTTGTGATATGTAAAATTAAAATTTTCAATTAGTCACTATTTTGAAAATGTTCAACATAAATTTTTAATTTGATTTGTTGCGTATTTATAAGAAATAGCATTCTTACTGTGCATAAACATTTCTACTTCACATCTCATTTCGTTGTGCAGTGAATAATTTTTTTTTAATACATGAAAACATACAGACAGAAACTAATCATTTTTTGGCATATGTTTATTGGACATTTTCCTTCAGTTTAAAGAGTAAAATCATTTTTCGGGGTTTGGCACCAACATTTGGAAACACTTCGTACAGTTATGATTCTCATATATACGAGGTCTGATCAAACAGTTCATGCAATTTTGTTTATTTAAAATATTGATGTTTATTATCTCTTGATTCGTCTATACTTTTATTGCCTCCTTCAAAGTCGAATGAAACACGATTATGCCAGACTTCTTTTCAGTTTCAAAACATTTCAAGCATGCACTTTTTGGTAGTCTTAAGCTCGCTTAGCGGTTTTTGTTGTTTTTGTTTTACGTCTTCAACACGTTGTCCTTTCGTGGAACGTTTCACTATTGGGAAGAGGAAAGATCGCATTGGAACGCGTCTGGCGAATACGGCAGTTGCCGTATCATTACGATGTTTTATTTTGCCTAGCCTAGCAAAATTCTTAACAAGCAATAACGTGTGTCCAGGCGCATAATCGGGCTCAATTTTCATAAATTACTCTTCCATAAATTTGGCCGTTTCCTACGAATAGCTTCATGCAAATGGCGTAAAATGCGCCCGAATAGTACTCTATATTTACCGTTGCGCGTAGCGATGAAATTTCGTGGAATGATCTTCATCCGACTACCACGATCTTCAACTCAATTACGGCAGTCTTTGAAGCTTGTAAACCGCTTGTTGACGCACAGCAGTCCCGCCAGAAGTCTCCTGCAACACGTTTACCAGGATAGAGCAGTTTATCTCACAGTTTACACAAAATTTAATCCTTGTTCTTCAATCTTGCATTGTAGAATGACAAAAAAGAATCGCCTAATACACCAAAGGACGACTTACTCAATTAACTGTCAAATCTAAAATATTCATCGCTAAATTGGGCGAAAATTTTAGACGCTTGTCATTAATATTTGTACCAACATCATATAAAAACAGTTTTTTAATCGACAATTGTGGCACGGAAAATTCAAAAATTTCATGAACTTTTTGATAAAACCTGGTAATAGTTACACACATAGGAAATAGCAGCATTATGTTGACATTAAGTAAATAAAAGTCATAATTTACATATTTCATAGTGTGCTAGCAAAATATAAGCTAAGAATAATTATCTATATTCACCAAACTAAACTATATGCGTTAGTCGCGTCAGCGTCGAGTCTAACGTACTGACACAAAAACGCGCATAAAAAGCGAATCGATTATACGTATACAAAGTTTTGCGTTTCACCGGCTGACCAAAAATTACATAACCAGTTTTTGCTGAAATATCAATTAAGTATATCATGAACGGAGAAAGGTTTTGCTCATGACTACTATACGGTCAACGCCCTCTCAGCGTCCGATACTTGTCTGCCGCTTACGTAACCACTGTATGTAATCTAATTACATGTGTGTATTGTGATATGTGCACGCTGCACTGGGTCATACACCAGCTCGGACTCCTTTGTAACCGCTTACCCTTCACAATAAAATGTCGACAACAAACAAGTTCAATAACCGATCGCAAAAAATTAAAGCCACCACCAGTCTACAAACTATGCCACTGTGGTTACATCGCACCGCTAACGTTTTGTGCAAAACGTATACGCTGGCGATGCAGAACGTTACGTTCACAAATACACGATTAATGATTGTAGTTTTTATAGAGTTCAGAACTTCAGTCCGTCGCTCATTCCTGAGGAAGTAATGGTAATAAATTATTTTCCTCTGCATGAGATCCACCATCGTTATTCGATTCTGTGACCTGAAATTTCTACGTTTCCTGGTTTAATAAATGAACGTAGGCTTTAGAATTTTTCTCGGCCCTTCAACTCTCTGAAAGCTTTAGCCTTCTTTCTCAATCAACCCAACCGTTTTAGTGGTACTCTTTCAACCCACTCGAGTATTTTTCTTCTCCAATTTCTCTCTTCCATATATTTAAAGTCTCGTTATACGATCTTCACACCTCTTTTTCGGTTCCCCGAAAGCACACCTCTTTTCTCATTCTACGCATCGGTGTCCATTCCTTACAGTTCTTGCTTCGTCCGTCTGGGCTACGCTGTCAACGCCATGATTTTAATATTATACAATATTTTATCCGTTCATCTGTGGGGTACGTTCCATCACCGTTCCCAGATGAGGCATAAATTTTGATCATTTTTTACTCTCAAAACCTTTCATTACTTCCTTGTTTGTTTTCGGCGTTAACACGTTATCACTGGTGCAAACAGATTTTCTACAGTCTGAGTTTTAATTGTCTCTTTAAAATGTTTGAGGTCATCAACTTATTGCATCGACAGTAACATTGATTTGGACTTAATTAATAAGTAACACAATACTTAATTTCATGCGTAGTGTCTCTGGTTTTGTTCCTGTGCGCTCCTAGCCATGAACAGTCATTTATGTATTTAAAATTATAAGTATTAGTCCTCATTGCTTTATTATTGTTATTGTTTCGTCTCACTTTGAAATAGTACTAATCTTCTGAACTAAGGAGTTGGATCCAGTAAAGGCCTCTGGGAGGTTAGGCCCTTTTTGCGTTCAATTATTTATTCAGTTCTCCATTCCTTACTTAGTATGCCAACGAAGATTGATGTCAACATTCCATCACCAGATTCAGGTTCAGGACACGCAACAATGTAATTGCCTTCGTGCAGTTTTCGTTAACCTAAAACCTCGGGGAACATCCTTAACTTTCAAAATTCAGTCATATCCCAGATTAATGTACACAGCTTCCGGACCGGTTTTGGCATTTACTACTTACAAGGATTTTTATCATCCTTTTCAGTATACAAAAAAAATTAGTTCCTTACTGATATATTACCATTATCACCATGTGCGACTGTTGGTTTTAAACTAGAAAAAGTTTGGCCAACGTCAAAGTGATTTTCGAAGTTTGTTTCACATCATAGATGAGTCTTCTCAGAAGTGGTGTGAGCAAGTGCTTACAAAAGCTCCACAGTTACAAAATATACATACATAAGATGTTGAGAGAACTGACAACAGTAAAGAAAGTGAAGATGTTTAAAGTAACTGGAAGTTTAGTCAAAGACTTTCTGTGGAAATTGTTTTTTAAACTGAAACTTGTTTTTATAATTAAATAAATATTTTTGTTCTGATGTTATTTTTCTTACGAAGCTGCGAAGGTAATTTAAAAGAGAATAAAAGTGACACATATTTTAACATCATTGAAAGGGAAAGGGTCTATAAAACTTTTTTTTAATTTATATATTACAAAGTTTCAATTACATTCTTGATCTAACTTACATACATCCAATCCACAACATCTAACATAACGTGCTCGCTGAATACAAATCCTGTATATTATGTCATGATATTCCTATATTAGTATATAGAAACTAATTTTGAAACTCATTATCTTAAAGTGCCATTTTACCAGTTAGGACCTTATTGTATGCAACTCCTCAATTATTCTTATGAAAAAAGGTGGAAAATGGCCACTGTGAAGACCGAAATGTCAAGTTGAACAATGATGTTAGGCGTCTTAGGTGTTTGATGTGCAGGGGGAAATACACGTCGCTGCCTCCAAAATTTCATTTTATGATTTTTTTTTTTTTTTGTATTTGCGGTTGGCAACGTGGATCTAACAATTACTATGAGTAATAAATACAGAATAAATATTAAATAAATAAATTTTAAATAGGTAATTCATAAAAAATAAATTAATAAGTGATAAATAAATAATAATTACTTATAACAATCTTTTGGGAAAACCGACTTTTTTTCACTCTGTACTTAGTACCACAAGCCTAATTAACTTACAACTACACATAATCCAGTCAATCTAAAGTCCCATCAGTAAGTCACGAGAAAAGAAACTTTATCATTTCGTTACTTCAGTGTTCAAATTGCAATACTAATTCTCTACCTATACGTTTGATTCTTACATTTTAAAACTCGCTTTGTAGCGGTCGATTCCGAATATCGATTAGTTTCTTAGCCAAATGGACGCGTTTAGTCGATATACTCTAATCCGTCTTCGTCTTTCCTCCACGGTCGAGTCGAGTACGGAGTGGCAGTACGTAAAGTGTTCAAATGTTTTCTGTTTTCTATATACATGTATGACGTCACTAGTATGTAGTCAATCTACGACCTTCCGTGACCTTTGGTGTTTAATACATTGGCAAAGGGTATGGATATGTTTACGTCGCTTACTGAAGCGTCATTAATTCTCTCCGTGACTTCTGTAACTGAATATAAATGCCTTGATTAAATAGAAAGCCGGTACTCTGTCCATATAGTTTATAAGATACGAAAGTAAATATATTTGTAATTTTATCATGACGAATTATTTAAGTACAAATTTTATTTTAACCGTAATTTTTACAATTTATTTCAGTTATATTTCAACTATATTACAATTAAATTATAAACTTTAATTAATTAATCTTTAGGTATTTTGTATCTTAGAAAGCTTGAAACTTCCTATGTAACGATCGCTGTGTCTATTCCGTGAAGGGTAAAGGGTGTCTAAGGGCCAGTTATTTCCGTTGAATTACTTTACCTTTCACAAGAAAAAGCTGAAAGTTTTTCTCTGCGCTTGAGTAGCGAACATTGTTCTATTGAAGTAAAAGTAAGTTTTACTCATAAATAAACGTTTGGACAAGAACGGGTCGACACCTAATCTCTCCAAATGTCCGATTTGGCCAACATTTGTGTTCTTTTTTAATTGGATCTTTCGATTTGAAGTGAAACATAAATCTTCAGCAAAGACGCCAAATTTGGAATGTTATTCATCGAAACCAGAAACGCTCTGAGAAAGCTGCACTGAAAGAAGACAACGGACAAGTTCCTGTTGTTTTCCTTCTTTGTCAGTTGTTTTTGCAGCTTTGAAGTTGACAGCAAAAGTACAAAATGTTTCTGCAAACTAGAAAAGAAAGTGTGCTAAACGTTATAATATAACGTTATGATGTGCTAAACTTGGAAATGTAACGCGTACGATCAAAGTATACTTAATGTTTCATTATCACATTCTAGATAACGTTTATTTTAGATTTTCATGTTTAATCAGTCAACACTATAGGACACTATATTCAAGTTTCGGTTAAAATTCTCTTTAATTTGATACTTCACTGGATTTTTGCGACTTTTTCTAAATTTTTAACCCTCACATTTTTGCCTCCATATTTTGGGGAGGGGGCAATCTCAAAAACAGTAAGAGTAAGAGTCTATGGGGTAAAAATATTGACACGCATTCCGAGTTTTACGAAAATAGGTGGATGTACCCGAAAGTTATTGTGGACTATACCCCAGAGAGACAGTTAGACAAAAGGACGGACAGATTTACTGACAAAAATGGCATCGGTCGAGTTAAAACTGAGATTATCTTCGCTCATTCAACGGCATTAGAAAATATTGTTAGTTCTGGAGTATGACGTAGTTCTAACATGCTTTTGAATCATAATCATTATAAACTCAACTGAAAGCGAAAAATTGTATAGAGCTTCTGGAAACCTTAAACTTACATTCGTCGTTAACATACAGAAATGACCAGGACATGTCTTACATAAGTCAGCAGCGCCGTCGAAGAGAAAGTCCAAAGAGTCGATACTGCATGCTCGGTATGTCTTACAGAAGACAGCAGCGCCGGCGAAGAGGAAGTCCAAAGGGTCAATACTGCATGCTCGGTGATATTAAAGATAAGCATCGACCACTCTTAGGACTATGACAGATGGACGACATGGTGAAGCGAGTCAAAGGTAGTCTACATGACGAATATCGAAAGTATGCGCAAAAGGATGTTACGAATTAGTTAGGAGTATTTTAATACAGGGGTACACGTTTAACATGTAGGTATGTAAACACCTATGTAACTCTCGAGAAGGAGATCGGGACTGAAGAAAAAAGTGACAGTTTTTACCTGTTAAAATAAAACATTAATGCCGTTTCAGAACAAGATACGGTGTTTTTTATAGTAGCGTAAATACCGTTAAGATCACATAATGTTTTATTTTGTTTGGCCTTTCTGTGTCACGCAGAATGTAACTACTAAAAATCCGACTTGTAATGTTCACTATTTTATAATAAGTCTGAAGATGTTTTCTGATTCAATAGTACGGCATAGACAACTCGATAATAATAAACTACTAGCAATAACCTTTTTATGCAACACTTTTATAAATAATACGCTATAATAATTACAGTTTGTTACTAACGAGTAATAATTAAGTCGCGAAGCCTCTGAGTACGTAATGTAGCAGATGAGAGAGGGTGAATGGCATGTTCCCGGCGCCAGAAAACTGGGACCCATCGGCTAAGGGAAGGGAACCCTAATAGAAAAATCCCTGGTCCTCCAGATTGGGGGTTGGACGATAGGCTGGTAACCTACCCTCGGAAAAAATACCACAACACGGAACCTTCAAGAATCCACGGAAAAGACCAGTGGGAAGACCAAGGAGAAGATGGGAGGACGCGGTGGATGAAGATGCGAAAGAAATACTGAAAGTGCGTTCCTGGAGGAGGATGGCTACCGATAGAAGAGAATGGAGGAAAAAATTGAAGGAGGCCAGGGCCCAACAAGGGCTGTAGTGCCATAGGAGAGAGAGAGAGAGAGAGAGAGAGAGAGACAGAGAGAGACAGACAGACAGACATATAGACAGACAGACAGACTGCAACAAGAATCTGAAGCAAAGCTGGCTAATCAATTTTACCACATCACCAATCCTACATTATCTTACACCTACGTTCTTACTTACGACCTTACGTCTTTTACTACGTCACCGTCCACGTCATCTTATCACGTCACCAATCCTACATCATCTTACACCTACGTTCTTACTTACGACCTTACATCTTTTACTACGTCACCGTCCACGTCATCTTATCACGTCACCAATCCTACATCATCTTACACCTACGTTCTTACTTACGACCTTACGTCTTTTACTACTTCACCGTCCACGTCATCTTATCACGTCACCAATCCTACATCATCTTACACCTACGTTCTTACTTACGACCTTACGTCTTTTACTACGTCACCGTCCACGTCATCTTATCACGTCACCAATCCTACATCATCTTACACCTACGTTCTTACTTACGACCTTACGTCTTTTACTACGTCACCGTCGACGTCATCTTATCACGTCACCAATCCTACATCATCTTACACCTACGTTCTTACTTACGACCTTACATCTTTTACTACGTCACCGTCCACCTCATCTTATCACGTCACCAATCCTACATCATCTTACACCTACGTTCTTACTTACGACCTTACATCTTTTACTACGTCACCGTCCACGTCATCTTATCACGTCACCAATCCTACATCTTTTTACACCTACGTTCTTACTTACGACCTTACGTCTTTTACTACGTCACCGTCGACGTCATCTTATCACGTCACCAATCCTACATCATCTTACACCTACGTTCTTACTTACGACCTTACGTCTTTTACTACGTCACCGTCGACATCATCTTATCACGTCACCAGTCCTACATCATCTTACACCTACGTTCTTACTTACGACCTTACGTCTTTTACTACGTCACCGTCGACGTCATCTTATCACGTCACCAATCCTACATCATCTCACACCTACGTTCATACTTACGACCTTACGTCTTTTACTACGTCACCGTCCACGTCATCTTATCACGTTACCAATCCTACATCATCTTACACCTATGTTTTTACTTACGACCTTACGTCTTTTACCAATCCTTGCCAACATGTTAGAACAACTAACAAATATCGTAATTAAAACCCTTTAATTTTAACCTACTTTTTTATATATAAATACAATGTTCAAGCAAGTAGTATGTGTTACGGTAGTAATGAAAGTATGAATTGACTAAACTTGAATGTAGTTGTAATTAATTTTTGTTATTATGCCACCAAAACAGTAGAAGCAACGGGGCGGACCAAATTGATCTTGAGATCCTTATTTTACACAAACAATTAATGAAAGAAAATTTTCAAAACCACACAATCAGTAGCCACATAATTAGTTAGGTGCTCTCGAGCCAGTGCAAGGTGTCAAGCGATCCTTGAATGGCTCAAACAATTGACAACAAAACGCCAGAAGAATTGTAATTATTTAACGGTTAACGACAACAAAAATTAACGTTAAATCGTTAGTCTTTAAGAAGGGGGCGGTAGAATTAGTAAGCAAAGAATAAAATGAAGGTATAACGCTATGCACTTAATCAAACCTCGTCACGGCGTGCACAGTTTGGATTATAACAGTCATTACATTGCACGTTCAGGCTGATTAATGGCGCATAACCTCGAGGTTTATCCTACCGAGATTTATAAGCGCCGGTTTGCCGTGACGTACTGACTACCGGCTTTGCCGTCAAGGATTACAAAACACTGTCGGAGCCGACTAAGAGATTTGTCTCAAAATTTACCACACTTATAGGCCTAGGTACTTTGTTTAGTACAGTCGGGGTTCTCGTATGTAGGTTACTGAGAGTAAAGTAGCGTCTTCATGCTGAACGTTGGATGATATACGAGCATTACTCGTACGTCATGTTTTAACGCTTACGATTTTAAGTTTTATGGCAGCTGTTCGGAAATATTCAAACTAGAACAAACAAACAAATATATGTTTATTGTACAGCTGAGAAGAAAAATCTCAATTCATTGATCTATGTTATACCTTGTTAGATCGAAAGATAGGTCCTCTTTTAAACTTGCACAACTGTAGGGCTATTTAAGAATATAAAAGGAAGACACAGATTTTGAGTATTAAATATTATGACTTCATAGTGCGTCTTTTCTAAGCTTCATATTTCAACAGTCACCATGATCTTTATTAAACATTTATTACTCTACAATAGTAGGCCTACTTACTCACATTTTAATTTTACAAAGATGAATTTTAATTAAAATCTTGATACGTATTTTTTAAACATATGCAGCTTTTGTCTTTAAGGGCTAAAGAACGCGGATTTTGGTTCTGTAGTTGAAAGTTTTACACTTTTGAAAAACATATTAACAAAATAATTTAAATAAAAGTAGGCCACAAGTCGCTTGGAAATAGGAACTATGCTTAGTTTAATACTGACCGTGAATTAATAAAAGGTGATAGGTTTTATGAAGACTGGCCTTTAAATAGATACAACCCTTATATCGGCGTTTCGACTACATTTATTGTCATCATCAGAACTTTTATTTTATACGACAGTGCAGAAATAACTAACAAGCTCACACATATATTATTATTTTTACACATGTTAACAATCTACTATAATAATTATAATATTCCATTATGTAGTTCATTGTAAGCCTATGTGTACTGTTTCTCTATATTGCCCACTAGATTCTGATAATGTCTATAAATTTTTTGAAACGTGTTACCTCCTCTTTTCGTATATTTGCCAGTTCGTCCTTATACGCATTGCAACAGTACAAATATATAGGGTACTGTGCATTGCACAAAGTAATTTAAATAATTAATTAGAAAAAATAAATAATGCAATTTGTTAATAATAATAGTTCAGCTTGCAATCTGAATTGTAAAAGGAACGCCTAACTTTCATGTTGGAACAGGTGAATAACGCCAGCTGCTCTCTGTATGTGTGTACACACATAAAATGCGTGTGTGTGTGTGTGTGTGTGCGACCTGTCCATTCCTGAAAAGCGCCACCCTTTAGGAACGCTATAAAGTATTTGCAATTATTTAATGTGTAATACTTGTGTGCATAATAGCACAAAACTAAATACACCAAAATGTGTATTTAAATAACACGAATAAGTGTATAAAAAATAATGTAAAACGAATAAAGAGTGTAAATACAGGAAATTAAAAATCAATAGTAATTAAGATAAAGAAAAACGGTTTGTGCATGATGAACGTCTATAAATTACCGACCGAGTGAATATCGGGTAATGTGCAAAAGACTTTGCAATTCGCGAAGGCGAGCAAATTAAGTGTGACAAGAAAGCGTGGGTTAGAAGTGACGCTCTCGACAATATCAAACCTGCAGAATATTGTCGAGACATGATTTTGGCGCCCTGGGTATAAATACAGGGGACGCGCTAATATCATTCTCTTCCTTGTTCGACCACTGATGCAGCCGGAGGCTCTGCTTCAAGAGTACAACTCTTACTCAGTCAACCATTGTAGCAGCCAGAGGCTCTACTCGACAACTAGAACTTCGTTATCTTGATCGACTACTATGGCAGCCAGAGACTCTGCATAGCGAAAACAACAGTACATCAACCACAAGCAGCAGTCAGGAACTTCAAGACTACTCATCAGTTCAGGTGAGCAGTTGCAACCTGAGGCCATGACGAAGGACGAAGGAGCAGCCGAGTACGAGAATCCAACGGACGAAGGACTACAAGACTCCAGGACTACAGGAATCCACGACGACAAAGGAGCATCCCGTATCGAGGACCGAAGAGGACACGCTGCAAATGTAACACAAATAATAAGGTGACAAATAACCATGCACTTAAAACCCAAGAATTAATCAAAAGACAATGAGTAACAAAGAAAAAAATAGACAATTCAATTCAAATATGAATCAAGAAATTGTATAACCGTAAATATGTTTTTGTATAATAATTAACGTAAGATTTAAGACTGTAATGATAATTGTTATCAGTAACTATAATTTGAAATCTATAATTTTTAGTATTTTAATTGACAAAGTCATGAGAGAATTTATTAGAAAGCAGTGCATATGCAGTAATTAGAAAAAAAGAGCTTAGATAATTAAAAGATTAGATAAGCTAATCAATATAATATAAATGAGCTAGCTGAGAGCAATATAAAAATTTATAACGATGTAAGGTCTATTAGAATATAAGATTATATAATATGTTTGTGTGTAATTAAGACTACTAATTATGCGTAATAATTACGTGCAAATAATAATGATTTTGAATGGCAAAACAAATAAGAAATTTTATTAATAAATAATTGAAATGATTTTGAAACCGATTAAATAGCGTTATTATTATTATGATTACACCCTTCATTCATATACACACACGAATTTAATGTGTTGTAGTGTTATGTAAAGATTTGTCGCACAGTAAAATCGTTTGTAGTGTTGTAAAATAGTTTCAAAAAAACATGGGCTTAACACATTGAAATCTTAAGTGTTGTAATATATTTTAGTAAATAGTATGAAAGTATTTTTCAAAGTGATTGTATACGGCCGCGCGCGTTTCTGTGTGCGTGTGAAACAAAAATGATTATTACAACATTTGGTTCAATAACCCAGGCCAGGAACCTCTCTAAATATGCGCCACCGTCTTCCCACTGTTCTGCTCCAAATTGTACTACCTACGTTTGAAAACTGCGCTTGAATGCTGCGTGTAACATTTTATAGATACACGATATTTAAAACTTACATTAACCTATTGTTAACATTATAATTACTACTGATTCTGCTCAGGCTATTACCATCTTCTTCTTCTTCTTCTTCTTCTTCTTCTTCTTCTTCTTCTTCTTCTTCTTTTTCTTCTTCTTCTTCTTCTTCTTCTTCTTCTTCTTCTTTTTCTTCCTCTTCTTCTTAATCGTCTTCTTCTCCGTCACCCACTATTTGTTATAACTTGGTTTACCCCAAGTGTCCTGACCATGGATGATGCTTATCTTTAGCAATTTGATACTATCTAGATCGCTATCTCAACATCAACGCTTTGTCTTCATTTAGGTCGTCATTTCACTCGGCGCGCCCTTATAGTGTTTCTTAATTACGCTGTTGTTTTTCACTTCAGTCCATGCCCCATCCACTTCAGTCTTCGTATCCCAGTTGAATTTAAAAACTTCATAAACTACGCTGAATGTTCTGCGTTTTCTTTGTCACATTCCATTATTACATACTTTCCCGAAAAACCTTCCTTTCGGCTCAGGTAAAGTGATGTATTGCGGACCTGTTGACATTTCAGATTGCCCTACCACATACCTAAGTCTGTAAGTGATAAAGTTGGTTGTTCAGTTTTTGATCTGTTCAAAGTTTATTCAAGCACATTTTTCGCTTTCTTCGATAGATATCTTATTCCTATTTCTATCCTCTCATAAGTGTCTTCGTAGACATATATGAAGCGGGATCTGTCCTCGAATAGTACTGTATCATCTTACTTTACCCGTCTTATCTTCATTGAAAGCATAGTTTTTCTTCATTTAGTCACAGTCCAAACACAGAAAGAACCAGACCAAAACATTAATGAAACTGTAAAATAATGAAGAGATCTGAATGGAGGCAGTCATATGGTGATCCAGGCTCCACTGTAAGTAATGTAACTAACCAAATAAGATATAAAAATAAAATTAACAAAATAATTAAAACAGTTTGAAAAAGTAACGACAGCGTTAGACAGCAAACACTAAATAGTGTAAACAATATTCATGACAGTATTATGATTCTGTTAAAGACAGCAAATATTATCACTCCTACCTCAAATATTCCCAAAACTCTCTTATAATAGAAAAGAAGAAAACAATGACAGCTCATTATGATAAGTGGCGTGTTATAAAGAGGTAGAATTGTGTTGCATTAATGAATACCTACACACGGCAAACTGAATAGAAGGAATCGTATCTGTGGGAACGTTTCCAATGTAACCACTGGTTTAGGCGGACGAAACAATGCCTTCTTAATCCAGGTTAATGATATCGCCAAACGCATAGTACCATTATCCTCGGATTAATTTAGCCCAAGGCATCCGCAGTAAAAAACCAACTATAAGCCTAAATGCAATTAAAATTAGCAAGAGTCGTTTACTGACAACGGTCAGTTGGTTTTTCTTAACGTAAAATAAAATTAATCTCAGCAAGATTGTTCGTATTGTTTGGTTACGTTACAGTAAATTATCCAGTAGATTGATATCAAAATTAATAAATATTACTTTCAAAAATGTGTCGCAAAATACGTATTTGATTAACGAAGTGTTTGAACGGTGAAGTGAAGGCTTTGTAACTCGCGCAGGAGACCAGCGGCGTAGTAGCTTCTGTATTGAAATCCCGAACAATAGATTTATTAAGCTCCAAAAAAAGAAAAATGAAAGAAAATACAATCAGCTATTTGTTTCGTAATTATCAGAGTATTCAGCTAAACCAACTAAAGAAGTATTGTTTACTTTTTATTGTGTACAGCTTCAGCCTACCGTCTGCAGCACACAGACAATGCGAACACAAAACAAAAGATAATATAACAACTAAATAAATTTCCAAGATTTCTAAGAATCACTGCATATAGGGTAATGTCGTTTCTTGGAGACTGATTAAAGGAAATTCTTCTAAATTATAAATTGATTTTTTTAGTGTTAAAAGTCCTAATGATTTTACATAATTAATTAATTGGCATCAAAAATCAATTGATTACAGTCCAATATTTTTTTAATAATATATATATACTTTCACTTATGAACTTACTATTGTCACTTCCCAAACGTTTCAAGATGTTGTTTCTCTTCTTCAGTGGGTTGAGTACTAACTGTCGATTACAGAATAACCGTTACGGAATGGAGTGTGTGGTGGGGGTTGATGGTGGGAAGGGGTTGGCGCTGAGGTTCGAATTATGTGTATGGATCAGTGTGTCAAATAGTGTATGTGATTTGTAATGTATCTGTTCATTTAATATGTTGTTTGGTTGTAGTGTGTGATATCTGTATATTTCAAATTGTTCAGCTGTGTTTAGTTTTCTACTTTTTGGTAAGTAGTGTAATATTTCCATGTTGTGTTCTATGTTTGTGTAGCTGTGGTTTTCGTTATGTAAATGTGTGGCAAATGTGGAATGTATGTAGTTTGTGGTGAGGGCTTTTAAATGTTCAGAAAACCTGGAAGAAAAAGATCTTCCCGTCTGGCCGATGTAGAATTGTTGACAATCATTGCAATTTAATTTGTAAACCCCTGTTTTGCTGTATGTGTCAATGTCTTTGTTAGTATTGTTTATGTGTTTTCTAATGGTGTTGTTGGTTCTGTAAGCTACTTTATAATTTTGTTTCCTAAATGTGTTTGCAATTTTATGTGTATTGGAATTGTAGTATGTAAGTGTTATGTATTTACTGGGTTGTGTGCTGTTGGTCAGATGTGTTTTACTTTTTGTGTTGAGGATGCGTTTATGTAGTTTATTTATTAATTCAGGGTTGTATCCGTTTTTGACTGCTATGTATTTAATTGTGTTTAATTCATCTTGGTGGTCATGTGTGTTTAGGGGTATTGACGTGAGCCTATGGAGCATGTAGTTGAAAGCTGCATGTTTGTGTTGAGTTGGGTGGTTGGATGTGTTGTGTATGACCATGTCTGATGTGGTGGGTTTTCTGTATATTTTGTATGTGTGTGTGTTGTTTGTTTTGGTGATTGTAAGGTCTAAAAAGTTTATGCTATTGTTTAATTCTATTTCAAGTGTGAATTTTAATTTATGGTGTAAAGTGTTAATGTATTTATGGAAATTTTCTATTTGTCTTTTGTTGCCATTGTAAAGGAGTAAAATGTCATCGACATACCTGTGCCAATATATTATTTTATCGGTGTATTTGTTGTTGATCAGTATGTGTTTCTGTTCTATGGTGTGTATGAATATTTCTGCTAGTATACCTGATATAGGGGAGCCCATGGGTAGTCCATCTGTTTGTGTGTAATACATGCTATTGTGTGCGAAATAATTTTGATCTGTGATAATTTTAGTTAGATGGATGATCTCGTTTATGTGTGTTTCGGGTGTGTTATTTATTTTTAGTAATTGTTCTAATGTAATTATGGTTTCTTTTATGGGAACATTGGTGTATAGGTTTGTTATGTCGAATGAAGCGAGTGTGGAATTGTGGGGAATGTGTACATGTTGAGTTTTATTCACTAGATCTATATTATTTTTGACAGTGGTGTTGTTTGTTAAATTTATGCTATTTCTGATCAATTTATCTAAATGTCTAGCTATTTTGTGTGCAGGTGCTTGTGTGTTGTTTATAAGTGGTCTGATGGGAATGTTGGGTTTGTGTAATTTCGGTAGTGCATTTAGTGTAGGGGCTTTTGGTTTAATTTGTTTTAGATATTTGATGTTGTCAGGTGATACTATGTGTTTTGTGTTGTTTAGGGTTTTGTTTATTTGTTTGTGATATTTAGGGGTGGGGTCTTTATTTAATTTAGTGATGTTGTTTTCCTTAAAAAATGTTTCAATTTTGTTATTTAAAGCCTGTTTTTCTATTATAACATTAATATTACCTTTATCTGCTTTAAGTATTGTTAGGTTATGTTCGTGTAATTTTTGTTTTATGTTTTTTAGTGTTTGGATTTCATTATTGTGTTGTTTATTTTCGTATTTTTGTGTGTGTTGTAATTTACGCTTTATTTCATAACGTATTGTATCATGGTCTTGGTTTAGTGTGTGTTGTATGGCTGTTTCAGCGTCTAGGACTATGTCACGTGTATGTTTACTATTACCGTTATTATTTGTATTGGTACATAAATTGTGTTTTAGACCTTTATCTAAGAGGTTTATTTCTGCGTTAGTGAAAATGGTAGTCGTTGTATTTACAGTGCGTGTGTGAAATCTATGTGTCGGTGTCGGGACAGTTACGTTCCTGCGTGTTAATATGTTATTGATTTTTCTGTTATGTACTTCCTGTATTTTTATTTGGATTTTCTCTATGATATTTCGTGTATGTTGTATTACGTGTTCGAATTCAATGTAGTGTAATATTTGTGTGAGTTTTACGTGTAGGTTATATGCCGTTTTGTTTAGTGTATCTTTTTTATGGTATAAATCATTGATGATATTGTCTAGGTGTATTATTTCGGCTTTACGTTTTGTTTTTGTTCTGCATATGTATTATTTTTTATTGTGATTTGTGCATGTGTGGGTATAATGTTGTGTTTACGGCAAGTTTTGTTGTAAGCGATGTTCAAGGAGGTTTTCGTTATCTGTAATCTAACATTTCTGTACTTGTGGATGTAATACGCTGTGTTGGCGGTATAAAAATTATCTTGTTGTTGCATCCTCTTCGTTCACTTGTTAATTTAATAATATATATATACTTTCACTTATGAACTTACTATTGTCACTTCCCAAACGTTTCAAGATGTTGTTTCTCTTCTTCAGTGGGTTGAGTACTAACTGTCGATTACAGAATAACCGTTACGGAATGGAGTGTGTGGTGGGGGTTGATGGTGGGAAGGGGTTGGCGCTGAGGTTCGAATTATGTGTATGGATCAGTGTGTCAAATAGTGTATGTGATTTGTAATGTATCTGTTCATTTAATATGTTGTTTGGTTGTAGTGTGTGATATCTGTATATTTCAAATTGTTCAGCTGTGTTTAGTTTTCTACTTTTTGGTAAGTAGTGTAATATTTCCATGTTGTGTTCTATGTTTGTGTAGCTGTGGTTTTCGTTATGTAAATGTGTGGCAAATGTGGAATGTATGTAGTTTGTGGTGAGGGCTTTTAAATGTTCAGAAAACCTGGAAGAAAAAGATCTTCCCGTCTGGCCGATGTAGAATTGTTGACAATCATTGCAATTTAATTTGTAAACCCCTGTTTTGCTGTATGTGTCAATGTCTTTGTTAGTATTGTTTATGTGTTTTCTAATGGTGTTGTTGGTTCTGTAAGCTACTTTATAATTTTGTTTCCTAAATGTGTTTGCAATTTTATGTGTATTGGAATTGTAGTATGTAAGTGTTATGTATTTACTGGGTTGTGTGCTGTTGGTCAGATGTGTTTTACTTTTTGTGTTGAGGATGCGTTTATGTAGTTTATTTATTAATTCAGGGTTGTATCCGTTTTTGACTGCTATGTATTTAATTGTGTTTAATTCATCTTGGTGGTCATGTGTGTTTAGGGGTATTGACGTGAGCCTATGGAGCATGTAGTTGAAAGCTGCATGTTTGTGTTGAGTTGGGTGGTTGGATGTGTTGTGTATGACCATGTCTGATGTGGTGGGTTTTCTGTATATTTTGTATGTGTGTGTGTTGTTTGTTTTGGTGATTGTAAGGTCTAAAAAGTTTATGCTATTGTTTAATTCTATTTCAAGTGTGAATTTTAATTTATGGTGTAAAGTGTTAATGTATTTATGGAAATTTTCTATTTGTCTTTTGTTGCCATTGTAAAGGAGTAAAATGTCATCGACATACCTGTGCCAATATATTATTTTATCGGTGTATTTGTTGTTGATCAGTATGTGTTTCTGTTCTATGGTGTGTATGAATATTTCTGCTAGTATACCTGATATAGGGGAGCCCATGGGTAGTCCATCTGTTTGTGTGTAATACATGCTATTGTGTGCGAAATAATTTTGATCTGTGATAATTTTAGTTAGATGGATGATCTCGTTTATGTGTGTTTCGGGTGTGTTATTTATTTTTAGTAATTGTTCTAATGTAATTATGGTTTCTTTTATGGGAACATTGGTGTATAGGTTTGTTATGTCGAATGAAGCGAGTGTGGAATTGTGGGGAATGTGTACATGTTGAGTTTTATTCACTAGATCTATATTATTTTTGACAGTGGTGTTGTTTGTTAAATTTATGCTATTTCTGATCAATTTATCTAAATGTCTAGCTATTTTGTGTGCAGGTGCTTGTGTGTTGTTTATAAGTGGTCTGATGGGAATGTTGGGTTTGTGTAATTTCGGTAGTGCATTTAGTGTAGGGGCTTTTGGTTTAATTTGTTTTAGATATTTGATGTTGTCAGGTGATACTATGTGTTTTGTGTTGTTTAGGGTTTTGTTTATTTGTTTGTGATATTTAGGGGTGGGGTCTTTATTTAATTTAGTGATGTTGTTTTCCTTAAAAAATGTTTCAATTTTGTTATTTAAAGCCTGTTTTTCTATTATAACATTAATATTACCTTTATCTGCTTTAAGTATTGTTAGGTTATGTTCGTGTAATTTTTGTTTTATGTTTTTTAGTGTTTGGATTTCATTATTGTGTTGTTTATTTTCGTATTTTTGTGTGTGTTGTAATTTACGCTTTATTTCATAACGTATTGTATCATGGTCTTGGTTTAGTGTGTGTTGTATGGCTGTTTCAGCGTCTAGGACTATGTCACGTGTATGTTTACTATTACCGTTATTATTTGTATTGGTACATAAATTGTGTTTTAGACCTTTATCTAAGAGGTTTATTTCTGCGTTAGTGAAAATGGTAGTCGTTGTATTTACAGTGCGTGTGTGAAATCTATGTGTCGGTGTCGGGACAGTTACGTTCCTGCGTGTTAATATGTTATTGATTTTTCTGTTATGTACTTCCTGTATTTTTATTTGGATTTTCTCTATGATATTTCGTGTATGTTGTATTACGTGTTCGAATTCAATGTAGTGTAATATTTGTGTGAGTTTTACGTGTAGGTTATATGCCGTTTTGTTTAGTGTATCTTTTTTATGGTATAAATCATTGATGATATTGTCTAGGTGTATTATTTCGGCTTTACGTTTTGTTTTTGTTCTGCATATGTATTATTTTTTATTGTGATTTGTGCATGTGTGGGTATAATGTTGTGTTTACGGCAAGTTTTGTTGTAAGCGATGTTCAAGGAGGTTTTCGTTATCTGTAATCTAACATTTCTGTACTTGTGGATGTAATACGCTGTGTTGGCGGTATAAAAATTATCTTGTTGTTGCATCCTCTTCGTTCACTTGTTAATTTAATAATATATATATACTTTCACTTATGAACTTACTATTGTCACTTCCCAAACGTTTCAAGATGTTGTTTCTCTTCTTCAGTGGGTTGAGTACTAACTGTCGATTACAGAATAACCGTTACGGAATGGAGTGTGTGGTGGGGGTTGATGGTGGGAAGGGGTTGGCGCTGAGGTTCGAATTATGTGTATGGATCAGTGTGTCAAATAGTGTATGTGATTTGTAATGTATCTGTTCATTTAATATGTTGTTTGGTTGTAGTGTGTGATATCTGTATATTTCAAATTGTTCAGCTGTGTTTAGTTTTCTACTTTTTGGTAAGTAGTGTAATATTTCCATGTTGTGTTCTATGTTTGTGTAGCTGTGGTTTTCGTTATGTAAATGTGTGGCAAATGTGGAATGTATGTAGTTTGTGGTGAGGGCTTTTAAATGTTCAGAAAACCTGGAAGAAAAAGATCTTCCCGTCTGGCCGATGTAGAATTGTTGACAATCATTGCAATTTAATTTGTAAACCCCTGTTTTGCTGTATGTGTCAATGTCTTTGTTAGTATTGTTTATGTGTTTTCTAATGGTGTTGTTGGTTCTGTAAGCTACTTTATAATTTTGTTTCCTAAATGTGTTTGCAATTTTATGTGTATTGGAATTGTAGTATGTAAGTGTTATGTATTTACTGGGTTGTGTGCTGTTGGTCAGATGTGTTTTACTTTTTGTGTTGAGGATGCGTTTATGTAGTTTATTTATTAATTCAGGGTTGTATCCGTTTTTGACTGCTATGTATTTAATTGTGTTTAATTCATCTTGGTGGTCATGTGTGTTTAGGGGTATTGACGTGAGCCTATGGAGCATGTAGTTGAAAGCTGCATGTTTGTGTTGAGTTGGGTGGTTGGATGTGTTGTGTATGACCATGTCTGATGTGGTGGGTTTTCTGTATATTTTGTATGTGTGTGTGTTGTTTGTTTTGGTGATTGTAAGGTCTAAAAAGTTTATGCTATTGTTTAATTCTATTTCAAGTGTGAATTTTAATTTATGGTGTAAAGTGTTAATGTATTTATGGAAATTTTCTATTTGTCTTTTGTTGCCATTGTAAAGGAGTAAAATGTCATCGACATACCTGTGCCAATATATTATTTTATCGGTGTATTTGTTGTTGATCAGTATGTGTTTCTGTTCTATGGTGTGTATGAATATTTCTGCTAGTATACCTGATATAGGGGAGCCCATGGGTAGTCCATCTGTTTGTGTGTAATACATGCTATTGTGTGCGAAATAATTTTGATCTGTGATAATTTTAGTTAGATGGATGATCTCGTTTATGTGTGTTTCGGGTGTGTTATTTATTTTTAGTAATTGTTCTAATGTAATTATGGTTTCTTTTATGGGAACATTGGTGTATAGGTTTGTTATGTCGAATGAAGCGAGTGTGGAATTGTGGGGAATGTGTACATGTTGAGTTTTATTCACTAGATCTATATTATTTTTGACAGTGGTGTTGTTTGTTAAATTTATGCTATTTCTGATCAATTTATCTAAATGTCTAGCTATTTTGTGTGCAGGTGCTTGTGTGTTGTTTATAAGTGGTCTGATGGGAATGTTGGGTTTGTGTAATTTCGGTAGTGCATTTAGTGTAGGGGCTTTTGGTTTAATTTGTTTTAGATATTTGATGTTGTCAGGTGATACTATGTGTTTTGTGTTGTTTAGGGTTTTGTTTATTTGTTTGTGATATTTAGGGGTGGGGTCTTTATTTAATTTAGTGATGTTGTTTTCCTTAAAAAATGTTTCAATTTTGTTATTTAAAGCCTGTTTTTCTATTATAACATTAATATTACCTTTATCTGCTTTAAGTATTGTTAGGTTATGTTCGTGTAATTTTTGTTTTATGTTTTTTAGTGTTTGGATTTCATTATTGTGTTGTTTATTTTCGTATTTTTGTGTGTGTTGTAATTTACGCTTTATTTCATAACGTATTGTATCATGGTCTTGGTTTAGTGTGTGTTGTATGGCTGTTTCAGCGTCTAGGACTATGTCACGTGTATGTTTACTATTACCGTTATTATTTGTATTGGTACATAAATTGTGTTTTAGACCTTTATCTAAGAGGTTTATTTCTGCGTTAGTGAAAATGGTAGTCGTTGTATTTACAGTGCGTGTGTGAAATCTATGTGTCGGTGTCGGGACAGTTACGTTCCTGCGTGTTAATATGTTATTGATTTTTCTGTTATGTACTTCCTGTATTTTTATTTGGATTTTCTCTATGATATTTCGTGTATGTTGTATTACGTGTTCGAATTCAATGTAGTGTAATATTTGTGTGAGTTTTACGTGTAGGTTATATGCCGTTTTGTTTAGTGTATCTTTTTTATGGTATAAATCATTGATGATATTGTCTAGGTGTATTATTTCGGCTTTACGTTTTGTTTTTGTTCTGCATATGTATTATTTTTTATTGTGATTTGTGCATGTGTGGGTATAATGTTGTGTTTACGGCAAGTTTTGTTGTAAGCGATGTTCAAGGAGGTTTTCGTTATCTGTAATCTAACATTTCTGTACTTGTGGATGTAATACGCTGTGTTGGCGGTATAAAAATTATCTTGTTGTTGCATCCTCTTCGTTCACTTGTTAATTTAATAATATATATATACTTTCACTTATGAACTTACTATTGTCACTTCCCAAACGTTTCAAGATGTTGTTTCTCTTCTTCAGTGGGTTGAGTACTAACTGTCGATTACAGAATAACCGTTACGGAATGGAGTGTGTGGTGGGGGTTGATGGTGGGAAGGGGTTGGCGCTGAGGTTCGAATTATGTGTATGGATCAGTGTGTCAAATAGTGTATGTGATTTGTAATGTATCTGTTCATTTAATATGTTGTTTGGTTGTAGTGTGTGATATCTGTATATTTCAAATTGTTCAGCTGTGTTTAGTTTTCTACTTTTTGGTAAGTAGTGTAATATTTCCATGTTGTGTTCTATGTTTGTGTAGCTGTGGTTTTCGTTATGTAAATGTGTGGCAAATGTGGAATGTATGTAGTTTGTGGTGAGGGCTTTTAAATGTTCAGAAAACCTGGAAGAAAAAGATCTTCCCGTCTGGCCGATGTAGAATTGTTGACAATCATTGCAATTTAATTTGTAAACCCCTGTTTTGCTGTATGTGTCAATGTCTTTGTTAGTATTGTTTATGTGTTTTCTAATGGTGTTGTTGGTTCTGTAAGCTACTTTATAATTTTGTTTCCTAAATGTGTTTGCAATTTTATGTGTATTGGAATTGTAGTATGTAAGTGTTATGTATTTACTGGGTTGTGTGCTGTTGGTCAGATGTGTTTTACTTTTTGTGTTGAGGATGCGTTTATGTAGTTTATTTATTAATTCAGGGTTGTATCCGTTTTTGACTGCTATGTATTTAATTGTGTTTAATTCATCTTGGTGGTCATGTGTGTTTAGGGGTATTGACGTGAGCCTATGGAGCATGTAGTTGAAAGCTGCATGTTTGTGTTGAGTTGGGTGGTTGGATGTGTTGTGTATGACCATGTCTGATGTGGTGGGTTTTCTGTATATTTTGTATGTGTGTGTGTTGTTTGTTTTGGTGATTGTAAGGTCTAAAAAGTTTATGCTATTGTTTAATTCTATTTCAAGTGTGAATTTTAATTTATGGTGTAAAGTGTTAATGTATTTATGGAAATTTTTTATTTGTCTTTTGTTGCCATTGTAAAGGAGTAAAATGTCATCGACATACCTGTGCCAATATATTATTTTATCGGTGTATTTGTTGTTGATCAGTATGTGTTTCTGTTCTATGGTGTGTATGAATATTTCTGCTAGTATACCTGATATAGGGGAGCCCATGGGTAGTCCATCTGTTTGTGTGTAATACATGCTATTGTGTGCGAAATAATTTTGATCTGTGATAATTTTAGTTAGATGGATGATCTCGTTTATGTGTGTTTCGGGTGTGTTATTTATTTTTAGTAATTGTTCTAATGTAATTATGGTTTCTTTTATGGGAACATTGGTGTATAGGTTTGTTATGTCGAATGAAGCGAGTGTGGAATTGTGGGGAATGTGTACATGTTGAGTTTTATTCACTAGATCTATATTATTTTTGACAGTGGTGTTGTTTGTTAAATTTATGCTATTTCTGATCAATTTATCTAAATGTCTAGCTATTTTGTGTGCAGGTGCTTGTGTGTTGTTTATAAGTGGTCTGATGGGAATGTTGGGTTTGTGTAATTTCGGTAGTGCATTTAGTGTAGGGGCTTTTGGTTTAATTTGTTTTAGATATTTGATGTTGTCAGGTGATACTATGTGTTTTGTGTTGTTTAGGGTTTTGTTTATTTGTTTGTGATATTTAGGGGTGGGGTCTTTATTTAATTTAGTGATGTTGTTTTCCTTAAAAAATGTTTCAATTTTGTTATTTAAAGCCTGTTTTTCTATTATAACATTAATATTACCTTTATCTGCTTTAAGTATTGTTAGGTTATGTTCGTGTAATTTTTGTTTTATGTTTTTTAGTGTTTGGATTTCATTATTGTGTTGTTTATTTTCGTATTTTTGTGTGTGTTGTAATTTACGCTTTATTTCATAACGTATTGTATCATGGTCTTGGTTTAGTGTGTGTTGTATGGCTGTTTCAGCGTCTAGGACTATGTCACGTGTATGTTTACTATTACCGTTATTATTTGTATTGGTACATAAATTGTGTTTTAGACCTTTATCTAAGAGGTTTATTTCTGCGTTAGTGAAAATGGTAGTCGTTGTATTTACAGTGCGTGTGTGAAATCTATGTGTCGGTGTCGGGACAGTTACGTTCCTGCGTGTTAATATGTTATTGATTTTTCTGTTATGTACTTCCTGTATTTTTATTTGGATTTTCTCTATGATATTTCGTGTATGTTGTATTACGTGTTCGAATTCAATGTAGTGTAATATTTGTGTGAGTTTTACGTGTAGGTTATATGCCGTTTTGTTTAGTGTATCTTTTTTATGGTATAAATCATTGATGATATTGTCTAGGTGTATTATTTCGGCTTTACGTTTTGTTTTTGTTCTGCATATGTATTATTTTTTATTGTGATTTGTGCATGTGTGGGTATAATGTTGTGTTTACGGCAAGTTTTGTTGTAAGCGATGTTCAAGGAGGTTTTCGTTATCTGTAATCTAACATTTCTGTACTTGTGGATGTAATACGCTGTGTTGGCGGTATAAAAATTATCTTGTTGTTGCATCCTCTTCGTTCACTTGTTAATTTAATAATATATATATACTTTCACTTATGAACTTACTATTGTCACTTCCCAAACGTTTCAAGATGTTGTTTCTCTTCTTCAGTGGGTTGAGTACTAACTGTCGATTACAGAATAACCGTTACGGAATGGAGTGTGTGGTGGGGGTTGATGGTGGGAAGGGGTTGGCGCTGAGGTTCGAATTATGTGTATGGATCAGTGTGTCAAATAGTGTATGTGATTTGTAATGTATCTGTTCATTTAATATGTTGTTTGGTTGTAGTGTGTGATATCTGTATATTTCAAATTGTTCAGCTGTGTTTAGTTTTCTACTTTTTGGTAAGTAGTGTAATATTTCCATGTTGTGTTCTATGTTTGTGTAGCTGTGGTTTTCGTTATGTAAATGTGTGGCAAATGTGGAATGTATGTAGTTTGTGGTGAGGGCTTTTAAATGTTCAGAAAACCTGGAAGAAAAAGATCTTCCCGTCTGGCCGATGTAGAATTGTTGACAATCATTGCAATTTAATTTGTAAACCCCTGTTTTGCTGTATGTGTCAATGTCTTTGTTAGTATTGTTTATGTGTTTTCTAATGGTGTTGTTGGTTCTGTAAGCTACTTTATAATTTTGTTTCCTAAATGTGTTTGCAATTTTATGTGTATTGGAATTGTAGTATGTAAGTGTTATGTATTTACTGGGTTGTGTGCTGTTGGTCAGATGTGTTTTACTTTTTGTGTTGAGGATGCGTTTATGTAGTTTATTTATTAATTCAGGGTTGTATCCGTTTTTGACTGCTATGTATTTAATTGTGTTTAATTCATCTTGGTGGTCATGTGTGTTTAGGGGTATTGACGTGAGCCTATGGAGCATGTAGTTGAAAGCTGCATGTTTGTGTTGAGTTGGGTGGTTGGATGTGTTGTGTATGACCATGTCTGATGTGGTGGGTTTTCTGTATATTTTGTATGTGTGTGTGTTGTTTGTTTTGGTGATTGTAAGGTCTAAAAAGTTTATGCTATTGTTTAATTCTATTTCAAGTGTGAATTTTAATTTATGGTGTAAAGTGTTAATGTATTTATGGAAATTTTCTATTTGTCTTTTGTTGCCATTGTAAAGGAGTAAAATGTCATCGACATACCTGTGCCAATATATTATTTTATCGGTGTATTTGTTGTTGATCAGTATGTGTTTCTGTTCTATGGTGTGTATGAATATTTCTGCTAGTATACCTGATATAGGGGAGCCCATGGGTAGTCCATCTGTTTGTGTGTAATACATGCTATTGTGTGCGAAATAATTTTGATCTGTGATAATTTTAGTTAGATGGATGATCTCGTTTATGTGTGTTTCGGGTGTGTTATTTATTTTTAGTAATTGTTCTAATGTAATTATGGTTTCTTTTATGGGAACATTGGTGTATAGGTTTGTTATGTCGAATGAAGCGAGTGTGGAATTGTGGGGAATGTGTACATGTTGAGTTTTATTCACTAGATCTATATTATTTTTGACAGTGGTGTTGTTTGTTAAATTTATGCTATTTCTGATCAATTTATCTAAATGTCTAGCTATTTTGTGTGCAGGTGCTTGTGTGTTGTTTATAAGTGGTCTGATGGGAATGTTGGGTTTGTGTAATTTCGGTAGTGCATTTAGTGTAGGGGCTTTTGGTTTAATTTGTTTTAGATATTTGATGTTGTCAGGTGATACTATGTGTTTTGTGTTGTTTAGGGTTTTGTTTATTTGTTTGTGATATTTAGGGGTGGGGTCTTTATTTAATTTAGTGATGTTGTTTTCCTTAAAAAATGTTTCAATTTTGTTATTTAAAGCCTGTTTTTCTATTATAACATTAATATTACCTTTATCTGCTTTAAGTATTGTTAGGTTATGTTCGTGTAATTTTTGTTTTATGTTTTTTAGTGTTTGGATTTCATTATTGTGTTGTTTATTTTCGTATTTTTGTGTGTGTTGTAATTTACGCTTTATTTCATAACGTATTGTATCATGGTCTTGGTTTAGTGTGTGTTGTATGGCTGTTTCAGCGTCTAGGACTATGTCACGTGTATGTTTACTATTACCGTTATTATTTGTATTGGTACATAAATTGTGTTTTAGACCTTTATCTAAGAGGTTTATTTCTGCGTTAGTGAAAATGGTAGTCGTTGTATTTACAGTGCGTGTGTGAAATCTATGTGTCGGTGTCGGGACAGTTACGTTCCTGCGTGTTAATATGTTATTGATTTTTCTGTTATGTACTTCCTGTATTTTTATTTGGATTTTCTCTATGATATTTCGTGTATGTTGTATTACGTGTTCGAATTCAATGTAGTGTAATATTTGTGTGAGTTTTACGTGTAGGTTATATGCCGTTTTGTTTAGTGTATCTTTTTTATGGTATAAATCATTGATGATATTGTCTAGGTGTATTATTTCGGCTTTACGTTTTGTTTTTGTTCTGCATATGTATTATTTTTTATTGTGATTTGTGCATGTGTGGGTATAATGTTGTGTTTACGGCAAGTTTTGTTGTAAGCGATGTTCAAGGAGGTTTTCGTTATCTGTAATCTAACATTTCTGTACTTGTGGATGTAATACGCTGTGTTGGCGGTATAAAAATTATCTTGTTGTTGCATCCTCTTCGTTCACTTGTTAATTTAATAATATATATATACTTTCACTTATGAACTTACTATTGTCACTTCCCAAACGTTTCAAGATGTTGTTTCTCTTCTTCAGTGGGTTGAGTACTAACTGTCGATTACAGAATAACCGTTACGGAATGGAGTGTGTTGTGGGGGTTGATGGTGGGAAGGGGTTGGCGCTGAGGTTCGAATTATGTGTATGGATCAGTGTGTCAAATAGTGTATGTGATTTGTAATGTATCTGTTCATTTAATATGTTGTTTGGTTGTAGTGTGTGATATCTGTATATTTCAAATTGTTCAGCTGTGTTTAGTTTTCTACTTTTTGGTAAGTAGTGTAATATTTCCATGTTGTGTTCTATGTTTGTGTAGCTGTGGTTTTCGTTATGTAAATGTGTGGCAAATGTGGAATGTATGTAGTTTGTGGTGAGGGCTTTTAAATGTTCAGAAAACCTGGAAGAAAAAGATCTTCCCGTCTGGCCGATGTAGAATTGTTGACAATCATTGCAATTTAATTTGTAAACCCCTGTTTTGCTGTATGTGTCAATGTCTTTGTTAGTATTGTTTATGTGTTTTCTAATGGTGTTGTTGGTTCTGTAAGCTACTTTATAATTTTGTTTCCTAAATGTGTTTGCAATTTTATGTGTATTGGAATTGTAGTATGTAAGTGTTATGTATTTACTGGGTTGTGTGCTGTTGGTCAGATGTGTTTTACTTTTTGTGTTGAGGATGCGTTTATGTAGTTTATTTATTAATTCAGGGTTGTATCCGTTTTTGACTGCTATGTATTTAATTGTGTTTAATTCATCTTGGTGGTCATGTGTGTTTAGGGGTATTGACGTGAGCCTATGGAGCATGTAGTTGAAAGCTGCATGTTTGTGTTGAGTTGGGTGGTTGGATGTGTTGTGTATGACCATGTCTGATGTGGTGGGTTTTCTGTATATTTTGTATGTGTGTGTGTTGTTTGTTTTGGTGATTGTAAGGTCTAAAAAGTTTATGCTATTGTTTAATTCTATTTCAAGTGTGAATTTTAATTTATGGTGTAAAGTGTTAATGTATTTATGGAAATTTTCTATTTGTCTTTTGTTGCCATTGTAAAGGAGTAAAATGTCATCGACATACCTGTGCCAATATATTATTTTATCGGTGTATTTGTTGTTGATCAGTATGTGTTTCTGTTCTATGGTGTGTATGAATATTTCTGCTAGTATACCTGATATAGGGGAGCCCATGGGTAGTCCATCTGTTTGTGTGTAATACATGCTATTGTGTGCGAAATAATTTTGATCTGTGATAATTTTAGTTAGATGGATGATCTCGTTTATGTGTGTTTCGGGTGTGTTATTTATTTTTAGTAATTGTTCTAATGTAATTATGGTTTCTTTTATGGGAACATTGGTGTATAGGTTTGTTATGTCGAATGAAGCGAGTGTGGAATTGTGGGGAATGTGTACATGTTGAGTTTTATTCACTAGATCTATATTATTTTTGACAGTGGTGTTGTTTGTTAAATTTATGCTATTTCTGATCAATTTATCTAAATGTCTAGCTATTTTGTGTGCAGGTGCTTGTGTGTTGTTTATAAGTGGTCTGATGGGAATGTTGGGTTTGTGTAATTTCGGTAGTGCATTTAGTGTAGGGGCTTTTGGTTTAATTTGTTTTAGATATTTGATGTTGTCAGGTGATACTATGTGTTTTGTGTTGTTTAGGGTTTTGTTTATTTGTTTGTGATATTTAGGGGTGGGGTCTTTATTTAATTTAGTGATGTTGTTTTCCTTAAAAAATGTTTCAATTTTGTTATTTAAAGCCTGTTTTTCTATTATAACATTAATATTACCTTTATCTGCTTTAAGTATTGTTAGGTTATGTTCGTGTAATTTTTGTTTTATGTTTTTTAGTGTTTGGATTTCATTATTGTGTTGTTTATTTTCGTATTTTTGTGTGTGTTGTAATTTACGCTTTATTTCATAACGTATTGTATCATGGTCTTGGTTTAGTGTGTGTTGTATGGCTGTTTCAGCGTCTAGGACTATGTCACGTGTATGTTTACTATTACCGTTATTATTTGTATTGGTACATAAATTGTGTTTTAGACCTTTATCTAAGAGGTTTATTTCTGCGTTAGTGAAAATGGTAGTCGTTGTATTTACAGTGCGTGTGTGAAATCTATGTGTCGGTGTCGGGACAGTTACGTTCCTGCGTGTTAATATGTTATTGATTTTTCTGTTATGTACTTCCTGTATTTTTATTTGGATTTTCTCTATGATATTTCGTGTATGTTGTATTACGTGTTCGAATTCAATGTAGTGTAATATTTGTGTGAGTTTTACGTGTAGGTTATATGCCGTTTTGTTTAGTGTATCTTTTTTATGGTATAAATCATTGATGATATTGTCTAGGTGTATTATTTCGGCTTTACGTTTTGTTTTTGTTCTGCATATGTATTATTTTTTATTGTGATTTGTGCATGTGTGGGTATAATGTTGTGTTTACGGCAAGTTTTGTTGTAAGCGATGTTCAAGGAGGTTTTCGTTATCTGTAATCTAACATTTCTGTACTTGTGGATGTAATACGCTGTGTTGGCGGTATAAAAATTATCTTGTTGTTGCATCCTCTTCGTTCACTTGTTAATTTAATAATATATATATACTTTCACTTATGAACTTACTATTGTCACTTCCCAAACGTTTCAAGATGTTGTTTCTCTTCTTCAGTGGGTTGAGTACTAACTGTCGATTACAGAATAACCGTTACGGAATGGAGTGTGTGGTGGGGGTTGATGGTGGGAAGGGGTTGGCGCTGAGGTTCGAATTATGTGTATGGATCAGTGTGTCAAATAGTGTATGTGATTTGTAATGTATCTGTTCATTTAATATGTTGTTTGGTTGTAGTGTGTGATATCTGTATATTTCAAATTGTTCAGTAATAACATTTCAAATATTTTTTTAATAACCTTTTTTTTACCCTGAGTTTATCAATAACATAATCGTAAAAGTACTTATCCTTGACATTCTGTTGTCCCCCAATTTCGTTATGTTGACCCTCCGTTTGACGCTACCCAACAGGTCACGAGGTCACAAGGAATTATACGTTATTTTCTCGTGCACCATTGGATACAAAACGAATTGTCCGTGATAAGATTTACTCGATTCAAACGGAAGTACTGGAAATCGAAAAGTATCCGCTTTAAAGACTAGGCTTCGAAACGTTACGATTACAACCGTCTACTTTTCTCGTCAAGAAATTCATCACTGAGTAGATTCGGTTACTTAATGTTCATGAAAGACGATTTCACGGTAGTTGTCTCTTATGCTTTTACTGACGTTAAAAATCAGTATGCGTTTTAACCTCTTCAACAATTTTTCTCCATTCAACAATGTCCCTCTCATGACGTAGTCTTCTCCATCTTATTATTTTCATATACCTCAGATCCTCCATAACATCCTCAATCTATGTCTTCCTTGCCCTTCCTGTCGATCTCATACCTACTGGTCTCCATTCCATAATTTTTCTGGAAATTCTGTGTTGTTCCATCCGCATTGTGTGTCCCAGCTAGCCTACCTTTCTACTCTTTATAGACCTTATTATATCGGTTCCATGTATTAGATTGTTTATTCCATGATTCCTTTGTGTTCTCCATGAGCCGTCGTTATTTTGAAATGGTCAAAAAATATTTCTCATTATTATTCGTTCAAATATTCTTAGATTCTGTTCGTCTTTTTGCGTTAATACCCAGATTTTACATGTATATATTACAACGGGTCTGATTATGCTTTGTGTATTTTCAATTTTAATTCTGAGTAGGCGTAGTAACATCGGTTACCATTAAGGATTCTCGACTCGAGATATCGTTGCTTGTGGTGTTAGTGTAGTTTTTTTGTGAGCCAAGGTAGAAAAATTCACTTGAGTTTTAATTTCATATCTCCGAATTGTAAGGCCCTCTATTTCTTGTTAAGGTTGTCTATGGATGTTCTTGCTATTTTCATTTATTTGGTTTTATTATCATTTACTTTCAGTCCTCTCTCCGATGCCGGTATCTACGAGGTGTGTTCATAAAAAGACCAAACTTTTTGAGTAACACATCAATCCGCACAAACGACGCGCCGCGACTTTGCGCGCACCTAGCGATAGTTTTTGACAACAAACTACCACTTATTGTGTTCCGCTATTAGCAGTAGTCTTTGAGGTATATCACATTGAGTGGGGACGTGCACACGCTGGCCGGCGGATTAGTGACAAAGCGATTAAGAAAGACCGCGAGAACAACGTGTGCGTATGAAATTTTGCAGCAAAACTAGGTTAAAACTTTTCAGAGACATTCTGGTTTTCAATTAAGCATACGCGGAAGCCTGCGTGAGGCGAACGATTAGTTTAAGAATTTTTAAAGAAGGAAAAACAATGGTCGGTGCAGATCAAAGCGATATCGAAGATCATGGGAAGAGAGCTCGTGATGTGGTAATTGTAAATCATCGTTTAAATGCCGATACTTCCTGACAGAATCCATTTAAGATCGTAAAATTAAATTTTGATAGAAAAATTTAAATGTATCGTATCACTGAAAAATTCTTACTGTGTTTGTTGACGACGATCAGAAAGAGACCCGTTTTGAAATCGGTCAACAACTGCGTACCAATGCAAATGGTAATGAAAACTTTGGAAGACAATGGAAATAGCTCTGTAAAGATTTTACGAAGTCAGCAGCAAAATTTTATACACACACGTTGTGTTAAGATCTTCATTCTCACTTCGTTATAAATCCGCCGGACGGTGTGTGCCCGTGCCCACTACAGCGCGTGTAGCTCGAAGACTGAAGATCGTGACGGAACAGAGAAAACGGCATTCAGGCGTCAAAACTTGTCGCTACCAGCACTTAATTCTGCAGCTCGCTCTATGGCTAGTTGACGTGCTACACAAATAGTTCGGTCTTTTTTTGAACACACCTCGTATTCTGGTTTAATAGTTCAAGACATTGAGTTATAATATTGCAACTAAGTCAGATCTTAATATACCATAACTTACTGATGTAACGGCATATAATCGTTGAAATGCTCCCACAAAGAAATTACTTACGATAAAAGATTTTACTGAGATTTTTCTTAAGTGAAAGACACAAAGTAGTTTGATAAGACGAACGAAAATGAAAAGATAATTTAAAGTTAAATCCTGTTTTAGAAAAGTTGTAACAACAAACAGGCTTAATTTGTGTCAGTGCGAGCCAGTAGCTCCTGTGTACTAGGCAATTAACCAGCAGTAAAGCTTAGACCAGTACAAGGAAGTAAGGTAAAACCAGTTATATAATTAGCTTAACCACGGTTAACGCTGTTGTTTCAAGGCAAACGTGAATTAAATTAAATAAACTTTATGCTGCTTTCGTTGACCTAACGGTACGTGGCTTAGGACAGAGAATATCCGATTACCTGCTTGCCTACAGTCAATCTGTAACGTTGCACTGTCGAGAGATAACGGAACGATCGCTTTGGACTTCTCCGTCATGGCTATGACTGTGTAGTCCTCCTCGTTTCCTATGACTCATCGATGTATATAACTAGCTGGCCACCGATTCGTGAATTCAGAAAGCGATCCTACATTGTAAGGTTTCCATTTTTGTTACTCTAGTATCTCTAAAATGTAGACATTTATTAAATCATCCGCAGAGAAGATTGCTTCAATCTTATGTAACAAACTGCTTCAATCAACAAACAGCTTCTGTAATTTTCTTAACTATGACAATAAAGTGACGGGTATTCAACGGATTTAAAATATCTAAAAGACCTACATAAGAAAGAGTTCACTTAGTAAAACTTACAGCACTTTAAATATTAAGTACTATCACAACATGTACTTCTTAAGTATTAGAAATGTTTTCGACCATTCTGAACACAAGACTTTTGCATTACTTTTTCATAACTTTTTAAAGTGTTCGGATGTATTGTTGCTCAGTTTGTTCAGTATTACGTTTAAGATAGTTGTCTATGTATCGTCTTCTCTTCTTTGTCCGTGTTCGTTTACGATCGTTGCAGTCTATCGTATCGTTGCAGTCTATATTCTCGTAACATCCTCCATCGGCAAACTTGTCCATTTTTTTTTTAAACTCATGTTCTCTGGTATCCAAGTCACGATTCAATACAGATTAAAATTAATTTACCTTTTTTTCCATCCGTCGTGTGACTTCTTATTGTATTTAATTAAATAACGCGTTTCGAGGCTCAAGGCCTCATCTTCAGATTTCAGTCCAGTGTGGACGTTGTTAACACATTAAAACTAAACTACTACACATTAAAATAAAACACACTACACAAGTTAACCGATGTCTGGGTGCGCACCCTTTGCCGTCCACGTTTGGCGTCGCGAGACGGCAAAGGGTGCGCACCCAGACATCGGTTAACTTGTGTAGTGTGTTTTATTTTAATGTGTAGTAGTTTAGTTTTAATGTGTTAACAACGTCCACACTGGACTGAAATCTGAAGATGAGGCCTTGAGCCTCGAAACGCGTTATTTAATTAAATACAATAAGAAGTCACACGACGGATGGAAAAAAAGGTAAATTAATTTTAATCTGTATTGTCCATTTTCTAACTTAGCCAATAAATCGGACCGGTGATCGACATATTTCCGTCTTACCTCTCTATTCTTTGATCAGTTAACCTTCCCATGCTTTCCTGTTACTGATCGCTCTTGTAACCTCATCTGTTGGCAAATTTGCCCAGTTTTTTAAACATTGTCGTTACATCGGACTGGCGATCGACATATTTTTCTCTTTTTTCTGTAATCTCTGAGCAGTTAACCTTACACATGCTTTTATGTTGCTGACCGTTCTCGCAATTTCCTTCATTAATAAATTTGTTCCTTTATTAACTTGGTCGATAAATCGGACCGAAAATCGAGAATCTTTCTTCTTTCCTCTCCATTCTCTGAACTCTAACCGACCTCTGTTTTCACTGCTTACATATAGGCCACTTTTCTTACAAGACCTGGGAAAACCATGCTCGTTAAGTCAACGGATGGAGGAGTCATAAACCTATACGTTATCAGCCAAAGTTTATTCTAAATCGTAGTCGGCATTGGCGAATTATTAGGTCATCACGTGAAAACGACAGAGTTTCAGACCCTTCCTCTTTCACAAATGCAATTAATTGTCTTGGAAGACTCCGCTATATTACCGCAGAGATGGTCTCTTGAAGGAATAAGGGTTACATAAACCTATATGCTATCAGCCAAAGTTTATTCTAAATCGTAGTCGGCATTGGCGAATTGTTAGGTCATCACGTGAAAACGACAGAGTTTCAGACCCTTCCTCTTTCACAAATGCAATTAATTGTCTTGGAAGACTCCGATATATTACCGCAGAGATGGTCTCTTGAAGGAATAATGGTTACATTAACCTATACGCTATCAGCCAAAGTTTATTCTAAATCGTAGTCGGCATTGGCGAATTGTTAGCTCATCACGTGAAAACGACAAGGTTTCAGACCCTTCCTCTTTCACAAATGGAATTAATTGTCTTGGAAGACTCCAATATATTACCGCAGAGATGGTCTCTTGAAGGAATAATGGTTACAAAAACCTTGTATTAGACACATTGTGCCAGTCACAAATAATGATCAACGGAGGCAACGGACATTTTGTAGAATCAGAATTATATACTATTTTAGTGAACCCTGTTAGAACTTAACAGATTCGTGCCCCTCTTCCCAACCGCGGGGAGTTAATGGTCCACTAAATACTACGAACGTGCTATAAAGACCAGTAGATCGCAACGGTCCTTTCATTGACAAGAACCATTTGTCATATGAACTGCTTCTGTAATGTTATTAACTATAACAATAAAGTTACAGATATATAATGGATTTAAAAGAGCTACATAAGGAAGGGCTCCCTTTGAAAAATTTACAGCACTTTAAATATTAAACACTAATTTTTATAGAAATAACATTTTCAATAGTTCAAAGTAAATTAATTTTTAATGTGTAAAGCGCAATAGTTTATTAGTTTGTTATAAATTGTTTGACGGTAGTAAAAAAGTTGTTAACAACACCTTCTAGCTGAAGATTTCATACTCGAAGTTCCCCGCTTCCATGCGGCAGCAGTGGCAAAGCAGAAGTGTATACTATCTGATTAACTGTTTGTAACTATAAATATGAGAGGATCGAGTTACGCAGGGATGTTTTGTGGTCCCACTGCTGTCGGTTTGGTCGTAAAAAATAGATCCGAGCTGAGTTTTTCTCGCCCTGATAGCATGGTCCAAGAAAAAGCAATACCTGCAGTATCACGTAAAACCCCAAAGACTGTTTGTGGAGGGTCAAGAGAGGTTTGAACTTAGTTTCGAATCGATTATTAATAAAGAAGGATTTGTCTTTGCCTTTTTCATGAAAGATAAACGACCTGTAATAACAAACGCAAAATTCTACGTACTAGCTGTATTCAAATATCGTTTCTTTTATATGAAACAGCTGAAACCGAATGCTTGAAGTCTATGGAAGGATAATTTCATATCCGGAAAAAATATGAAATGACTTTTTAACCAACTGAGTGCTAAGAAAAGCAAGGATGACGTGGACTTATTATGAACCTACTGTTTTCTTTCCAACCGAAAAAGTATTGTAACGGACGCATAAAACTCACCAGAATTATTTTTCTTTAGGATTACGATCTCTTGTCATCTGACTACAGTTACACATCGATTAAAAAATCTTTACAACAAAAGTGCATTTCAGTTGCTCATAGATAATTAACTTTTGTTTACTTAGTCAGCGACTTGTTAAAAGGTTATGCACGCTTATGTAAAATCAATTGAGCCTAAAATTTAAAAAAAAGTAAGAAAGAATCCTCAGTAAAACCGGATGCTGTAGATGGATGAAAGTGATTTTTCTGTTTACATTAAAACTGTTGTTTACACTTTTCATTCAATGGTTGTAATGTTCTCGTCATATTTTATCTATTTCGGACATCCATGTGTGCGAAGGTATTTTCCACCTTAAGCCAGATGGCCGTCCTTAGAAATACAGAGTAAAAAAATCGAAGTCCACTGGATGACAGTATAGACCCTTCCATCGCTTTCTGAATTTGTTTTGGAATTTTTAAAAGCGAAAATCGAGGTCGATGTCAAATCAAATCACATCTAATTATCTACGAGGAGAGATGTTTAGGTTCGAAAAAGTTTCTTAATTTACTACATTGATCCGTTTCCCGTAAAATGTGTATAATTAACGACCGGAAAACAAACAGACGGGTTTTGAATTACACCGTTAATATTTACGATTCGCGTGCCGTCGTGTTCGCCGGCCGCCAGAAAAGCGTAATTATTATTTGTACAGTCCGTAGCCTATACGACGCGTATTACACAACCCGACTGGAGAATTATTATTAACATTTCGCTAGTGAAAGTGAAGTGTTGTAATTTTGTAAAATTCCTAGCGAGCGCAACGTTGACATTTCGCCCGGACCGTAATCTCGTTTAAACACCGTTACAAGTAAATATTGTAGTTGAGTGAATTGTAAGACTTTGAATAATAATAGGTACGCAAAACGCTGTTGTAACTTACATCCACAACAGCGATCGGTATAAATAATTGGTACGCAAAACGCTGTTGTCACTTACGTCCACAACAGCGATCGGTATAAATAATTGGTACGCAAAACGCTGTTGTCACTTACGTCCACAACAGCGATCGGTATAAATAATTGGTACGCAAAACGCTGTTGTCACTTACGTCCACAACAGCGATCGGTATAAATAATTGGTACGCAAAACGCTGTTGTCACTTACGTCCACAACAGCGATCGGTATAAATAATTGGTACGCAAAACGCTGTTGTCACTTACGTCCACAACAGCGATCGGTATAAATAATTGGTACGCAAAACGCTGTTGTCACTTACGTCCACAACAGCGATCGGTATAAATAATTGGTACGCAAAACGCTGTTGTCACTTACGTCCACAACAGCGATCGGTATAAATAATTGGTACGCAAAACGCTGTTGTCACTTACGTCCACAACAGCGATCGGTATAAATAATTGGTACGCAAAACGCTGTTGTCACTTACGTCCACAACAGCGATCGGTATAAACAATTGGTACGCAAAACGCTGTTGTCACTTACGTCCACAACAGCGATCGGTATAAATAATTGGTACGCAAAACGCTGTTGTCACTTACGTCCACAACAGCGATCGGTATAAATAATTGGTACGCAAAACGCTGTTGTCACTTACGTCCACAACAGCGATCGGTATAAATAATTGGTACGCAAAACGCTGTTGTCACTTACGTCCACAACAGCGATCGGTATAAATAATTGGTACGCAAAACGCTGTTGTCACTTACGTCCACAACAGCGATCGGTATAAATAATTGGTACGCAAAACGCTGTTGTCACTTACGTCCACAACAGCGATCGGTATAAATAATTGGTACGCAAAACGCTGTTGTCACTTACGTCCACAACAGCGATCGGTATAAATAATTGGTACGCAAAACGCTGTTGTCACTTACGTCCACAACAGCGATCGGTATAAATAATTGGTACGCAAAACGCTGTTGTCACTTACGTCCACAACAGCGATCGGTACAAACAATTTTGCACTCGTTGTATCTCACACGACGCCTTCCTTGTAATATCTGGTCATTTTTAACAAACACCGTGTGTGGTTTATAACACGGATATATAACCACTACCAACTTTTAACCACTTCTGTTTATGTAGTCCGAGAAATTGATCCACAGTGGATATAAATTATAAATTAACCCTTGAGAAGTCATTGTTTTACATCTTATTTACCATGTAAACCAATGGTTCTTAACCTTCTTTTGGTCACAGTACACTATCGTTTGTAGTGAGTTCGGCGGAACACTAGAGTACGAGTTGGTAACAATTATGCACCCCCCGTCGCCGAGTATGACTGGGTGCATAATCCAGAATTCACCATCGATTTCTCTCTGGAGAAAGAACAACAACTTGCACAACTTTAATCAGACCGAACACTTCAACTGGAATATAGTGAACTACCACTTCTCAAGTTTTGAATGTTATCGAAAAAAAAAGTACGCAGCAATAGCAATGTAAGCAGTTACATTTTTCTACCACCTGCTTGTGCGAGCTGGGCTTTTCGGCACTTTTCGCAAACATAAAAAAATAATAATAAGAAATGCTAAGGGATGGACATTGATCTTCGGATTGTTGACTAAAGACAAAAGAAGATGAAATATGGATTTAAATTAAAAGACGCTATGTATCTTTAATGTTAGTAAGTCTCAGCTTACCATAATCGCAGTAAACTAATCACTATAGTTCCTTTAAAAGCCATAAGAGTTGCTTTGCAGCAAAACACTTCGATTCAGTTCGATAATCTGATAAGAACTGTTTGACTATCTTTTGCAATAAACCCAAGTTTCTGGAAGAGTCAATTTGATTGCTCACAGCGTAGATACGGAAGAAGAGAATTAATAGATACTGTATGTATATATATATATATACAAACATATAGGGAACGGTGGTTTTCGTTTCCAAGGACCGCGAAAACAATTAAACAAAACACCGTTATCGCGGATAACATTTAATTCACACGGTGTAGTAAGAAAAATAACATTAAAATTCAACAGAATTTTTTTAGCAACGAAGTAAACAAAACAAAGCTGTCACAACAAACAAATTGTGTGTTTCAAGGTAATTGCGGCTGCAACATTCACGCGACTGAATAAATCAAGCGTCTGCCGGGGGGTTTCACTGACCCGTCGTTTCTCCGAATAAATAAATCCGTATGGACCATTCGCATTGCAGCGTGTAAGTTCAATCTGTTAGTGCTTACATCTGTAATGATGACCACCGGAGATAACATCTCTAACGACTTCTACAAAGTACTATATTCCAACACTTACAGAAACAAAGATATCTATTGACTTTCTGTTTCAACATCACCTCCTGCCATTATCATTACCACCTCAACAACATCTTTTTTCATTTCTATTCTTACTTTATTTTTCACATTCTTTTCTTTTTTCTTCGCTTTCTTATCTCTTCTTACTTGTTTGCATTCTTAATTATAACATAATAACATTAGAACATTCTTGTCCTGCGTAATAAGTAGACCTTTGTCGGCATAGTTTTTATAAACGTAATCATCATAGTTGGTTATCATGAGCTTTGCTTTCTGTCCCTTCTCTACATTGTGTATATTGTAATTTTCTAAAGATATAATCTATTCTTAAGATTGCTAAAATTCATTCTCGGGCTGCTTGGCCTTGGTCCATTGGTTTCTACAAAAACAGACTTTCGTCAGTGCCATCGATTGCCATCATCATCAGTGTAAAATCGAGTTACGCTAACGTAAGGTGGTAGACGTTAGTGACGACAGTACTGTGGTTAAGGCTGGAGAAGTCCCGCGAACACCGCTCCTACTTGTAAATCCTCTAAGTGCCACGATACAGTCATAAATCAACCACCAGCCAATCAGAAAGAAGAACCTGTATTAGAAGCTCGCAACACACCTTGCCATTTGAATTTTATCTACATTGACTCCAGCCTATTGTTAAGGTACAGTATTCGGTATAGTACATTGTTGTTAAGATTATTCATAGCTGAGTTGTTAGGCCGTGGTCGACAAAGTGAGACGGTACGAAGGCCTTAACAAAAAGAAAGCGCTCCGCCTCTGCTCCTTAGCCTTTCTTCAGAGGTGCAGGGACACGGGCGTTATTCTCCGGTTCCTGAAGCCCAAACGTAACGTTTTTACACATGAAGCCGGAAAAATTTACCAGTGAGCAGAGCAGAACACATCCACCAAACCAGGAAAGATCTGGTGCTGAAGTCGACCACGGCCTAACAGCCCGACTATGAATAATCTTAACAATGTTGATGCCGGCCGTGAAAGCTTAAGATCTGATCTAATCTATTGTTTTTCATAATAATATTCCATATCCACCGTCCTTTACGATTACACTAATCGCCAGTTTTAGAACGTCAAAAATATCTCAAACCGTCCGAACGTAAAAAAACTCGTCAGTGAAAAACTCTACGTAAAATTTCATCCGTGTGGCGTCCAATGTAGGGCTTTTCCATAAGGAAATCCGATTTCGCAACTTCACGTCATATAAGACGGGAGGATAATCAGATAATGTAATTTTCTTCGGACAATCGTTTCGTATTTAACGGTTTCGCACCCGAATTTTAAGCAAGAACTATTCGCAAAACCGAGAGACATGAAACGTTTTATCTGTGTGAATCTGGAATTGTTCATATCTTTCCAGCAGTGCATTAAATTATATTAAATGTTTTACCAAGTCAAACGATGAAATATTATTACATTTAATTTTAATTAACTCCGTGTATAAACAGTAAAATACTTATCAAATGCCGTTACTTCGTGGTGTTCATGACATATCGGTTCAAGCAATACTCGCGCTGACGGTAGATCGCTTCCCACGACGCGCAGCCGCAGACCTTCAAAGCATAATGATTTCTTGACCCTCGTCAGCTACGTAAGGTGAGACTGATCTATGCATACTCCTTCCCACATTGTGGTCGTTACATCTAAAATAGAATTTCTTCTCCTGTAACGATCCTAAAGTTATTAACCCATAAATAACTTTCGTAACCCATAAATAATATTAACTGCACGTACACAATATTTTACTTAATAATAAATGTTCATATTTTTAAGCGATTTTCTTAGCGTAACGTTATCCGATTACATAAAGTATTGACATAAACGAAACAGAAACCACATGGTGTGTTTACTTTATTTGTAAGGCGAACGTATAGTCGTAATATAGGCTTTCGGGTCACGTGGTTAGAGAAAGTTGATAGTGACCATTTCGAGGCACAATCGACAGTGAATACTAACGTTTTATTCTTTTCTAGTTTACACACACATATATTACTTGCCCGATGTGTACACACATGGCTAATGAAATTAAACGCGCTTTTGTTTGAACGTGCAACGCTCAGTTACATATGTCTTGACTTTCCACAATGGCGAATGTCGTTATGTTTTTTTTTTCATGTTTTCACATTTGTTTAGTTTATCGTACTCTGAATTCTCACAAGAATTATAAGAGAAGACAAATTGTAAGGAAGGAGTGGACAGGCTAGATGTTGGGACTGGATTCCTCTTTATAGCCTTAATACCAGTCCTAACATACGTATAGTGCCGAAACTCTAGCGCTGACTAAACTCACAGTCACGAAAGTCCGTTAACACAAATTACAGTGGACAATGTTGAGAATAAAAATTTTTAAAATACAGAATTTGACATCAATTGGCAAGGAACACAAGTTACTGAATCTGTTGCCATGATTACTAAGTTAAAATGGAATCAAAGGTTTTTAAAAATATATATAAACACTTGGTACGTTTCACAGTTTTTACTTAACTCTGACAGCTGTTTCAACTTCTCAAGCCACTGTCAAAGAGATCAGTGAATAACTAAACAGAGGATGTAAGGGTGGTGAACATCTGTTTAGGGCGTGTATCGGAACATGTGTGGGGTGTGAAGATGGAAGGGGTTGAGGGGGATTGTAGGAGCTAAGGGAAGGTCAAGTGTCTGTAAAAACTAAATATAATCTGAATGCAAAATATAAAATTAACTAAACTAAATAACAGCTTTTAATAAAGGTGATACACAGAATTCAGTTTCTTCATTTGTTAAATTTTTGTTACTTTTTATTGCTTTTCTAATTTATAGAATTTCTAACAAATCCATTTTTTTAACAGTATTAAGGATATGTAAAAAGAATTATGGGAAGTCACTGTATCGCACAGGTTGGAGGAAAAATTGAATACCCATTGAAATTTAACCTTGGATTTAAACATTTTCTTCTATATTATCACATTGCAACTGATGTATAAATATTTAGGCGATGTACATATTGCTCAAAATCTTCGCTGCCCTTACCAGTAATAGGATATCCGTAAAAACAAAATATTTTTTTATGCTTGAATATTACTTTTTATCCCGATTGTAAAAATATAAATTTGTAAATATTTTACGCGAAAGGAAAGTTTGACAAGGTTGCGAGTTTATTGCAAGCCTTAAAAACTCAACGTCCACAGGCGCTGACCACGACTAAATAAGCGAATAAAACCAAATTTAATATGTCGTTTTTTACAGTAAATTTATTGCACGTAAGCAGTATGTGCGGGAAGGCCTTGAAATTAACGGCTATGAAGGTGTAAATAAAGTTTGGGTTCATTGGACAACACTACAAGGTAAAGTATTGTGTTAAATAGTGACTTTATTTTGTTCAACAAACAATCCACGCGACTTCTGTCCTTGGAGTATTTCATCTTGGCAGACATTTCCAAAATAATTAAGCGCTGAATGTTTTGCGAGCACCACTTTAGAGTATCCGATTTTCTGGCTTTTAAAGACAAAATTATCCCTTCTAATCGACATTGGGCGTGTCTTTTCAACGACGTTTATGCAGGATCTATCGAATTATTAAGCTTATAAACGCATTCGCTTGTGCGTACTTATTTTCTTTTTCTCTTTCGTTCTCTTTTTGAACAGCAGGATAATTCGCACCAATCTGTAAAGGCTCGTTTACACGGTTCAGGTTTACTGGCTTCAAGTACTTGAAGTCAAGTAAACTTGACATCTGAATTCTGTCTACACGGGGAAAGTGGAAGCGTCAAGTACTTGACGCCACTACATTCATTTTTGTTTGAAATGTCGAGTAGAAAGGTGCGTCGTATTGCAGCTAAACTGTTAGTGAACTCATTGCGCAAAAATCTACGGGATGGTACAACGGAAAATGTCAACAGACAGAGAAAGCGAACTCGGAGGTGAGTGAGAACATGGATAGCTAGAAGGGAAATGTATGGTGCCTCTTCAACACTGTTACGCCAGTTGGCAGATGAAGATCCTTCGTCTTACAAAACTCATCTAAGGATGACAGTACAGAAATTTAAGGAGGTATTAGGAAACGTTGAAGCAAAAATAAGTAGAACAAATACTACCATGAGAAATGCAATTCCCTCAAGAACACAGCTGGAAATCAACTGCGTCTGCTGCTTTAAACCAACTTAATTTTGGTTTATATATTTCATTAGTGGCCGCCCTACTCTTTTCGGACTTTAGGATTTTTGCGAGTTCTTGGCGATAAACCGTTTTTATGGTTTTAATTCTTTTACGCAATAGTTCAGTAGTAATTGTGACGTCTAAACCTGTTTCTTTAACTTCACTGACAAGTTTTTGAAAAGATACATCCCTTACATTTTTGTTAGAATAGTCACTTCGCTTAATATTCCACAAAATATCATATTTTCTGTATATAGCAAGAAATTCGTGTAGGCTATATCATTTGCATTCCACTTACTCATGTTAATATTAAAATTAATGACTTTAAAATATTTTAACGAGAACTGCAGAATCACCTCACAGAGAAAACAATACACTAAAAGTCGACTGCGCACTGAAGACGTAAGACCGGTTCCCTTGACTCCTTGAAGGCAAGTAGTCAAGAAGCCGTCTAGACGGAGACAGTAGGGCAGGAAAGTGAGTCACGTAACTTCAAGTGGCAACAAAACTTGACGCTAGGCCAACTCTACTTTCCACTGTCCGGACAGTGGAAAGTTACTTTCCACAACCGTTTACACAGGGATAGTATAAGGAAAGTACCTCGACTTCAAGTGGTTGAAGCCAGTAAACTTGAACCGTGTAAACGAGCCTTAACAATGACTACTGTACTACAGCCAAGAGAATTCTCACGTGTTAGGAAGCTTAAGGCTCGTATACACGGTTCAAGTTTACTGGCTTCAAGCACTTGAAGTAAGCTACTTTCCTTCTACTATCCCTGTGTAAACGGTTGTAGAAAGTAACTTTCCACTGTCCGGACAGTGGAAAGTAGAGTTGGTCTAGCGTCAAGTTTTGTTGCCACTTGAAAGTCACGTGACTCACTTTCCCGCCGTACTGTCTCCGTCTAAACGGCTCCTTGACTACTTGCCTTCAAGCAGTCAAGGGAATCGGTCTTACGTCTTCAGTGCGCAGTCGGCTTTTAGTGTATTGTTTTCTCTGTGAGGTGATTCTGCAGATCTCGTTAAAATATTTTAAAGTCATTAATTTTAATATTAACATGATAAGTGGAATGCAAATGATATACACGAGTTTCTTGCTATATACAGAAAATATGACTTTTTTTGGAATATTAAGCGAAGTGACTATAGTAAACTCATTGTGCAAAAATCTACGCGATGATACAACGGAAAATGTCAACAGAGAGAGAAAGCGAACTCGGAGGTGGGTGAGAACATGGATAGCTAGAAGGGAAATGTATGGTGCCTCTTCAACACTGTTACGCGAGTTGGCAGATGAAGATCCTTCGTCTTACAAAACTCATCTAAGGATGACAGTACAAAAATTTGAGGAGCTATTAGGAAAAGTTGAAGCAAAAATAAGTAGAACAAATACTACCATGAGAAATGGAATTCCCTCAAGAACAAAGCCGGAAATAACACTACGATACCTTACAAGTGGATACCTTTATAGGCCTTTTAACTGCAATACAACGCATCTTTCTACTCGACATTTCAAACAAAAATGAATGTAGTGGCGTCAAGTACTTGACGCTTCCACTTTCCCCGTGTAGACAGAATTCAGATGTCAAGTTTACTTGACTTCAGGTACTTGAAGCCAGTAAACTTGAACCGTGTAAACGAGCCTTTATGCACGTGCGTTCTGTACGTAGTTCTGTTCCAGTCGATATCCCAACGGCAAACACATTAAGTGCATAGTCCACAAGGAGTGAAAACTGTTTTTTAGACTAAGTTTATACTTCTCACTTTAAGATAATACATTTGCCATCACGAGGGAAATCAAAAAGTAAAGTGAAATTCGATTTTCCTCTAGATCAGGAGGAGGGCAGCTGTGACTGCTTTGTAATAATCATAACCTTACACAAATGGCTCTCAAAGTGCATACTACGGCGTACTACTGTGCCACGAGATTCGCAAGGTGTGCTGCAAAACTTCCGAGACTTTGTGATATTGTTGACAAAAGTAATTAAAATAATCTCACTTAATATTTTTGTTTAGAAAAGAAACAAGAGAATAAATGAATGTAAGCTTTCACGTCCGGTATTTACATTATTACACGTTTCCAGGTCGTTAGGCGCGTGGTTTAAGTTGTTCATGTTTTTTTAGCAAACGTTTTGTCCACACCGATGATACTAAAAATAAAGCGTATAAATATAACTTCCTCAACAGGACAGAACAGTCTTTGCTTATATTCGTTCGCAGGTGTTCCACGCCACTGATGATGTCTATCATTGGTATGGACGAAATGTCTGGTAAAAAACACCAACAGGTTAGACCACGGCCTAATAACCCGGAAAAATGTGATAATATAAACAAGATAAATATTTTGATTTTAAACACATTTATTTTACAGGGGATTTATTAGTCTCTCGCGTTTCTCGATTTTTACGTTTGTTAGTGGTAAAAATCACAGCTCGCACAAGTATGTGGTAGAAAACTGTAACAGGGTGTTTACTACTTCTCCTTGGTATTTGCTAACTCCGAAACTCGAGAAGTGGTGGTTCACCATACTACAGTTGAAGTGTTCAGTCTGACTGAAGTTCTGAAACTGACTCGTCTTCAACTTTTAATCAGAAACGTACGTATATCTATACTGAACGTACATTTTTAGAAAAGAAAAATTAACACAATAATTGAATAATGCATATAACGCGTGCCGACCTAACAACCTTAAAACATGCCAGAACACGGACGCAGTGGCGTTACGGCTGCAAACCAACTCGTACATTAATGTGTTGTGGGAACTCGCTATACTAAGGATAGTGTGCTGTGAACAAAAATAGGCCGAGAACCACTGCCTTACATCGTCTGTTCGTTTTAAGTACCGTTTCAGTTATGCAGTTTATTATTGTGCTTAAAATGAATTTTAATTCAGTTTATTGTATAAACCAGTTTAAAATGAGTTCGTCATTGTCCGATTCCACAAAGGAAGAAATTCGACTAGTGATATGTTTTCTAGTCTCAGAGGGGTTAAAGGAACAGATATTACTCGTGGAACTCAATGTGGAAACAACTGTAGGCAGCAATATGGAAAGGGTTGTTTCAATAGTACAGAGAGAGAGAGACAGGCGTACGAGTGGATTAGTAGCTTTAAAAATGGGCAGATTTCTCTCCCTGAAGAACGTCGAAAAGGTATGTCTTCCACTTTGAAACAACAGTGATAATATCAAAGCGGTTACACAGTGATAAAGGTGAAACAGGAAACAGAAATCAGCCAAAACTACTGTGAGTTATTGAAGGCAACAAATCTACCCCAAAAAAACCGTGGTAACCTTTTAAAAAGTATGGTTTGGCTTTAGGAGAACACACTGACTTATACGATGGACACAATAACCCTTTGTCGTCAGGATCTTGGATTTCAGCCGATAAACCACCCACTATACAGTCCTGACCTGGCTCAAAGTGGGTTTTTTTCATCTTTCTGGTCCATTGAAAGAAGAGCTATGAGGAAACACGTCTGTTTAGATGAAGAAATAAAAACGAAGTGGTATGAAATTTACTGCACACAGGCCGAAACATTTCTTCCAGGAACAAATTCAAAAACGCATTCGGAGGTGAAACAAGTGCGTAAAAGTAGAAAGAGATTATCGAGAAAAATGACACAAAGTTTCGTTATATAAGTGTAAACAAAGTAACAATTTTTTTAATTCTTCTCTATTTTATGGCTTATCCGCATATCTCGATGAAAAAGAAATTAACAGCCATAAATGTAGTCTCAGCATACTAAACCATGTTTAGTATTGGGCAACTAACATTTTCAATTTGGGAGGTAATTTTTTTACGTCACATAAGTTTTCCCTTCGCACATGAGAAGTCGCTTCTCACACAGTAGTATTTGTTATTTACGGCTGTTCATTTATATTTATTCAAGTCTTTAAGATCGACAGTAATTAAATTTTAGTCTTTTTTATTACATCCATTCTCGTCTGTTAGGAGATACTTGTAGTAATCAAAGTGACACAAAATAAAATAAAATAAAATGAATCGGTTTCGGTTTATAAATATTTTAACGTCTATATATAGAAACACATTACGCAATCCACCACCGCTCTTAGTCATATTCCGTGAATATAAATGTTACGAACAAATAAATAATTAGCCTCGACACGTGACAGCGCTCCTCGTGACCGCGTGCATTGATTAATTTCAGGTTTCGATTGGCACTCGCGTCTAGTGTAGTGAGTCACTGCAAAGATGTCTCGACTCCGTGACGTCAGCTCTGTACGCATGAGGCAATCGGGATGGATAACCAGTCACCATGGTTAAAAGGAGCTTTTGTCAGCCCTTTCCTGTGAGGAAGTAGTCGGCATGTTACGTTGCGCACACTTGTGGAGGTGCTTCCAGGTCATGACATTTGCGATGTGTTACCGTGTCATCTCAAAAACAATAGTTCCCTCCATTTCTGCCCGCCTGACAGTCTGATCCCATGAATCACATCTAGTATTATTTTAATATATGCATTACGTACAGGAGACAAAGGATTCTAGGAAGATCTTTTGACAATGTCTGAATGATGAACAGAATATCGAAGGCAATTTATTGCAATCTTAACGCAACGACTAGAGCTAAGCGAAGGAAGATACTTTTCTCTTGTTTGTTTACCATCACCATCACCATAGCTTCTACGTTGTCTTCGAGTTTACTACCTCTCTACAGATACACAAAATATGCATGCAAAGATCCTCTTAAGTAAGTGTTCACATGCTATCCCTAGACGATTAAATAGAGAGGAAAACACTAGAAAAAAAGGTTACAAGAAACGTTACGACTATAATTTAAGTTACCTTTAAAAATGTAATGCATCAAAAGTATTAAACGCATAAAAATCTGAAAATTAGACCCACGGTTTTATTTAAAATTTATAAAGGGATCAGTGGAAATTTATGCGCGTATCAAAGGCACTGTGGGTGCAAAATTAATGTTAAGCGCTTATATTTCGATAAGTGCTGCTGTAATTTTAACATCGCCTGCAGCCAGTCTCATGTGGCAAAAATTTGTTGTAACTATTCTTTTAATATTACTCGATTCCTCAAAAAAAAATAATTTTTCGTAACGACTGATTTAACACCTGACTACTTCAGTCCAGAATCTCAAAGGTTTATACCATTCAGCGCGAAACAGTAATAATTTCATATTTCGGATCGATAACATCAAATACCATGTCCCAGTAGGCCTACAGTAAAGACCACATTGTAGAGAATATACCAGCAACGATTACGGAACTCGGTTTTTTATAAAGTGATTTATTTGGTACCACTGAAATACAGTTGGAAAAGATATCGTGTGAAGGATGATCTTCTTGTTCTTCTTCTTTCTCTTCTTCTCCTCCTCCTCCTCCTTCTTCTTCTTCTTCTTCTTCTTCTTCTTCTTCTTCTTCTTCTTCTTCTTCTTCTTTCCTCCTCCTCCTCCTTCTTCTTTTCTTCTTCTTCTTCTTCATCATCATCACCATCGTCTTCTTCTTCTTCTGGTTCATGTTTCACTTCCATGCTATAAAAATATTCGACGGACTATATTCTAAGAATGATTCATTCACGTTTTACAGTAAAGGACATTTGTTTTTTTAATTACCAATTAGATTTCATATATCGTACTAACGTAGGCCATTTTATGGTATTTTGAATTATATAGTTCATTTACACCTCGTTTAATTCCTTGCCCATTAGGACAGATTTCTAAATGTGTACGACTGAACATCTAATGCTAAATAATAAAATTTATTTGATAATATATTGGAAGATACGTTAGCAATAGCCGAAAATTAAGATTCCGAGTGAGTGAAACTAACCAATCATCCTTGACATGCCCAGCAGATACTCCGACCACAAAGAGAGTTCACCAACCGCTGAGCGACACGGATACGTCGCGCAAACCAAACACAGTAACTATGCGGAATTGTAAATAACGAAGGAGGTAACTTTTGTTGCTTAATTTTCGTCTGTTTGTCTTTGCGTTTAAGAGAGTGGTGGAAATTAATACCGACGTTTCCGCGTGTTAAGCACGCCTCGCTCGGCAATGACGTGTCCTTTATGGACCCTACATAGCTAAACAAACGGCTAATAAACCTTTGAGTACAATGTCCGTAGCGACAAAGACTATTTTATTACATTTGCGATACGCGTGTGTGACTCAAGGCTGTAGTGTTGTATACACCAACAACTAGTCCTTGTACCTACGGACGATGAAAATACCTCTCGCTGTCGGAAACAAAATAGCTGAGAGTGTACCATTGTCATCGCCATGACGATGAAAAAATTAGAAAACTTTTTGTATGATACCAAGTCATTATAATCTATCGATATTTATTTTTATAGTCAAATTATTTTAATATTATTTACGAAAATCAAAAATACTGTTTAAATCAGTTTGGTTGTGAGTAACTGTTATATTTTAGTGTAATAAAGATTATACGACCTTATCGTGTATTTTAGTAATTCCTATTTTTTAGTCATTCTTGTAAGGGAAAGTCGTCAGATTATTGGAGGGGGGGGGACGCTTGAGAGGAGCTCCAAACTTCTAAGCGTACCTGGCCTCACAGTTTCTGACGCCGACACAGTTTCATCGTCGCAATCAATTCTTGCTGCTTTCCTCTGTCACATGGAATCGTCAAAACTCCATTTCCCTCTCCTCGAATTCCATCTGTGGCTGTTCATTTTACCATTAAGCCTTCTTACTCATTTGTCTCCTGGCCAGAACTTCTGTGACGATCCAGTAGATAACTCCAATTAAATTACCTTCATCCGTGTATAGGGCTATGCAAGATTTTTAAACAATGCATTTCGTCCAACCAATCTCCCCCTCATTTCTTCTCTTTATTTTAATTGGCTGCTGATTCGCGACTTCCATAATCCTTCATTCTAATTCAGTTCACCAAATAACAAAGTGTAAAAAGAGTACAAACAAAATTAGTATTAATATTGGAAAATTGTAAGCTAGGACTTGGAATGCTCACCAAACCATCCAACGCGAGTTACCAGTAACTAGCAGGGGGGGCTCGCGAAATTTTGTATCAGCGGGTGCAATGTAACATTGCACAATCGTCGCCAGATAACTTATCGAGGCTGTTGATGCTCTTATCGATGCTATTTTTCAGCTCCACGTGCCTACATGAGGCTTCTTTTCCGAATATAAAGATGAAAGAAAACAGAAAAATGTTTTTGATACAGATTACCGATGAACATTTGAACAAATGAAATCGAGTGGCTGTGACCGAACATTACAAAAATTGTTGATGTAGGTAAGTACCATCCTTCCACTAAGAAATAAACTGCCTGATTTTTTCACTACTGGTTTTTCATATATTATTTTGGTAGCGGAATACATTGTTTCTAACCATACGATTCCGATTATTGTTCTATGTTATCGTTTCGTATCATCTTTGTAAGCAGTAAAAGTAGACGTACGTATTTTAAAAAAATCAATCGTAAATCGCAACAATACATTTGGCGAAACAATAAATTTGGCGCCCTCGCGTAAGTGAAAAATAAAATTTAAGTAGATTTCTAAATTAATTATTCCTATATTTTTACTTACAATAAAAATTTATTTCATTTTAATATTGTGTTTTAATGTTGATTTTTAATAAAGAAACGAAATGTTTGATAAGATATATATATATTATCCGATAGACTTCAGATTAGCCAAAAAGGTCATCATATATTTATAACTAAGTAGTTATGTGACTACTGGGAGATGACTAATAATGAGTGACAGGGAGAGTCATCGTCATCATTATATTCTTCTCCTTGTTCTTGTTCTTCTTGTTGTTCCTCTTCTTATTTTTCTTTATCCTCGTCTTCATTTTTTTTCTTCTGTACCCCAAATATTAGCAAAGATTTGGTTTACTTGTACTTGTAAATTTGTACAGGCCTGCTTCTGTAAATTTGTAAACTTTATCGTTTTTCAATTTGACCTTCCAAATTGTACATGCGGATAAGTTGACACCTATGCCCACTTAATCCTTCGGCTTAATCAGAACAATTGGGAGAATACGGGTACAGTTAAGTTTACATCTCAAAAGCCTTCTGCCAGAATAGAAGCAGCAATCGCTCCCATATTCCCAATTTATTTCCCGCTGATACGGGGGGCGACACCAGCAACTGATAACCGCTAACATATGGGATTCCAAGTATAATTAACCGTTAACTCTTGATACGTAAAACTTAATACCATGCACAGGGAAGTAAACAGGAAATTTGAACGGTCTTACCAAATAGAAAATCGCTACAGACCTACACAAATAGCTGAAGTGTCAGTTCTACATTATCTGTGGTCATTGACTTGAGAATAATATTTTAATAATATATATTTAATATTTATATTAAAGTTTATGTTAGTTGCTTCTTGTTATTATTTAATAACAATCGCTATTAATAATAAAGGCAATTTTTTGCCTTTCACTAAAATCAAAACATATTTTCCAGCTATTTATACCTTCTTCGAATGTCTCAGATTAAATATATTACGAAAACTTTTGCGAAATAATTAAACGTTCCGTTAATTTACTTTATAAACGAGTATAATGCGAGACCGTCCACTAACATCAGACATTAATCCAACCAAACATGTACGGCCTACGCTGTAAGCGTCAGCATAATGAATACTAACTAACCACAATAAATGCCAATTCCTTTTAAATTCAATCGAAAAAATTAACCTTGATAGAATGAAGACAAACCTGTTTCTTTAACATTTCAAACTGAATTAACGTTGGAAACTTCGTAATCGCAAAATTGGGTTTTTCAGTAAACCGAACGTCATACAAAACAAATGACAAATAATACAATATATTTTGTGCATCCTTAAACGAAAGATAAACATTAAAATAATAACAATAGAAATTAACGCTGTTAAAACGTAAGTATAATAAATACATAATAGTGGTTACTCAGTGCAGCTCCAAATATGATATTACAGAAAATTTGAGGCAGAATTCCAAAGAAGCGTCAAGCATGGGATTCACAATTAACGTAAACGCGTACTAACTAATTTCGCCTGTGGCAAGCACTAAACGTTCGCCATTATTCAGATACCGTAACCCCTATCTTTTAGAAAAATTACTGTGCTTGGACAAAAATACCGAAGTTTTGTTTATGGCTCATGATACATGTAGCACAGTGCACTACAAAGTAATAATCAAACAAATTACAATAATATTTTATTATATTCAATTATTAAAGTTTATGTTACTAACTTCTTGTTATTATATAATGCTTTCACTAAAATCAAAAATTTATTTTCCATCTATTTATACCTTCTTTGCACATCTTAAATTAAATATATACATTGACGTTTTTGTTAAATTATACATTAATTTATTTAAATTAAATAATTCATAGACTTGCTTTTTCGGTTGAAAGCCGGTCTATGATCGTCGTAAGTCTGATTTCTCAGGTTCTTCCCTCTTTAGTAACAGATGCCAGATGCCATTTAAGAGCCAGTTACTTTATCCATTGGTCCAAAATCAAGCTTATGACCAAAACTAAGAGTTATCAAACTAAGACCAGTCTCTCTTGGCCCATGCAAACTCTTGAATAAAAAAAGTATTGGCTTCAAATTACTTAGTAAGTGATATTTCACAACGGTTGATGGATACTTTTAAATTTAGCATTATCTAAATAGGAGATGTAAGAATACGCTATCATCTCCATACTAAAAATAAATTTGAGAATAGTATTAAGATTTGATATTTATATTGTAACGTGACGGTTCCCTTAAAATAAAGATTTGAAACCCATTTATATTGAAGTATAGAACAATAGAGAAGTACTTTACTTTACTTTAGCCAACGCCCGTACGTGGTTCTTCAACCATTCGACGTCGAGCCTCCCAGTAGCGATTGGTTATGTCGTCGGTCGGGTATGTGAGTGCTTGGCAGTCCCGTAAGTGTTCTCCGTCCATTCTTCCGGAGTTGCAAAGCGGACAGGTTTCGTTCTCAGCTAGGCCGATGCGGTGTAGATGAGCTTGCAAGTAGTCATGTCCGGTAGTAAGGCGGAAACGGGCGACGGCCTCAGCTCTGTCCAGGTGTCTCGGTATTGGTCCTACAGTGGCAAGACTTTCCCACTTTTTACCAGTACCCAGGGTTTTTAGAGTTCTTTGTGTGGAGGTGTTTATAACTGAGATGATGAGGTTAAACACAATAGAGAAGTAATAAAATTATATAGTAAATTATATGTACTAATAGGTGTAGTCAAGACTAAATAATGATAGAATATAATAAAAGAATACTAAACATGTCTAGTTAAAACCTTGTAACCACTAGTTCAAGTAAAAACTTCATAGTAAATTATATTAAGAATAGGTAAAAGCCCTACAATATCAAGAATAGCTGATTAACATTGTACTGTGAAGCGAAGGTGTGTACATCCATCAATCAGTTATCTTAAATAATGATTGTTTAGTAGTAGGTATAAAATGTAATAAAAACAGTATGACTGGATTAGGTATCTACCTATATGTTGGTATCTACCTAGTATGTTGTATCTACCTATGATAAATGAACATACAGACAATTTAGAGAGAAAAATGGTATTACCTAAATGTGTAAATAAAGTTTTATTACATTAAAACTATTATAATATAGAGTTACCAAAACGACAATGATTATGTTTTAAAGAATTACCAAGATGCATAGTTAATTATGCTATGTTATATTTGCTGGACTAATTATTGTAGTATTGAGTTGTCAACATGACAATTATTATGTTCTAAAGGACTAACAAGATGTAGTTAATAATGTTCTGTAATATTTGTTAAACTAATTATTACAATCCCATTATTATATGTTGAAGAAGTACCAAGATGTAATTTATAGTGTTATATAATATTTGTAGTAATAGGAATATGAAACATGAACTGACTATTATATTAGGGAATAGGTAATAATAATTATTTGTAATAGACTAACTGAGAATTTATTCAGTAAGATGTTATTTTCTAGAATATGTAGTTCATAATAGGTCATAGGTCATAATGATTATTGGTACTAGATGAGTTAAAATTGTTTGATTCAATGTTATTTTTACAGAACTTGCATTTACTTCAGGGAAGGTAAAAAAGAACTGTATAAAGGATAAAGAATAGATACTTAATAGTATTATATGTTGTAAATAAGCATTTGTACATTAAGAAATAGATAATGTCCAAGGGTACACTAGACAATATTATGTCTATGGTACAATCAATAGGTTTTATAAGAAATTAATGTTCACATTTGTTATAATTAGTATTAAAATCAATTTTGTTAACAGTTAAGATCATATGTAAAGTAAAGGGAAATGGGTATGTATCAAAAAGAATACTTTCAAACATGAAATATTACATTAGGCCAACATTAAAAAATGTCACTTTGAGAAATACTGAACAAAAACCTATATTGTGAGATCTCAAAATGATCAGTAGAGAAAGAGGATTTCATTGGTAATAATTTTATTACTATTGTACCTACCATAAGATATACATGTTAAAATTAATATTTTGATGTAATTTTGACAAGAAAAACCGACGACATGAGATGACAATGCTTGGAGTTTCAGCCAAAGGGAATTTCGCATATTTTGCACCAGAAAGGCCCAAAATTCAACCCAAGCTAGTTAGTTAATTGTTAAACCTCGAGTAGTAAAGATCAGAGCCTCCGCAACACTTTTGGACAGGAAATTGCAATCGGAATCGAACATCAGACAGGTTAGGTGTACAGTGAACCTGAGTTAAATTATAATCGAGTGATAAATCTATAGTGAATTATTAAAATAATAATAAATGAATTATATAGTGAAAACAACCAAAAAGGAATAAGAAAGTATGAACATAAAAAGGAAAGTGTTGTGATATTAATTCAATTTAGAAAAACAAAACTTTTTAACAGTTGTTATAAACCAACCTGTGACACTATATACACTAGTGAACTATTTATTCACAAACACTGAACTATCAAACACTAACACTGTTGTATTTTTTAGTGGTTATTATTTTTCTGTGTTTAATTTTAAAGAAGTGGAATATTCCTTAACCTAAAAAGACACTGTTCGGCACTCACGAACTGTTCAGTACTATAGTTATAAGTCATTATTTTGTTGTATCATATCATAATTTTAAACTGTGATGTTTTGTACTTCACTAATGACATTTTCTCAATAATTATTGTAGTCTAAAGAACACACGTGGTTATATTTACGTAGTGTAAACAGATAACCATTCTGAGATCGACATTTTCAATAGTGCCTACCGCTGAAATAGGGTAATTCATGTTAAGAATTACTTATTTATTTTAATTTTAAAAGAAAGGATTTCAAACCTCAATAAAAAATATTGAAAAGAATTGATTTTGTGCAAGTGTAATTATTTCTAATAATCAATAATGTCTCAAATTACGAGTGCTGGCGTTCATGAAAATTGAAGAGTAAATTTGTATTTCCAGGCGAGCAACGTTAATATTTTTATTTTTATTTTAATTATTGTTCATTTTTCAACAAATTTTATTTTAATTCTATATCAAAGAAACAAAAACCGAATTAATTATTTGTATAATAAAGATAAAAATCCGTAAGTATCTCTATACCAGAGATATTAAAAAACAGAAACAGGGCATTCAAAATTGGGCGCCTAGTGAAGCATTAACGAACAACTGACATACCTTAAGAATAATAAAGAAACTAACTGATAATTTATTTTAAAGTATTTATTTACATAATTTGACTTAACAACGTGAGGCATTAAAGAAAAAAAACCATATACACAGATTATTGGTATTACATATTTGGCGTGCAACGTGAGGCCTAAATCGTTAAACAATTAAGTCATTTATTTCTTTTATGAATTTGCTAACTGCTATAATTTTTATTGTTCGACTAAGCTTTTCGTCATCACTGACATCTTTCTTTCTTTCGTTTAAGACCTGAAGATGTCAGTGATGACGAAAAGCTTAGTCGAACAATAAAAATTATAGCAGTTAGCAAATTCATAAAAGAAATAGTAAGGATGGTTGCTAATTTAAACAATACGAAGAATTAAGTCATTAAGAAAGAAATAAAGGAATTAATTTTAACGAAATAAACCAAACAAAAAATAAATTGTATAAGTTAAAAGTATAAGGTATTGCATATTTTGCACCAACAACTTGGGGCTCTACAAAATACAACTGACCTTTGAAAATTAAATTATTTTTTTTTAATTGTACATAATATTGATCTGAGTTGATGGTAATATGCACTTCAATTATTACTGGAACTCTGACCATATGATAGCATGTTGAACTAAAAATTTGTATAAGTAAAGCTTGCAGGCCTGAACATTGTATACAAGGCAATAAGAGACATGTTCAAATTGTTAGTTGTAAGTAAATTTTAGACAGTAAACAAACAAACAAAAATAGTGTTTTGAAATGGTGCGAATATATGCATGGGCGTATGACGAGTGCGCGTGTGTGAGAATATGTAACTATTTTAGGGATAATAATAGAAAAACGTATTAAATTAAATAACTTTCGTTAAAATAAAAAATTTAACATGTGGATTTGTACCAGAATACGCCTAATAAAAATACCTATCAAGTGGCAGGTCTCGATAATTCTTTTGTACACCAAAAATTCAGAACATTACATACTTAATTTTACATACATCTTCTTCTTCTTCTTCTTCTGCTTCTTCCTCTACTTCTTTTCCTTCCGGAGTTCTACCATTACTGCTATCCATCAACATCACTCCAGCTGTAGAATTTTTCAAATTTTTTCGCATCTTCTATATTTTGTTATGTCGGCATATTAACGGCAACATAGCCTTTTCGGCGACAACAATAAGCAAGCTAAACTTAGCGTCAGTTTCACGGTCAAATTTCTACTCTACACAGAGCATTCCTTTTCATGTGGCGTCCAAGGGCATGTCCTATGATTCCAACCTTCATACACTTGGTACACCACTTGTGGTAGTAGTAGTAGTAGTAGTAGTAGTAGTAGTAGTAGTAGTAGTGGTGGTGGTGGTGGTGGTGGTGGTGGTAATAGTAGTAGTTGCAGTAGTAGTAGTAGTAGTAGCAGAGTTAGGCACTCGATTGATGCTCGCAGCCGCCTGCAGTTAATTCTATAATTGGGTATCAGAACAAGACAAGAGAGACACCTGTATCACTTTCACTGATCACCACCAGGAAACAAGACCAGTCGCTCATTACCCAGGAAACAACATTGCCCGTGTTCTTACACAACATGCTTTATTGTCTTATTTTTTTGTAACTAACAAAAGAAATTGAATTAGTTGGTCTGATGTATTTATTTTAGTACATTTTTTATTCCGATCCGTAATAACTGAAAAGCGGACACTTCGTTAAGCAACTGTTGAAGTGGGAATCATATTTTATTGTGATTTAAGAGACATTCAAAGCGCCTTTACGAGTATCGGGAAAGAAGCGTTCGATGTACTGAAGAAAGTTTCATGTTTTCAGACACGGGTAAATCCGAGACACCTGTTTTTATACTTTCATTCAGACAGTATTGTGTATCAAAGAAACACTCATTTCATAGGCTACACACCATTATTCACCCAGTACTGGACATCATGGCTATAATAAGCGTCATTAATTCGTGATATTCGGATTTATTATTAAACGAATATGTGCTTTCTTGTACACGTTTCTAAACATAAGTAATTATGATGTGATGAATAACTTTCCAAAGTTATAAGTAAACTTATATAGCTTCGATCGTGTTTGATTTTGTTCTGTCCTATTATATAACATAGTATTAAAATTATAGTCATTGCACAAAAACATCTGCACGATATTCATAATTTCTGATCACAAATTTGTCTACAGTATAATACACTTCTATTGTGTGCATAGATCTGCCTCGCTTTACTTGTAAATTGTTTAACATTGGATCGTACAGTGTATCACAATTTATGTTTGAAGACTAAAACACTAACGAAATTTCAAAGTCTCAAATTTGATTCATTATCTCATAACCTTTGTTGTTACACTATTGCTTCAAAAAGTCGACAAAAAAGTGACTTTTCTCTTCGTCAGCCAATATAAAATAAATAAAATTAATTTTACATACATAACGATTATGTTTATTTTAAATATAGTCTTTACTTGACACGATTATTTACTTCTTTATATCTTTGATTTTTTGCCGGAAGAGACAGAGGATGCTTGAAGTTAATGCAGACTATCGTTGGTAAAGCTCATCACAGTATTAAAATACAAGCTAACACCACTACCTCCCAATCCAGTGTAGGCAACTGTAACTTTATTCAATTGCGCGCGCGCACACACACAAAGTCCCACATAATACTGAACAAATTTATTTATGGCTTTATGCTCATTAGTGAAAACTGGAGGGAATATATCCGGATGGACAGTCTGCATACATTAGAGGTTTAATCAGATGTTAACCTCTTTCTCGTGGATTCTTTAGCCCTGTCTGAATTGTTTCATACAGTTCAGTGTAAAATACTGAACAAAACAGAAGTGACAAATGTAGTACAAGCCTCCACTAACTTTTTTATTTAATCGCGTGCAAAAACTTAACAATTTATTGTTTTATAAACTAACGTTCTTCCTACTAGGTCGAATCACGCTAATAAGGACATTATAATAACCATGAAAATTTTCAGTATGCGGTTTCTAAAGAAATGACAGCTTTTGCAAGGTCTCCACAATGCGAAATTTTAACATTTTCAGTTATGCCTGTTTTTCTTATCTTTCTGTGTGTCGGTCGGTCCGTGTTAACACGATAAGTGTAACACGGACACTTGTAGTGTGTCAGCCAAATCAACACTAGGCGATAAAATCTACAAAACTATCAAGAACCCACCAGTTGACTATCCGTGGAACGATCGCAGCGAAATCTGTGTTAACATCTAAGCAACTGATATCGCTCCGATAATGACTGAGTAAAACTTATTAGGGTTTTATCGAGATACATATTATTTAAAGTTTTTGAAATGTCATAAATCTTGACATTTACCACTAACTGTTGGTAAAAGTCCGAAATGCAAACATTTTAAAAGGATCTTCAGACATTTACCATCATAAAACGGTAAATCTTAGGATATACCGGTAAATCTTAGGATATACCGGTAAATCTTAAGATTTACCTTACTTTGCACTTTTACAGTAACATAAATATATATTGCAATGATACATATTTTTCCCATATTCGCCAGGGTAATTTATTTGTACATATAAAATAAATATAAACAGTTGTGCATAGTTTTAAATGAAGCATACATGAACAGACAATTCCTAAATTGTTTTACTTGGTTACTGATGGGTGGCGAACTGCATGTGTGTGCATACAGTGTTTTCTGACGCGCGCGCGCGCGCGCGTGTGTTGCATTACCTGATCGAGGGACGAGAACAATAGGTTCTTGTGTACTTTAACTTGTGTGGTAGTGTGTCAGTCCAAACAGGCAGAAAATACAAGTAATTAAAGGCGTATATTTGATTAAAAAATTCGCACACTGACATTACTTACAGTAAAGCGAATTATTTCATGTTAAGATGTGCAAAATGACGCTTTGTAGATACAATTTGAAGATAAAGGGTAAATTACCGAACTAGAAACATATTAATTAATTACTTCGTTAATTAATATGTGATGAGTAATTAATTAATACCTAAATAAAGACAAAAATCTCACGAATCTTGCACTAAACGTGCAGTTTACCTTGAAGTGTTTTTTGCTTTATGAACAAACCCTTAATTAACCTGTATACAACTTTTATTCTAGTTTATAATCTCCTCGTAGTGTGTCAGCACTCCTGCCAAATCAACATTAGGCGATAAAAAGCTACAAAACTATCGAGAACCCACCAGTTCACTATTCGTGGAACGATCCCAGCGAAATCTGATGACATCTAAGCAACTGATACCGCTCCGATAATGACGTGAGTAAAACGTATTATCGATATAAAACGTATATCGTCTTATCGAGATACATATTATTTAAAGTTTTTGGAAATCATTTGTGTCCAGTAGCCTACATTGTTTATGGCAAGAACACTTGGTAAGTCAAAAAAAGGAGCAGAAATGTGAATAACAAGGAAAAGACAGGAACTAGTTAGGCTTGAAAGTAAAAGAAACAGAAATACTGAGGGAAATGAAAGACCAATGAAAGTTATTACCAGAAACTAAATTTAGGAAAACTACATTTGTAGGACATATGGACGGCTTTAATATAAAACCACCAATTTGTCATAACTGAGAAAAACTCGTCAAAAGTTTGGTCTTACTATGCTCATTGCAATGGAAATAGTTGGTTCAGTTCCCTGTAGATGCCAGCACAAGTTAGACATCCGTTGATCTTTTTACACAAAATAAATCAGGTCAATTTGGATTCTACTGAGCTATTATGATTTAGAGAAAATTTGAAAATTAGTGGTTGGTTCCCTTTATATATAAAATCCGTCCATATAGTAATACATAATGACACACACTGATACATAATGATTTAATTACAAACCTTATGGAAGGCCAAGGTTTTAAAAAGGAAACGACAACAATGGCCTGGAAAAGCATGTCGAGAATATGTGAAGATGTGAAGGATGCGAGATTTACCTCCAAATGAAAAGAGAACATAAGTAAAAAAAATTCTCTTATTTACCAATCAATTAAACAATTCTTTAAGAAGTCGTAGCAAATGGTTGCAGCAACCAACCAACGTATATGATGAACACAATGATGACACATATATAAAAAATCGGTACGGAGAATCATACATGACTTCCATGTCCTAAAATTGATATTTAAAATCATTTAAATATTAATTAAATAAGTGGATGCTTGAGTTCTGAAGAAATTACGTATCAGCTAAAATGGCACCACCATGTCAGGTGGATTAAGACTATCCTCAACCTTCGTGAGGAAGGACTGTACTTTTGGATAAAATGTCTGTAGGTCGAACGAAGAGCTAGCTAAAGGTAGCTGCGATCTGATTCCTGTAATGAAATTGGACTCTCGCTGCGAGGGGCCGAGGGATGTCTATAGTGTTATCAAAGTTTTTCCTGTCAATACTATACCAGTCATTTTTCTTATTTAAAATCGAGTCTTAATTTCTTTCTTTCCATTTGTCTTCTGATTTCCTGAACGACTATTCTGTTCACCAGTATAATTATAAATTTCTCAGCAAAACATTTCTTCCTTAATACGTTTGTGTCTCTTGTTTAACACCCACCATTCTGATCCATGTCATAACTCTATATTCCACACAGGCTAGTAAATAACTAGCTATCAGGGAGGTCAACATATTTTCAAGGAGGGGCAAACAATTTTCCAAATGAGAAAAATATTTATATATTTCTCATACATACACACATGCACATATTAGTTTATAATTCTCATATCATAATAGAAATAAGTACACAGATTGTATTAATTGCTTTAATACAACACTGCCCAGCGATCCACAGGAAGCAAATCGATGTCCATTTTTTCGGCTTACACGCGTTGTGTTGGTGTGGGTTTTTTCTGCACTTTCCATTTAAAAAGCGTGGAAACATTAGAAAATAAACATGAGTGAGGCCAGAAATAACGCGAATTGTGTGTGTGTGTGTCCTGCAGGCCTTTTTATTGCGGTAATCACAATAATAAATTTTTGGAAAATAAACATTACATAATTGAGATATGCTTGCCTGCCAGGAACGATATATTTTCACTTATATGTTATTTAAATTAAAATAAAAAATAGAATTTTGTTAAGTGAAATGAAATGTTTCCATAGAAACTACTTCTTTGTTGTCATTAACGTATTACACATATAAAACTTATAAAATTTACTTCCTCTATCATCAACTACCGTTTTAATTTATTAAAAACTTACCCCCTCCCTCTTCAACTATCCTTTTCATTTATAGATATTTCATCTACCTTTCTACAGTGGATTATTATGACCTTCTTTTCAGGATACTTGATTTATCAAAATTAAGCAATTTACTCTTGTTAAAACGTAAAACGTTGCAGGTAAACTACCCCTTTCCCTTAACCGATCTTCACCAAAAACAATAGACCTTGAGTCCTCTACAATTCAGGACTGTATGAAAAACATTATTTGATTCTGTTTGAATTTGCGGCTGTTATCGTTTGCCATAGAAAAATTTCTACACACAGACACTTTTCGAAAAAAGACTTTTTTTCATGTTTTGAGGGTAGTGCAATCAGAATCTGCCGTTATCTTAACAAGATTTTTTTCGCTATGACCATACTTCAATTTCCCTATGGAATATGGAAGTAAAAATAAAATGAATTTCCTGCAATGCTGTGTCCTCCATTTTCTAAATTGGTCAAAATGCTTCTGCTTTTAGAAATTAATCATACTATCAGGTGTCTAAATTAAGCAGCGATGACCCTGGGCATAGGAATTTATTACAGTGGTTCGGAAAGTCAAACGATGTTGCAAACCAGCGTGTTTATTGGTTCACAAATGTTTTGTTTGTGTTATTCTGGCAGTACGCCCTAAAAACGTCCTGTTGCTAATTGAAGAAACACTGCGGTTAGAGGAAACACATACTGGAACCGTAGGCGTTCGATATTTCAAGCGACCGATTTTTGAGAAATGATTTCGAGGAAAAATAGGAGAGGCGACCAGCGTTCACTTATTACTAGTCTGTGTAAGCTACACAGTGTACACTTAACGACCGCCTGACTGTCCCAAAATCCGATTGTCAGGAGGTACATCCTTCTGCCGACTTTCCCTTATGCCGGAATTCCACTTTAGATGACACACGCACTAAAAACACTAATTACTTCCGCTTGATTAAAAGTTGTCTTTCGACAACGCCTTTTGGTATACTCATCACATCTTCATGATAATAACTCTCTTAATTGTTTCGTTAGTTCTGTCACACACATGCGTGCGCACCTTTGTGTGTGTGTGTGTGTGTGTGTGTGTGTGTGTGTGTGTGTGTGTGTGTGTGTGTGTGTGTGTGTGTGTGTGTGTGTGTGTGTGTGTGTGTGTGTGTGTGTGTGTGTGTGTGTGTGTGTGTGTGTGTGTGTGTGTGTGTGTGTGTGTGTGTGTGTGTGTGTGTGTGTGTGTGTGTGTGTGTGTGTGTGTGTGTGTGTGTGTGTGTGTGTGTGTGTGTGTGTGTTTAAATATATGTATATCGTTTTCTATATACGTAACTCAAAGTTTCTTGCAGTATAATATTACGATATTATTCCGTATAGTTTCTTCTGCTATTGAATATTATTTAGAGATATTTATGAATGTTTGATATTTAAATATTATTTACAAACCTTTGATGATGCTGATTTGTTTCATTGAAACGTGCGTCAGATACTGAAACGACAAAAACGCAATACACTACTTGCAGAAGAAACTATATTGAACAATATCATTATATATAAAAACCCGAATTATAATTACTTCTGCAAGTAGAATGTTCTTATTTTGTCGTCTTCTTACCACCTTGTGACCTGACGTACGTTTCATAGAATAGATTTGTATCATGTGAATTTATTCAGAAACCTCTGATGGATTTCCTAAATTTCCGTATTTTGTGTTGTCATAAGCCAAGCTGAAAAATCAAACGTAAATAGAAACCAAAAAACTGCGGTTTCTAGACAATAATCGTTTTATCGAACGTGCCTCAGCGTGTACGCTTACAAATGTTTTGCATATTTACTCGCTGTTCACCGCTTTACTTCTAACCTGGTTTCGCGCTTCTTATACACACCATTTTTACATTTCTCCACATTACTCGACGACAGAGATTTCTCAGTTAAAACGGTGACATATCAGGGATCACAAATATAAATCATCAGCAGCAGCAAGGATTAAGCCAAAAATGGTTCGGGTCCCAAACAGAGATAACTATAGCTGGTCACTCCAACGCTCCTTCGGACGCTCCACACCTTCCTAATCCCATAGTTGTTTACAAATATAATTATTTCGATAAACACTAAACAAACGGTCTTACAATTTCTTGTCTTGTACTTAAAAGCTGGTGCATTCTTTGTTAAGAAGTATACGTACGTATATTGCTTCAAACCGCCAAAGCCGAACAATAACACTTCGTTATTCCTTTTGTCCAGACACGCGTAACTTGCCCCTGACTTTGACACTGACCTTTACAATGACGTCATAAGAACTAATATAAACAAATAAGACTTACACACTTGCGGCAAGACGACGTTACATTCATGCCTGACACCGCATCATACCGCAAACGTTATCTCTACAACGCGGAAGTTGTAAACCCAGAATTATGAAAAAAACAAACATATTTCTTAACAACATTTCTTTTTTATTTTAAAAGGAAGTCTGGCTGAATATATAAATAACTGCTTCGTTGCAGTTTCCGATACACGCTTACTTCCCTCGGCAAGGTACGTATTTACTTTGTATTCACACTCTCTGTTCTCTTTGATTATTAGTTCTTTGGTATTCTGTTTACAATTCAAAAAACTTTTCAAATTTTCTAATTACAGAATAATTTACTTTACTATACTTTTTATAATAATTTTTCCGGTATAAGTGGAAAATAAACAATTGATGTCTGTTCATTCTCAAAGAACACTGAACGATGACTGTATGGTGTGTCTGTCATTTGTTGTATGAAATATGTCTCCACGGCATTCTTTGAACGAGCGAAGCGTGTTCTCAGTGTTAACTCGACCGTTTAGCTTTTGCCTGTCTATTTATCTCTCTATCCGTGTTTCAAGTATGTCTCACGATATCTTTTGAACACATCAACCGATGATTTGTAAAACTTGGCACGCACGCCTACACTTTTACTCCACAGACTTCCTACAGTCTTTTCCATTGATCCCTCAAAAAGTGGGAGACTAAAGGCAAAAATCTGAGAAGCAAATATTTTGAGAAAATCGCAAAAATACGTATGCGGTATCCCATTGAAAAATTCCATGCCGCCATCAAAATTTAAGGGAATTTTAAACCGAACGCAGTGTTTACTATAATTTTTTTAACTTTAGATGCATTATGGGAAAAATGGAAGTAAAAATCTTAAGGAAAATTATGAAATCCACGTGGGGCAAGTTATGAGGAATCTTACTCAAAATACCAACTTGTTGTCTTTAATAATTTGGCAACGCTTCTTGTAAATTTTGGGTCGTCTTCAAGAAGTTTGTAAGCTATGTTTGCAAAAGAAATGTACATATTGTTATAAGTTACGTGCCACACATTTGCCAAAAGCATTTGATATGGACCTACATATCTACGTAAACATTCATAAACTTAAAAGTTAGGAATCATTATTAGTCATTTGGGCGTTACGGTTATAAATTGAACTAATAACCATTCCTACAGTTCGGAATTTTTAGTGTTTATTGTATGATTGTCTGCTTTATAAAATTTTTCTTACTAAAAAATTAGAGTAATCGGTTTTTTGTAGTTTTTCTGGTAATTGAAAATTCAATCTAGTATTCAATATCTATCTAATATTTATCTAGTGTTAGATGTACGTTCAAAATACTTGAGCGAGTTCTGCAGTTCAGAAAGCTTTCTAGTTTTATAAAGCCCAACATTCCACACGAGTATTATTTAATCACTATAAATGTGATAGCGTCAACACAAAACTGACCCAAATATTAGTTATCTAAATAGGGAAAATTAGATACTATCGTTACTTGAACAATATGCTCTTATGTATCACATAATTGGTATAACGAAACCCGTATTAGAACAGAAGCAGAACCTACGATATACCACTAGAAGCAAAAACGTGATCACGCGCGCGCGCCCACTTGCACAGCAGTTTTTATCCGATGCAGGAAGGTAAAAATGTGGAGAAATGAGAACAGAGCAGTGGCGTATCTAGAATTTGGCCTGGGGGGGTCCGGGATCCGGTCGAGTCGGTTCATAATACAATATATATAATCAAATACAATTTCATACAAAAGAAAAACAAGTTAAAACTAATCAACACTATTATCTTTAAAGTGGCTTAAAAACGTGTATGCATCCTGAAATCAGTACCATTAAAGTAAACGATAATAACACAGTAAAAATACGCGTTACTGAAACATTGTTGAGACGAACCTACTGAATGAATTGATTTTCGCTTATTTCATATTTCCAACGTATACGCAAATGCTGTGTAATAAACCTGTGTGTAAATTTAAAAAGAGTTACCAGCTGAAAAAGTAATAAAATAGCCTAAAAATTAAGAGATTAACAAAATTCGGCAACTTTTTTGGACCCTCTGGGGGGGGGGGGGTCCGGTCCCGATCCTACTCCCCGTCCTTCGGAGAAACGCTCCTGGAACTTAATATCATACCTTTGAAATGTTTTCAGAAGCGAACAGGGGAAAAACATACCAGGAAACGTAGATTTCCGCGATACAAAAGTATGCATAACTATAATTAAAAGAAAGGATAATGTAAATCTTCTGATCACGTAAGAAACGGCTTTTGTCAGATGACAATCGCTACGTATGTAGTCGGCCCAAGATGAGTACTTTTAGACGACCAGCCGACCGCTGTTGTAACTAGTTACGCAACCACGTCGACGGGATTGCGACAGCGTCGGAGGATACGCGCCGAGGAAAGACAATGGGGAATTAACGAATTTTAAATGCAAAACAAAACCGGCGCTAGACGTGTATACATCACACCAACGACTTACCGAACAATGAGAAACAATTCCAGCCAAAAGTAATAAATTACACCGATTTATGCGGACAATTAAAATCTATTTTCGTGTTTAAAACGACGCCAGACAAGGAGCAGCGTTTCCGGAAGATTATACCACAATAAATGTTTCCGTTAGATTTCCGGCTTGTTATTCCTATTGTTCTGTTGGGATCTGTTACTTGTAAACGGCAATCCTGGGGTCTCCGTTACATCAGCGGCCTTCTGCCTGACAATTACGTTTCATCTCGATCTTGACTTTCAGGCACAATTAAAGGTATTATCTTTCTAATAAAGATAACAAATTTTGTAATATCGGATCACAACGGGGCAAATCACTGAAAAGCTAAACGAGTGAATAATCCTTACGTACGATATGACGACTGCTTCTATCCTGTATCTGGGACCAAACAGAGATTGTAATTATTAGAATCTTTTAGATTTTGATTTAATCTTTTTCCATTGTATACCAAAATGCAAAAAATAAACACACTACAAAAACGGTTTTAGTACTAATCGATATACATCATTGCAAAGCTTATTTTTGTAAAAATTACTCTCTGCTTTTTACGTACAAATGATTTAGATTATTGTTTGTTAATTACGATGCACGGTGTATACAGTTACACGGTGTACACGACCCTCAGCTAAATTAAATAACAATCTCTAGACCGGTAACAATGGTACTGAATGTTTTTTACAATATTCCATTCCAGAAACATAACAAATAACGAACAGCTGGCAACGAACTGTACTATCATGATTATTAACAACATTCCCTGCCATTTTTATCAGCATAATTTCCTTTAGTTCGATACCAACTTCGTCCAGTCCAGGTAGCAGTTTAGCAAGTAAGCACGATGAAGTTGGTACGGAGACTGCTAATTCAAATAACAATATGAACAAAGTTTGATGGTACTTTGGAGTATTCAGTTTTCGTATTGTTGTCGTTGTCGTTGTCGTCGTCGTCGTCGTCGTTGTCGTTGTTATTGTTGTTGCCCTTCTTCTTCTTCTTCTTCTTCTTCTTCTTCTTCTTCTTCTTCTTCTTCTTCTTCTTCTTCTTCTTCTCTCCTTCTTCTCCTCCTCCTCCTTCTTCTTCTTCTTCTTCTTTCCTTCTCCTCCTCCTCCTCCTCCTCCTCCTCCTCCTCCTCCTCCTCCTCCTCCTTCTTCTTCTTCTTCTTCTTCTTCTTCTTCTTCTTCAGTTTCTTTTTATTCTTCTTAGTATGTCGAAATATCGCCGCTAAATGGCTAATTCCAACCTCTCTGGCATTTATACAATGGAATAAACGTACGAACCAATAGTTCTTAATTAAAAGTAGAGTAGTCTGTTTTACTCATTACAACCGTAACTTACTTAAATATAAGTAAATCATAGATATACAAATAAATTAGTATTTAATGACATGCATTAAGGTGTTTAAGATATTACAGCGTTTTATTTAAATTTCTTAGTTTTTTTTTCTTGACAGTACTTTCTTATATGTACTTTGCTCTGATAGCGATGGCGGAATCCAAAACTTTGAAAGAGACAAAAATTTAATTTCATTCTGTACGCAATTTACAGTTTACAAGTTTAAAGTACAAAACAGTTTACAGTTTATAAGTATAAAACTGTTCCAGGATACAACTATGGAATTATTTCTCTCGGTGACACTCAGCATTTTCACATGTGGTTCGTCGATAAAACAAACAGACGTTTACCTTTGTACTACAATAAATACATTCTACGACCGTCTAAAATTTAGACCGAACCTACTTATGGTGTCTAAGAGGATAAATTAATAATGTGATGTCAATTTTAATCTACTGTGGCAATCGGCACGCGCTAGTAACATCTACAAGCACAACAGTGGTAGAAAATCCATAAAATAGAAACCACAGAAAGCTGAGTGATCATGTTACTATTCTTACAGCGATATTCTTGTTGAATTCTAACGAAAAACGTATCGCGTTTAAAGGACTTCTTGTGGCCTCTTCTCTGCCGAAAAACCTTGAAGAAACTGTAGCATTGTAAATTACAATTTGACAGGTAAACATGAAACTTGAAAATCATTCTAGAAACAATTCATCATTACTAATCTTTATTTTTGTAAAAACTGACTCTACGTTTCAAAAGCTTGTCTCTCCGCGCTCACTTCGTGGCCCGATAAGGCTTTATAAATTACTTTTGGGATTATAAAATTAAAATATGTTATTCAAATACCAGTAGAATAGAAAAAGAGGTTTATTATAGTTGGTGTGTATAAGAGATTAAGCGGGCATTGTGTTCGGACCTGACTCAGCAGCTTGGCGAAATAATGTCCTTTTGTTAGCCCTACAAAGGCGGTCCATCTCCGGCGACAGTAGTTTGGGTATCTTAAACCGTCAGCTAATACGGTTTAGCTCATTGTATTTAAAGTTTAAATTTTGATCGTATTAGAAGATGAATGTTTTATACAGAGTATTCCAGTTTTTGTTTCTGAACCAAGAACTAACTATTCACACAATCTCGACTAAGCAATCTGCATTTCCTTAAATGATTTAAAGAGCTATTTTTAACAAATTACGAATCCGCTAGCTGTTCCCTGTTACTATACAGACCAGCGGGAGGTGTTCTTCTCTCTCTCTCTCTCTCTCTCTATATATATATATATATATATATCATCGAAAGGGCTAGAAGGGCAGAGGAAGCCTAGAATCGGTGTCTCCTTCTCTGGCTTTTATTTCATTTCCTTTTCACCGTTCACCTTAGATCTCTGCTCTCTACGTCACTTCATACTTTTCCCCTCGAAACGCTACTGGTGAGCTGAAGTCTAGAGGGGTGACTATGACTTCACTCCTTTACCAACATTCAATCCACTATCGTCAGGCCTGACCGATCATTTACTTTCTTTGCCTGTCTTTAAATATTATTACGGGAATCACGTGGATCGTGAACTTAAAATAGTGCAACAATCCTTAAACGCCGTAATCGCTTATGTAAACGACTCGCAGAACTGACTAACTTCAAACGTCCAGCCAAGAAGCTATTTTTTTGTTTTAGTCCAGCTAAGATCACCTTTGCCGTGAAGTAGTGATTGAAGCTTCCAGACATGTTTACATTAATGGTGGAGGGGATCAGGAATTTTCGAGCATGCAAAAGAAGTTATATCCTATCTACTTGATTATTCGGCAATAGTACATGACAGTCTGCTTCTCTGCGGTCGTCGCTGTAACAATATGACTTTAGTTGGTGAATGGATGGGATTCAAAGAGACCTCCAAAGTGAAAAAGTATCGATAATTACAATAAGCTACGTAACATACCTTAATTTAAATTTATTATAGTTTAAAGTAAAATCCAATGTCAAGAAGTAATTAACGTAAAATATTTTGTTGTTGCAGATGTTCGCCAGGAGAATGCAGCACCTGTTGCTGCTAGCCCTTGTTTTAGTATTTATATCACAGTTCACAGACGGCACACAAAGTGAGTAGTTGTTTTTAAGTATTTAAACACATATAATTAATAACGATAGACAACACATTATAGCGATTAAACACTGACGGAGCTAGGAATACAACTAGCGAAACGTAATTTGTACGGCATTAAAAAGTACACAAAATTTTATTGGAATATACGTTTTTATTTATCGATTGATTACATAAACTGCAGTGTGATTATTTCATATTTCTAAATCTCATTACGCTTGCAATAATCCCAACGTTCAGAGCGATTTAGTTTAAAAGCTTGCTTTTTAAAGTGAGAACTTCATATATGGCACTATAGTGTCCGGCTCCCTCCCGTACACCTCGTACTTCTAGGCCAATAAACTGATTTAACGCTTCATAAAATAGCTGAAACGAAAAAGCAGTGTTTCCAGGTCAATCAAACGTATTTTCCCCACATACCTAACTGAAATTTTCCAACTGCGTGTGCTTTAAGCAAAGCAAAATATTTTAAAGAAGTCCAGCACATTCTAGCTTTTTAAATACTGTTACAAGAATAACGTAAATACAAAAAATTATTTTATTCTTTAAATAATCTCTTTGGCGTTTGATTACGTCTGACGCCAAATTGTTTGGCGTTTACTTCATGCCCACCATCAACGAGCAGCACCAAATAAAATTTGGTTGATTACACAATCAACTTAATTGAATCAAAATCCTTTTAGTTTTGTTTTGCAAATTGAATTATTATACTGAGCATGTATTACTTTTTAACTAACTAATAAGTAAATAGTATTGTTACATAGAAAAATATTATTTGTTACGTATTGTTTGTATACGTATTTATAATGAAAATAATAAAATGGGTGGTGTGATTCTATTTACGAGAATTCTCGTACATTTACTTAAATGTCGTACGATATAATAAAATACATGTAGGCCTAAACACTGCTATGCCCTCGTCTCATTTAATTATACGTTCACTCTTATTGGAATGTTAATTCTTTATAGCAAAATCTTTCTTACCTAAAATTCATAAGAGCAAGCTTTCACATGTAGAATCAGTTCACTCGCCACTCGAGATTGAAGTTCTCACTTTTAGCACGTAACCCACGACAACCCCTTTTTTTCTCTGGTCTTGCTCATTTCCAGTCAGCCAATACACATAGCTAAAATCGTAAAATATTTATTGTCGTACTGTCAATGTTTATTTATTTCCTGATAAATACAAAGAGAAAAATGCAGTAAAGACGTTATTTCCGGCTACCAAATTGTTATAGACATAATTTAATTAAAGTAATCAGTAGATAATGTAAAAAATTACATGAGTTTGGTTTTGTTAAATAACTGAATGATTAGTTAGTGTTAGTTTTTCTGTTAGTTCAGATTTATTAAAGAGTTTCAGCGAATCTCATTGTTGTACATTTACTTCAAAGTTGCGACATAAATCTACGTACTTACGAGATAAAACAATCGACGCGCACACAGCTAGGCTCCGTTTCGATCGCATTCGTAAAAGCTTCTTACGTTTACGTTCTGTCTAAATAACAATTCCATTAAAATTATCTGTTACGGGTTACTCATTATCCTAGATACTGTAAAAACGTTTCCCTGCAAGCAAAAAAGTACAGAAAATTTTATGAAAATGAAAGTAGCCGAATAAACAAACTCGAAGCGCCAAAAGAAAAGCCAGGCTCTTTCAGTAATAACACGCTTCCGGAATCTCTAAGGAAAAACTGTAGCGCTTATAACGCCGTATAAGATAAAGAAAATATAACGAGTTCTCCGTTTACAGAAAGAAAAGAAAACAATTTTAAAACGGTTTTACGCGTCACACATCAGCTGCCATAGTTTTTAAAGTTTTTTTTTTTTTTACTAAATAAGTTTAATTTGGCTTGTCAACGATTGTTGGTAAACCAAAAAATGCTTTGCTAAAACGCACTCATTTTGTCTCTGACAACGATTTGTAAAAAAAAAAAAAAAATCTTGTCTACGGAGTACAAAGAATCGGTTCCGTGAGTTTCGAATGGCATTTAAATTAAATATTCAATGAATAACGTCTAACCTCAGTTTAAAACGAAATGGGAAAACATTAATTTGTTTCGACTGTCAAGCGTGCGACAGTCACTATTTCTTTTAATTTTCCGGGACGTCGAGAACAACGTGTGAGTCAAGCATGACAAAACATACTCAATGAAGCAGCTAATGTGTGTGCTTCTTGATAATCCGTGCCAAACTTATAGTGTATATTGTTTTTATTTAACGTAAAATTTTTGTTACTAGTTAAAGAACAATACATTCTCTTTTTGATTTCTTAGCAAACCTAAACGGCTCCTTAAGATTTCTTTCTTCAGAACTAACGCTTTTAAGCTGAAACGATTTGTTTTGTACAATGTTCCCTAAGAAATATCTCTTTACGACGTTCAAATTTTTGAACAAATTTTCTATTTTAATTGATTTCTATATTATATATAGTCTTTCTTCTTTTTCCGCTGGCGCTATACAGCCCACCATGAGCCTCGGCCTTCCCGACTAGTCACCTCCATACACCTCGGTCCTCCAATCCCCGATACCCATTCTCCTGAGGTCATCTTCTGCGTCCTGTAACCACTTTCTTCTAGGTCTTCCTTTCCTTCTTTGCCCACCTATTGTCCCTCTAAGAATTGCTTTGGGCACTCTGTCGTCCTCCATGCGAATCACATATCCCAACCATCTGATCCCCATAGACTTGGTGAATCTCACTATGTCCTCGTCATCGTTCAATCCCTGTTGTTCTGTATGCGCCATTTTTCACCTTCCTTCACTAGTCCAAAGATTTTTCTTAAAATTCTTCATTCAAAATCTCTTAAATTATGTATGTCACTATTAAGTAGTGTCCAGGTCTCCACACCTTACGTCACAACTGGTTTTATTAAGGTCTTGTATAATCTAAGTTCGGTTCTTTTGCTGAGTAAACTCGATCTGAAAAATATTATTTATAGTAGATTGTAAAAATTTGATTATTTTTACGTGGCTACCTTACCGACTACATTTTTGACAAATATATTGGTTTTTATTTATACAAGAAAAAATAGAAATTGGCATCAGCAAAATTCCACTGACGGGCTCGATGTTGTGATCGCTCGATAGAGTGGAAAAAGACTAAACACATGGACAATACTTGTGTTATACGCAGAGATATGAAAATTTATAATTATTGGATTACATTTGTTGTCCATGGAAAAGAGGACATAAGAGCTCTAAAGAAGTTTGTATACAAACAATAGCTAGTTCAAGTTTAGGTAAAAGTTATTTAACTTTCAGGGTACTTAACAGTATGACATTCCAAAATTGATACTGTTTCACTCAACAGAACAACCGAAAGGGGATTGTTAATAGAAGGGAACATTTAGTAGATATAGGAGTTAAGGTACTTTATACAGCAAATTATGAAAATGTCATCATATAGACATTACAGAAAATTAACTTGTTAGGAAACCAATTTGTCAAAAAAGAAACTGTAAAATTCTATGATAACGTAAGATACCTAGCCGAGACGCCGTATTTGTTCAATGCCACTACTTCTCTCCCCTCCCCCCTAAAACTTCTAAAGGATTATAACCAAAGGTGTACGCGAGATTTGTGAAACGTTAACAAAAAGGACCGAAGGCGTTTGAATTGAAAATAATTCAAAGCGCAGTGTCTGTATATTATAAGAACAAAATAACGGCTTGTTAAGTGTAAAGAATTTCTGCGCGATAAACGTACGTACTCCGACAGCTACGAACAAGACAACAAGAACAAATGAAGTGGTCACTATACTTGCCGTAAGCCGTTCGTGTCGAGCATAAATCTGTCTGTAGTAACGAGTAATTACCGGAATTTATTTATAGGAATATAGTGTGTGCGTATGTAACATAATAAGTAAAATATATGTTGGTACGTGTGTTTTGTGTGTGTATGTGTGTATATGTAAATGTTTTGGCTAATCACAGCACTGCAGGGTTTCCAGTTTTGTGTTCTTTTTGATTTCTATAACACTATTTATACATGGCAATTTGCAAACTAAAATAATTAATATGAAAATATCATATTAAAATAACCATAAACGTGTTTAAATTCAGGATGTCTACGTAACAAAATATTGCTGTGTGTGTGTGTTTGAGCGAGAGCTTAATAATTGTGTTCACTTTTTATCGTCTTCTCTCATCGCTCAAAACTAACGAAATGTATACTATCAGTTTATACCTCCTTTAGGCTAGTGTTCAAAACCAAATAGGCCTACTAATGTCTTAAATTCACATACTATCTGTTTCGGACACAGCAGAGATCCGTATATGCAAATGTTAGAAACTGAATTAAGAGAAATAACATGATCAACACGTAAAATTTTATTGTTTCAGAATTTATTGTTTAAGAATAGTAATCGTTAAAGTAATCGGTTAAAATAATAATTTTATAATCGAAAAAATTGAGAAATGTTTTATTAATGAGGTCTTTCCAAATGCGCTTGCTCAAAATCTTTAAAATAAAATATTAAAAAAAAATGAGTTTAATATTCTGTCATAAACTGGTTCAGGTCTTCAAACTCAACCACTTTCATCTTGCAATAATAATTGTTAATAATAAGGAGAAAAATAGCTCGAGGCTCTGGGTAGTCGATAACACCTATTGATACTTAAAGTATCACCGTCTACCCTTTAACATTAACCGTAGAAAGATACTAGAATTTAAAACCGATAATTCCGTGATTCTCAATCATGCAAAAAAGCCGAAAGCTATTTTTAAAAAAACTGAATAATTTAAACAAAATTTATAGTAGGCCTACTAACAACAGCCAGCTAACAAATTATGAAAGAATCGGATGCGTTAAATTGTCACATAACATGAATTCCCAGCCTAATAATTAAACATGTAGACCGGGTTTTTAAACATACTATTTACTCAGTAACAATCAGATTTAGAGATTTTTTTAATCTCGTTACTAACAAAATGTCTAGAATAAATTACCTCCAAACGTGATTGGGCATAAGAACTCTAAGAACAAACATTTTTTCTGCCTCTATTTCTAACTGTAGTACCTATCATAAAAATATCCAGAACGAAAGAGATCATGAGACCGTTCTGGAATGTCCTATTGAAAAGTAATCTGTATGTATGTAATATATATAGCATAATGCATTATGTCAACTTTTATGTTGGAGAGATACGCTAAAACCCTTCTGTCCACATTGTCACAATACTCAGTTCTAAAAATATTTACCACCCAGACCGCGCTGTTTTCAAATCTCTTGAAAATATTGCATATATTGCATATCTTGAAAATAAATTTGGAAACTTGGAAATTTGGAACAAGTAGTGAATTTTGGTTCAGACTTAGTATATCCTTTGTGACTTTAGATTAGAACAAATGTCTTCTAAGGACGTTACCAGCGTCCTGTAGAATAAGATCAGTGGGTAGGAGTACTACCTTTGAGCCTCTGGTCTTGCTCTGGGTTTCATTCGGAGAGCTACCTAGGTTCTTCCGCCCCTAGTGCAGTTGGAAAACCTTTCTCTTCCGTCCCTAGGGCCGTTGGCCATTTGAGCTTTTAACCTTGGCCAGGTCCTTACTGGATAATGCGAAACGAAAACAAGAGTTGCATACTAATGCTGAAGTATGAAAACAATTAAAGACTCCCTAGCCCCAGAAAACCTAATACCGTCGGATTGGTCGAGGACCAAGAGTTGATCAAAAGAGACCACACAGGAAAGAATTAAAGAAAGGGATTCCACCCAACACAGGTTGAAGCAAGGTGAGAATACAGCTAGGGTACATCGGATGTGCTAAACTCGTATGCACCAGGTGTGGACCTCTGATTACAGCTGGTTCAATCGGTTTCGCATATTTGTTAAAATTCAACTGAACATTTACTTTTAGACAATTATCATGGAGAACACAGATTACACCAAATTATTACCCCATTATCAATAAAGATAAAACACTATAACTGCTGGACGTGCTCGGCCATTAGAGCAGATACTAAGTTATACCGTCATCGGACAGCGCGGTTTTCTTTAACCGAATTTTCGCATCGAGGTTTTTGCAAGGCAAAAAGCGGGCTCTTTTTGTCTAGCCATCATGAAGTAATGAAACAATTAAATAAATCGTATTTTTCGTATAACGTGCTTGTACGCACAAAACAAAACAAGTAAATTTTAGCGTAACTAACATTGGAATTTATTTATTCTTTCGTTTTTAGTGGATACTTAAACTCAAGTATTTATACTTTGCAAACGGACACAGTAATGTTCAGATTTTATGTAGCAAATTTTAATAATTATACTTACTGCCGTGACAATCAAATTACTGCTTCCAAATTCCATTGCAAATTTCAATTTTCAAATATTTCTTATTTATTTATTTGTTAAAAATTCAACTGTCTACTTTCTTCGAACAATTGTCATCCAGAACACAATTCGTATTAGGTATTCAAATGACCGACACAAACCCCTCACTGGCGACAAATCCACCTTGGCACTAAATGCGTTTCTTTTCTCTTCGTTTTCCTCTTTCTCTCTTTTTACATATAAATATTCCTCTCTCCATCTCTCCTTCTCTCTCTTTCACGGCTACGCATTCTGCATTATTCGCTAAACACGGTTAATGTGGAGCAATGTGAGGCGAACAATTTTCAGACGAGAAGTGAACAAAAAAGCGAAGAATTTTGTATAAATTCACACCGCTAAAACGTTTCTCAAGCTGTATTATTATTCATGGTGTTATTTTAGGGAGTTCTCGTACTGAAGCAGTTTATCTGTCTACGTTCGAAGGGACAAGTTCTCACAGTGAGGTCAACAGTAATCTAGTCATCAGCGCTTCTACGGTGCGGACTTCAACTTAATACAATGGTTTCGGGTTGAGATAGAGAACCGACATTGTACGATTTTTACCCCAAATGCCTAGTCACGGACGGTGGTAATCGTAAAGAATCCACCGTGTTTATATGACATTTTCGTTGCTTTGTGATATTAATAATTTTCTTCAACCTTTCCAAGCTCGTTCAATCGTTTTAATCTAAGGCTTATTGGCGAAGACATTAAGGGTGTAAGTAATGCTATCTGAATGGGTTCTACGCCAAATTGAACGATATTATACCTTAAGCGCTTAATTTTCAATTGAATATTTTAAATTAAGGTTCGACGAAGTTCTCTGATATTTAACTGATCTCCACCTTTACGCAAAGTAGGCCTGCCTGTTTGTACAGCCAATTAATTAGTGTGATTTCCAATATGTTTACAGATCTCTTCCCAATTGCTACAGATTTGTATTCAATTCAAACTTATATTCAGATATATATCTAAATTTAGAAAGTTTGTGCTTTTGCCGTAGCGATTTATTAATGTATATTCCTGATCTCAGATACCAAATATTAAAAACAAATCTATGACACCAACTGTACACTGCTATTTAGAATATGAAATTTATACTGTACCAAGTACCGGTTAATCAGATCAATTTTTTGTGAGTATCACATGCATCACTGGTTTGTAAACGTAGAAATAACCAAGAGGAGCACGCAAAACTAAATATAAACGTTTCCTTAAGACTGACCAAACTTAGTTGGTAGACAATTATTTATATTTTGAACAAACACACACTCAGACAACCTTGTGTACTTTAAAGTTTGAGATATGCTGTCTTCCAAAATATCTTTTAGTCTCAAACAATTAATGAACTTTTTAAATCTAATTACAAACAAATTACCATATTAAAGAAGAGTACATGTGTTGAGTGTACAATATATCCACTCAATACATCGTACATAATAGGCTTTCTCACATATTGCTACTAGTATTTTCGCAAATTCTTAAATTTATTGACAATTTTATTAATATTATTAAATTTATAATAAATAATAGTACTTTATATTTTAAAACAAGAATATATTTTTTAAATAAGTATATAAAAAACGCATACATTTTTTATTATCAATTTCAAAAACAAGAATAATGTGAGCAAAAACATGAATATTATTAAAATTTATTATGTTGGTTATTGAAACACTTCTTAAGCTGTATAAAAGTAGTAAATGTAAACGAACTTGTTAAAATTTTTATTGTATTAGTTTTCATATACTTTTACTCGTCGTATAATTTCAAAAAATTCGATTTTCTTAAGGAAGGCAGTACACGTGAGTTGACACTACGGTAGGATATCTGTAATCGAGTTCTCCCCCCCTCCATTTATAACGATTTGGCACATCTCTGTCACGGTTTATTATTACTTAAAAATCATTAATTATAAACACGTTAGTATGTTATGAATTGACGTCAAGAAATCAGATAGCAATGGAAATTCAAGACAAACTAGCCATGGAAAATAGGTGCTATTTTTCTTTGCTGCCTATCCTAAAGTTCAGAAACATTTCTAGAACCTCCAAGGTCCAGATTTACAAAACCGTATTGCGGCCGTTAGTACTGTATCCTTCAGAAGCCTGGACCATGTCCTTAGCCCAAGAAGATATCATCAGAAGATGGGAAACAAAGATTCTGAGGATGATATATGGAGGTGTACTAGATGCCGGAATGTGGCGTATGAGGACAAATGCCGAATTGTACACCGTGGAGTAGTAGTAGTAGTAGTAGTAGTACTATGTTATAAATGACTTTAACGAACGTTAGCTTAAAATGTATTACGTTAAATGTAGGCACTTGTGTTCCATCTGATTTAAACATGTTAGTTAACATTTCCAGTCTATTTATTAAAACATGCTATCTCATTGAGTTGAATTACTATTTTGTGCTCAATCTCAGAAACGTTTAAGTAATTACTACTGTGTGTGTGTGTGTGTGTGTGTGTGTGTGTGTGTGTGTGTGTGTGTGTGTGTGTGTGTGTGTGTGTGTGTGTGTGTGTGTGTTCACGGACGCGCCGCGCGTTCAACTGTTGCCTTGTTACCAAAAAGTAAACTCTGATAACATCTACCACAAAAAAATTTTTAAAATTGTATGTAATATCCCGATTGTTTTTTGTCGAGATGAATTTTTTCCGTTTATTGTGTTGTTCGTAATATCTCGTAACACGTCGAGTGGAAAGGAATGCTAATGGACCGCTGTTATCACACCTGGAAGCCGGACAATCGCGAACAGTTACCGGGAACGATTCTCAACAGGAAACTTGTGTAATTTTTGAAAGTATCACGTGTTGCATTTCGTTGTAGTAATTACGGAGGCCTTGTTCCCACACGTCTCTTGCATCGGTCAAAAACAATTTACAAATAAGTAGAAATATAGTTGGAATTATGGCCGGGTTCACCGAAACACTGGGTTGGTCCGGACACAGACTTCCCAAATACCGTTATTCTCTGTTGACAGTTTAACTTTCAAAAATTGTTGAGTTTGAAACGTGCAGTAAGAACGAGGTGGTCACCCGATTCCTCGCACACGGAGAATCGCATCTCAGGGCTTAAATATAAGTGTAACGAAGATAATACAATGTCTGTAACGGTGTTTACATTGTTATATTATTATGATTGTAATAACAGTAGCAAATGAATTACTACTACTACTACTACTACTACTACTACTACTACTACTACTGCTGCTGCTGCTGCTGCTGCTGCTGCTGCTGCTGCTGCTACTGCTACTGCTACTACTACTACTACTACTACTACTACTACTACTACTACTACTACTACTGCTGCTGCTACTACTACTGCTGCTACTACTACTACTACTACTACTACTACTACTACTACTACTACTACTACTACTACTACTACTACTACCACTACCACCATCCGTTTGCCTCCAGTAGCTTTCTCCCATTCTCTTATGACTTTTTCAAGAACCCAGTTAAAGAGCAACTATGAGAGTCCATTCCCTTTATCTGACTTGAGGTTTAATCTCAAATTCTCGGGAATATATTCCACCTGTTCTTCTTTTTCTTCCTTTCCCAGCCCAGTTGTTTGTCATCTATAAAATTCAGGGTAGACTGTACACTTAATTATCTTTTTATGCCAGTGTTTATCGTTCCATCCTTCTCTGTGACCCCCAGTATTCTTCCTGAGTGTTTCTCGCTCACTATCCGTGTCTAACAGCCAAACGCACAATTGGCCAATATGTGGTCTTACCTTAAATATCTATTATTATTACTACGTGAACCACTGTGGACTACGTTTGGTTCAACTAGTTCTTCCCTATTTCTCCCCTCTATTCCTCCTCTCCCATATCTCCTTCATTCTTGATCGATGTCCCTCCTTTCGTCAGTCCAAATGGCACCTGTCCTCTTCTTGGGGTCTTTTCTGAAAACCTTGGGCATTTTTATTTCTTTTTTAAGTGGTAAGGATTCTTCAATGTCTTCTCGAGTAATCCGGAGTTCTTAATGTCTTTTTCTGTTTCTTTGAACCACGTATTGGACATTTTGAGCTTTCTGAAATGGTTAAAAAGTTCCCCTGTTAGTCTGTCAGCATTCATTCTTTGAATCTGTCCGTAGAAAGTAATTCTTCTTTTTCTAATTACGTCTGTGATTTTCTCAACATGTGTGTACAGCTCATTATTGTGGCGTCTCCTGTATTGTTCTCCATCTTTTGTTGGTCCAAAAATGTTTCTTAATATTTTCCTTTCCGTGACTTCCAGTTCTTCTATCATCATTTTCTTGTTCAGAGTCAGATACTCAGCTGCATAAACTGCTTCCGCGAAAATTACTGTTGAGTAATGCGTAAGTTTGGCTATTGATTTCTTGTTACACGTACCCTTGGTTAAATGGTAAGCAACTATCATCTTATATTAACGCGTTCTTTAAAGGTTTCTTCCTCGGAGATATTTTGTTCAATAACTTCTCCCAGATACTTGAATTTGTCAGTTCCATATTATTATTATTATTATTATTATTATTATTATTATTATTATTATATTGTTAGCCAATACTGAATTTCCTTTACTATTATCATCAATAAAACGTTTTATTTTAAAACTAACACAACATTCAAGTGCTCTTAAACAATGTCGTATAAGCGGACACGGTAGCCGCCAGGAGCCACGGCCTCAGATTCCGTTTGTCAATAGGACCACGTCTTTCAATTAATTTGTTCATTCAGGAAAAAAATATAGGCATAAATACACGTTTCGTTAATAATGATTTATGGAAAAATCCTTACGACTGTCATATGAAATGTCTGAAGGTCAAAGTATATAGTTAAAGAGAAACGGCCGACCGTTCATCACAGCCTACCTATATCATAAATCTCTTTGACAATCTTTTATCTGTTATGGTATAAAGTAGAACCGGTGAAAGATCTTTTTTTTTCTTAAAAAGAGAAAATTATAAAAACTCCATTGCGAAATGTTATCAAGCAAGGCCGTATGACTATTTTAATACTTTTAAGTATTGAGAACATTTCGAATTCGATGAAATAATTAAGACTTTTGAGCCAAAAAAATGAGAGAACGAATTTCAGTTAAAGCTCTATTTTTGACTATCCTACTATATGTATTTTTTTTAGCTGCATATAAGATATTTTAAAAATATTGACTCTTTCATTGTTTTGTCTAAAAAAATTAATACAACTACACTATTTTTATCTTAAATTTGGATAAGATACTCTTGTTTCACTATTTGGATTCAGTATCGTCTTTTTATACTGGAACGCAATATACATTACAGTATTGCTTACCACATAAAGTTTTAATCAAATATTGTAAATTAAAACATTATAACTTTTAAACAGTTTCATACTGCACTTATAGTAGTCAATATATAACATATACCATTATTAAAATAATGGAGGGAACATATAAATGATTAATGTGTAAGGGGGAAAGTATTATTAAATTTTCAATTCTAATAATTGTGGCCCGTAATGTCTGTAATTCTGCTCTGATATTAATATTATTCCGCAGTATCAATTTCGCTCATTTAGGAAGAAGACAGTGGAAAATACGAGATGGGTGAAAAATACATGATGGTAATCTTAGCTAGAAGCGTATTAACTGATGATTGATTAGCATTGAAGAATTTAAAAAAAAAGGAGAGAAATTATAGAAAGAAAGACAATACAGTGAGGGATTCGAAGTCTACAGAATAAATTTGAATTTTCGTAACGAATTTCACAAGATCTCCATCGACAGTCCGAAAATGAAGTGATTATACCAATGTCTTCAAAGCTATAAGACTGCGCGCGGTGATTGCATATGTGACCGTCCCTATAACCTTGTAGCGCTAACTATGAATCACGAATTCGACAATCATATTATTAACAAATTTATGGCGTTTATGATGTCACTTTCATTACATAATGATAAAAGTGAATACATAACACAGATAAAAATAAGCAAAACGGCATAAAACAGAGGGAATGAGAGAAGAGACAGGAAATATAGAAAAGGGTAGAAAAGAGCCGGGCATAAATAAATGACGAGTCATTAAGTAGGCGCTTGGGAATGATAGAAAGGCGGAAGTATAAAATTGGAATCCAACCTTCCTTCACCAAACTGTGCACTCGTACCCTTGCTACTTGCCTGCTTACTTATAAAGTAAGTACAACATATAATAAAGATTCATTAACTCAGATATAAAAAATCCGGACTAAATTAAAGAAATTATAAATATAAATAATTTGTGATGTTTTCAATTTGTTTCTTCTGCAAGTAGTATAATTTTGTATATTTTATATATAATTTTATATAAAAAGAATATACAAAATTATACCACTTGCAGAAGAAACAAATTGAAAACATCACAAATTATATAATTACTGCAAGAAGCATCGAGTTACTTATATAGGAAATGATAAATATAAATAAATATCGTTTCTATCGAAATGATTAACTGGCAGCTTTTTTACTTGTTTTATGTGTTGAAAAGGTACACTGTACAATATACGCTATAGCCTATGTACTATGTATGTAAAATTACATAAGCCTAGGTGTTCTGTATATTGACGTTTGGATTTTATTATTGAGAGTCTGAAGTGTGTAAATACTTTATACTAGCTGTTACCCGCGGCTTCGCACGCAAATATTTCACTTTTAATAAGTATTTTAAAATAAGTTTTATTGTCTATGTCTACATGGCGTTCTGTCAGCTCGTATAACAATTTTGTACTCATTAGTCAAATTGTCTCCAAAGCTGTTTTCAACACTTGTACTATTTTAACTTATACTAAATTATTGTGTTGGTGCAACAGCTTTGGAGATTTAAAAGAACCCGTTTATAAAGCCTTTGGAGATATTGTTAAACCTGTGATATATATGGTATATATACCTGTGTTTTGGAGATATATGGTAGTACCTGTTAAATCAAAAACCCTAAATTCTTTATTTTAAGTGTTACTGTGTTAGAAGAATTGTATAACACATTAAACTTTATGTTTTCCTCAACCATGGCTTTTATTTATTTCAGCAGTAAACTAAAAACCAAAAACGGTTGTCACCTAACCTCACAAATGAAAACAACACGTATTTTCGCTTTGCATTAAGTGATAGGACAATTTACAATTAGTACACTTCTTTTCCACATCGTAATATATCGATACAGTCGCATATTATACAAAACATCGAAAATGTACTGCAGTAATGGATAAATGTACAGTTCCGATGCAGCTAAATAGCTTTTGTTTATTTACTTGTTACTATGGTAATTTATTCTGGTCTCCCTGGTGCTGGTGACATCTTTAGTAGTAGTATTTAATATATTTCATTACTTATTCATTGCATCATCAGAAATACGTATAAACATAAATTTTATAATCGTTTAAGACAATTACAAAATATATAGATGTATCTGTATACAAAATTACAAAATATATCGATACAATGGCATATTAAAAACATTAAAAACTGCAGGAACGGATAAAGTTACAGTTCTGATGCCGCTAAATATCATTTGTTTATTTACTTGTTACTATGGTAATTAATTCTGGTCTCCATGGTGTTGTTGACATCTTTATATGCGTCAACGAAAAGGCATAATTAAAAGGCCCTAAATCGTGCGAACGGGGCAAAATATCAAATAATAAGTCAGACAGTATTTTTCGTCTTGTGTCAAAGGATACCTGTGCAAAATTTGGTGGCAATCGGTGTAACGGTGTGGATTTGTATTCAGTACCCATAAATCCTCAGACTTTAAGTTATATATATATATATATAAACTAAGTACAATAAATGCATCTCATTTTTTTTTTTCATTCGCCCTTTGATATTTTTGAACGCTTTTATACCTACATTTTAATCCAAATGAGCATTAAAAGTATAAGTTAAAATTTTGTTTGTTCCTTTACTGTGACGTGTGCCCGGCTCACCATCTATTTGAACGCAAGCCTACTGAAGATGGCCCCCGTAGATACGGCCGAAACGTCTAGAAACAATCAAAAAGGTAAGCAATCGACCACGGCCCAACAGTTCGGTATTATCGATTTAACAGTGTTGGCTCCGGCCGTGACAACCTAGACTGGTCCTACAAGACCAGTAAATAAGGCACTGCAGTAAACAATTTTTTTTTTAACTCGCAATGCTATTGACAGTAGTATTTATTGCGTGCTGACGATTACGCCAACACTTGACTCTATCCCGTCTTCTGAATAAAGATCTTATTAATCCTATGGGTATTTTGTGTAGGCCAACGTACTGTAGTTTATAACTGAATAATTTGAAATTTACCTATATTTTCTGCCCTCATTATCCTGTCTGCGGTATCGGACGTAAACATAACGTGATGTAGTCTGTCCTTCCTATTCCGACATTAACTGTTAAGAGTAGATTGAATTGTCTTGTTTCAAGTTACAGTAAAACCTACACGAATTTAAGTCTAAATAGGCCTGTACATATGTGTGCATGTCCCACGTTTTGCAATCATAAACTCTTTAGTACGATAATTGGATCTTGTGAATTGGTTAAATCCCATATATAATATTTAGAGTTTCGTAATTAGACCTACATAGGCCTATTATCACATATCGATGAAGTGAAATTTATTAAACCAATATATTCCTTAGCTACCACCATTCACAGGAACAATTGAGTAGGCACATATATTATTTTACTCACCATATTCTTTGATGTACTAGTCCGAGAATTTGTTTCGCCTTGAAAGTTTAAGGAAACTATGAAAAAAGAAAGTCAATGTTACCAATTTCAAATAGCTAAGTTTGTATAAAACGCAAATGTTGGTTAAGCTATCTCAAAACAGAATTACTAAATTACAATTACCAACTTGATGAAGTCGTCGTGTAAAGCTCAATTACAACGTAATACGCAAAAAACAGGGTATAAATATTTAAAACTTACTAATTCGTGAAATGTAACGGGCGAACCCGAGACCGCAGAACACAACCGAAATACATACAAATGCGTTCTCTGTGAATATATTACAATTTTTTGACATGATCATATTAATAAACGTTCCACTCAATGGAGTGGAGCTACTGCCGTAGCTTATCTGTTCACAAAAGAAACAGCTGTAACATGAGATGTTCATATTGTTTAAAAAGCATGAATTACGTGGACAAACTTCACCATATTACTGACAAACATAATGCACCATCCGTAAACAAAAGAGGAAAAGTGATAACAACTATATTAGTTGTAATTCGTAATTTGTAAAGTTTCGTATTAATAGCCAAATTTGTGAGATGTTTGGTTTTGACCTGGAGGCTTCCAGTATTCGAGAAATCTACTCCGACTACTTTGGAAAACGAGATCCTATCCTGTTAGAAAATGGTGCTGTTTTAAGAATCAGATCAGCACCTTCATCTTTGAAAGCGGAGATTTTAATGTTTATTTTATTGTAAAAACCAATCAGACGGACAAGTTTCCTAGATGGTCCAGAAATATAAACGAGTGAAAGTATAAATATTGTGCTGTTATTTTTTTCTAGTATTGTAATTAAGAAATGCCACACGTTGTTGGCGACATTAATGTACTGTAATTATTTTGCAGATATTGTATTTAAGATATGTTCCACGTTGGAACCGCCATTAATGCACTGTTCTTTTATTTATAAGTATTGTAATTATTATATTTAATTACTGATATTACTTTTTTCTATCTGCACATGAAAAGAAACTCTATCTCAGGGTTAACAATTATTAAGTTGATTTATATTATTTAATATTGTGTATGATTTATTCTTTACTTTAATCCGTACCAAATAACGTTAGTGTATAAATTTTTTTATAAATAACAAGGTAAGAATATCTACCATAAAAATGTAAATAGCTTGAATCTGAATTCTTCACAACTGGAACGGGTTCAATTCTAGTTGATGTTTATCATCTTAAAGGTAATACTAGCCTTCGTGATCTGTTCCTTCTTGGGGATTTCTTATTAGATTTAATGTTGAATTTTATTTTCTTCTATGTTTACGAAATTGATACCTCTTCGGAATATTGGATTTTATTGTATTGACACTCAAACTATCTTCCCGTACAGGCTTCTTCTTTTAGTTCGGCGTTCTCTCAATGATATACTCAAACTTCTTGAAATATTGTTGTTTATTAAGTTGTATACAAATTATGATTCTTGCAATGTTATGGATTTATATTCTCGTATGTTTATTAAATTCAATATCAAAGTTAATTCCCTTCCTTTGAAGGTTTCCTTTATTAAATAAACAATTAAACTCTTTTATAGAAAATTAAACTCTTTTAATGTGTATCTTATTATATATAAAATTAGACTCTGTGATGTGCATCTTCTGAATTATAAATTTTGACTCTTGATGTTGCTCTTCTTAAATATAAATTTAGACTAACAAATTTTCTTCTATTTTTATACAATTAAAATCTAGCAATTTACATTTTGCCATATTGATACCTCACTACATTCGTTACATCTTTCCATCATATGACTCTTACAAACATATATAACTTTCCTAATTATTATTAAATACATTTATTTGATTTCTAACATTCTTAATTCTAATTTGTATTTATTAGATTACAATTTTATTACTCTTTCATTTTATTTCATCTTTATTTCCAACTTAATATAATACTTGGCAAAACATATACCTTAATGCTGTTCTATCTAATATTGGAGTCTACCTCTATGTTGGTTGGGACTATCAACTCAGTGTTTTTGTTTACAATTCAAACATCTGTTCCAAATACTAATAACTTTATATTTTTGATCCTTCTGAATTTACTATTTTACTCTTATGTACTATGGTGTATTTTAACAGCAGTACAATATATAAATATAATAAATATATAACTGAAAGTATAAACGAGTGAAAGGTATGTGCTACATTAAAATCTTCGAAAGACTCATATTATGTCAATTCTTTTCTGTGCAATATAGAGAAAATAAGTAGTTTGTGCAGACAGTAAAAGTACTGAAACAATTAGGACGTTAAATTTATTATAATCGATTACGTAAATATGCTCGTTTACATAAAATCGATTAATAAATTACACGTACTCTTTAGAGCCGTAATTCACCTTGTGCTATTGTTTCAATGTGTGTGTGTGTGTGTGTGTGTGTGTGTGTGCTATAAACTGCACGATATCCTCCAGTGGGACGGTGAAAGGTAAGGCTGTAATAATTATGGTAACGGGCAGGAAACGGGGCGCAGGCGCGTTGTCTGCTACCGCTGTTCTATTACATAAGCCCAATAACACAAATACAAGGACATACAGTGTGTTCGCTGTAAGATGATTCACTTAAACATAACCTAATTTCATACCGTATTACGAGCTAAACAAAAAAAAACTCCTCTCGTTTTCACTTTCATTCGTTGTGTGTTTTTATTCTGCAAGTCTTGCGTTCGATACAGGACGTGTTTATGATACGCTACGTTAATCCACAATAGCGCGGTAGATGTGTATTCTAAACAGTAATTACCTGGTGTGTGTGTGTGTGTGTGTGTGTGTGTGTGTGTGTGTGTGTGTGTGTGTGTGTGTGTGCGTGTGTGTGTGCGTGTTTGACTCGCTCAACTGTTTATTTTATCGGTCTTACAAAACGGGTCCAACAAAAAGGGTCTGAAATAGTGAAACCTGGAAAACGAAATTCAGGCTATTATTTGTCGCCACACAATAAAATGGACTTCAATAAAGACTTCTAGCGAACTTCAATGGACGTAATAATCGCAAGGACGTACTTATAAAAATGTTACTGTAGGCCTACTAGTCATAACAGGTTAGACAGCAATTTATGTGCTGTCCAACATTAGTGCTTATTCTGTGTTTTATAATGACACTTACTACATATTCATATTAAATTATCGCATAGAAGATAAAAGCCTAAGATATTGGAAATAAGCCTAACTTACAATACCGAATTAATATTTTAATCTATGATTAATTGTTTATTCAGTGCATAAAGCGTACAAAGCTAATGAAAAGAAAGAGACTAAGAAATACGTATTAGAAGAATAAGAATATACAAAACAGTATTAAAAATAGTAGGCAATGTGCGCAGTAGACACAGTATGCCTCACTAGCGAAGGTAAGGGAAAACTGAGAGCACTGGGTTTGGGTGTGGAGGGGGGGCAATTTACGCAAATTGGCAAACAACCCGTAGTATGTCGAACTCCCGTTACAGGACTACTGACTAAACCCCCCCCCCTCCAATTCTACTAGAATACTAGTCAGGGACCGTTTAACACAGTACTTCAGGCTAGGCATTTTTACACCCTCAGGGCTCACTTCTGGGCTTCGTATATCCCTCCACGATCAAGTTCGCCCTTTTTCTTCTGTAGAATACCTGGAAAGCAATATGAGACCCGGTCCCAACACTCTTCCCCCGAAGCATACTCTCTATAATGGCATCCGGAGTGCCGTGACCAACATTCGTCTCCAACTTTCTTGTATGTTGCGCCCAGCGGTCACATTCAAAGAATGTGTGTTCGGCTTCGTTCTCAGGTCCCGGGCAGCACAAAAATCGGGTGACGCTGCTCTTCCTATCCTATACATTTACGATCGAAAATACCCATGACCAGTTGAGTCATAACCACTGAGCCGCCTCTCGGCCCATGATTTCGAACATCTGTAATCAACCGTCTCTCATTTCATGCTGCCAAGAAGTTTGCCAGTCGGCAAGTGAGAGGATTCTTTCCTCCTCACTGGCCACTTCCTTCCCGATCTTATCTCGCCTCTGATACATTGCCTGGCGCTCCCTATCGATGAAAAAGGTATAATAATAATAATAATAATAATAATAATAATTTTTTACGAGGAAACTGTGGAAAACTAATGTTCGTCACAGGAGGTTCCGCCGTGTGTGGGACTCGCACCCACTAAAACCACAAACCCTTTTACTCATGGTATAGATCCACCTCGGTTCTCAGCTTTCGCAATACTTCAAGGTGGTGTCATTTGTTCTTCGTCCTGTCGACGTTGGTTTAAATCTTTAGCGGGTTCACGTTACCTGTTTTCTGCTGTTCTGTCAGCGGCCCTAGCAAGATCAATAATAATAATAATAATAAGCGGAGTGTACGAACTAAAGAAAAATTGTGAAGGAATGTATAGAAGATTAAAATATACTAGAGATAATGAAATAAAAGAAGAAAACAAGATAGTGAAACTAGTTAAGGCGCAAAGATTGAGATGATTTGGAGAGCGAAAAAAAGAAGGAGGAATCAGTCTAAAAAAAATAATTAAATGGAAGTCATAGGTAGTATACCCAGGAGAAGGCCAAGTGCGAGGTGGGAGGTCATTGAAGACAAGAAGATTGTGGCGTGATGAAGTGCAAAGAGAAAGTTAAAGATAAGAAGGAACGGAGAAGAACAACGGATACAGAATCAAAACACTCTGTGAAAATGGGGAAAAAAATGTATTGACACCATTGAAGTTATGGTGCCAGAAGAGCTCAATTGGGAGGCTTCAACTCCATTAGGGGTGTATATGTATGTATAATTACTGTAATTTCAAAATAATGATATAAAACTAGTAATCTTTTATCGAAGAATATTAAAGATACCCGCAGCGCAGCCAGAAAGAGCTCTACATTTTGCCCCGAGGAATCAGGTCAAAACCGTGATCACTAAAGCGTACGAGCGTTTAAAGAAAGAAATAGAGAGGAAGACAAAATAGAAAAGATACCCCATTGAAAGGGGGGTTGTAATTTTAATCGTTATATCATGTATGTAGGCCTTTGAGTTGCTGACCTGGAAATTGCATCGTTAACATCGATATTGCTAGAAACGATTCCTACCGATAACCCAACTTGAGAAGACAACTCGATCCATCGCTGCAATTCTGAAAGTATCTTTCCGATGTTAGTTCGCTATCGTCATCGTCGTCATCCCCTTCTCCTTCCTATTTTTCCTGTTCTGCTCGTTTTGATTATCAACATTTTCATCATCATCATTATTATAAAAAATCTACTTCTTTTTCTTCTTTTGAGTACACTATCTTCTAAGCACATAGTATACAACTTCTCTACATGATGCACAAACGCATTTATCTGCTTACATGTACATGACTATAGACTACGAACATCTACATGACAGATACGAACATCTAGATAACTAGAATGGCGATATGTCAGATGACGGCCATCCAGATGCTGTACGCAGGCTACTTACTGCTACTCGGAAAAGTACAAAACAAAACTTCAGACAACTAAAACGAAATCCACAACTGGTTATAGAGGTGGCGAATTAAGACAAATGAATACAAACCAGGCGCGGATCCAGCAAGCAATTTAGGGGGAGGGAGTTAACTTTGTGAGAGGGAAATTATGGAAAATTGGGCCATCCTTTGAAGCCTAAAGTATAAATTATATAAATGAGTGAAGATACAAATAATACAGTTTTTTATTATCAACACAACAAGTTTATTGACGTACAAGTATAAAATCATATCTGTGTTTGTCAGTGCATTGTTCTTGTAACAACATTCACTTTCAGTATGAAATACACGCTACTATGGTACATACACTACTGTTTCTATGGTATATACCAAACAAAAATTAACATGATGCTAATGTACTGTTACAATTTAAAGCAATTTTACAGTAAACCCATGAATCTACATAAAGTGGTATAAACTTTTTATCATATTCAGAACCAAAAACCATTCTACAATCGAAAAACGACGAAACAAAATTTCGTCTGGAGTGACTATTTGGGGGGGGGGGAGAATTTCCCTCATTTCTCACTCCGTGGATCCGCGACTGATACAAATCGACTCACGTAACATTTACCTTGAGACACTATCTGTGAGACAGATGTCTTGTATGGCAAAAACATAGGAAAAAATAATAAACAGCTCCAGAATACGATTAGATATGTGTACTGGTTGCTCAGAAGGAGATCACAAATGTCCCTGTGGAATAAATATCACCTCTGTAGGACAACTCTGAAACACATCTGATCATACGGTATTCAGCTACGGGATACAGTAATTGAAAGATAGAGATCCTACAGTATTCCAGAACAGTCTCAATGCCCCGTGGTAAGTGCCAAATTACGTCATACATAAGAACCTCGGGTACATTCTGTACGAGAAGGCATTAAACATCATTACACAGTATACATAAATAAACTAACAGCGCACCCAAACGACCTGGCAAGACGCATGCCACACAAGACGATTTAGACGCTTCAGACAGAAGGTCATACCAGACTTTTTTGACTTCATTTTAGAGTAGAGTAAGGAAAGAGTGCTCGATGGGGCATCTTCCACGAGACATGTATTTTCTTTCAGTAAAATAAATTTTGCATGATGTTACTAAGTGTTCTTGTAACAGATTACAAAATTAAAAAGCTAAAATTACAAAATAACACATAACAAAACTCAAAAAAACTCGTATGAAACCAAAGTTTAAAGTAAGGTACTGAGTCCGAATTGATTTATAGTTTTCTTACTTAAGACCAAGAAACGACCCATCGTGTTGTGTAAGTAGAAAACCCAATAAAGACCAAAAGACCAGACCACGTGCGTTGGTCACAATAATTACCGATTATGCGCAGGTGGGTGACGTGTATTACGTCCAAAGGATGAGTTAATCGTTGTTTCCCTCAGAGGCAATCAGCAATTTCACAAAAGACTGAAAACATAGTACAACCAATGCACACGTGAACCGTTTCCGGCCGATTATAATAAGCAATTATTATTCAGATACGTTTACCAAGTCGTGGTGCTCGAGGCGTTCACGTGGTTGGCAGGACTTCCGCGTGCAACCGACTCTCGACTCCAAGCGTCGATCGTTTCGTCACGTTTCGATTCAATCGGTAATGAAATCACTTCTGTGAACGTCTCGTTATAACTCCCGCGTATCCCCAGTTTGCAGTTCTCTTTGTCCGCGGAACGGTTTGCAGTTGAGAGAATCGATGTGACAAATAGTAATGAAGAACAGTAAACGTCCAAGAAATGTGAACCTTTCCGTGTTCCGTAGCCTTGGCTCCGGACGTGACTTCCAGTAACTTCTTACTTGCGGAAAACCAGTATCGCCATTAATTTAAGGATTATGCACAGTACCTTTAACAGCCAATCTCTACTTTGCTGCCAATCATGTGGCTTGTCATACCATGTAATTTTTTCAAATCTACTGTGTAACTGAGAACTTTCTCAATTCATCTGATTGTAAATCCCTAGTACTGGCTGTTCCACTAGCCAATACTGACCTTTATGACCTTTGCGTTTATTTCTGTAGCTATCTATTCATCTGTTAAGATGACACTTTACCCTTTCTCTTAAGTCTGCACGTTTTCCAGGCATCTGTTCATCTGTTCGAGATGATTATTTACCGTTTCTATGCTGATAGCATCATTTCGTGTATCAAAGGCATTTCTGTTAGCTTTACGGAACATATTACTAAATTCAGGTTCGCTCGTTAATTTTGATTACATATAATACTAGGTCTGAGGTAGAATGGCTCAGAATAAAAGCTCGAGTAGAATATTTCTACACCTACGGAACAATTGACAGGTTGGAATCAATAAACCTCTTTGTGACAAGGAATCCAAAGTGGTGATATGTTTTTCAGTGAAGCATTACCGGATAACTGAATTGTAGGGATGAAGGGATGGAATTTAAATGCTGCTAACTCCTTAGTTTCGTCGAGATTATTGTGTTATCTGAGCGCGTGTACTGACGACTGTGTTCATTTCGACATTATATATAATATAGTGTGTGTGTGTGTGTGTGCGCGCGCGCGCGCGCGCGCGCGGATAATAACAATTGATAGAACTGTACGAGAAATCCAAAAAATCTTTTGTAAAAGATTAAATTCTATTCAGGTTCCTTATCTATTTTTATTAGACGTCCTATGTCACTGAACCACTCTGTGGTCGTCCACCCACGACTCTGTATTCATACACGCAACTGTGGAATACATGCAAGCGGAGTAAATGCTTTAACCACACAACGTACGGTGCGGCCATTAATGAGATCCAGTATTACATGAGGCCGAGAACATGAATTTCATAATTTGTCTAGCAAAGCTAATAAGATATATTTCTATAATAAAATTCCGATGGACAAATTAACGGAAACAATACAGAAATTCTCTATTTTGAATTTTTTCACAGATCTGTTATAATGAATGTCTTATAATATGTTTATTATCCACAAAAAAGGATTTCATTATTGAAAAGAAACTTTTAATTCAGATCTCCTCAAAATGTCATCCGCTTTCCGTTGAAAAGCGAAAGTTAAAATTTTCATGTATACAGCTATAAAGTGATGTAACGGTTATTACAAAAAAACGACAAATTCCTTTCGCTTATAAGGTTGATAATATTTTTATTTTCATTATTCACATGATTCTTACGCGTGTTCAGTAACTTCAAAAGATGTTAATCGAGTTCAGACTCAGACACGCGACTCCGGTGTTTGCAATTTAAACTCTACACGCGGCCAACCATAAATCTTAATAAAAACAAAACATGGAAATATCAACGTCACAAGTAATTTCACGCCGGCTACCACCATGCGCTTATCAAAGTTTCGTTTATACATTACTAATGATGTGGAACCGAATCCGTGGCGTCGGTGGAAATTAAAATGTCTGGCTTTAATGACCGCACGTAGTAGCCAGGAAAACAACAAAGTTTTTTCCTGTTCCTGTGCTTTAACCAAATTTTTTATTGTCTGTTAAAACAGCCGTGAATTAATTCGTCTATTAAATATATTTTAATAATTAAAATATTCACCAGTATGGATTTTCTAACAACTTAATAGGTCATCTTTGAAAAATAAACGCCACTAAAAGCGCTTAGTTATGCTTCCTGTATATACAAATATGCAAATTACAGTAAGATAGTGTGTGTGTGTGTGTGTGTGTGTGTGTGTGTGTGTGTGTGTGTGTGTGTGTGTGTGTGTGTGTGTGTGTGTGTGTGTGTGTGTGTGTGTGTGTGTGTGTGTGTGTGTGTGTGTGTGTGTGTGTGTGTGTGTGTGTGTGTGTGTGTGTGTGTGTGTGTGTGTGTGTGTGACTACAGTTACACATGTACTTTACTGTAATTATTCTCTCACGTCTTCACTGCTACAAAACGTCGCGTCGTGCGGGGAGCCTGTCTTCATTACAGTAAGGCGAGTAATGCCATAAAATTATGAGATTTCTCTTTTCCTTTTCCGTATTTCCTGAACGACCACTATCGCGTGTACACATCCGCACAAAAATGGTCAATTGTTCGCCATTACAATAAGGCGTGTTTAATCAAGGCTATTAGCGGAGAGCATCTAATCCGCGACCTGAAACACAACTTTCCCACGTTCGTGAATAATCGATTTACTACTAGCTTACAAACTCTTACAAACTGTAATCAGGACCACAAGCTCTACTCCTCGCGTACATCGGCTGTTCCATTCGCGGGAATTGAAATTCAGGCACAATTGCTGGCACTCGAAAAATAAAAACTAATTCTATGATCGTTGTGATCAGTGCATTATCAAATGACCTTACTTAAGACAAAACAGAAACTAGTAAAAGATTTAGTGACGTTCGATCCATTGGCTAGATACAATTTACAATATTTGTATCGAAATTTCGGTAAATTTTATTGATTCTACAAGACAGTTGCAGACGAATTCTTACGACACCGGAATCACGACCGTCAAAAACCGTTGTAATTCGGAAATCATTTAATGTCATCTATAAGTTTGTCCTGATGATGACAATAAATTTTCTTGGAACGTTAAATACACATACTAAATTCTGAATAGTTAATATACACTATATTTGACTATAACAATAAATAGCGTATAACTATGTTTAAGTATATGTTAGTACAATTGATACTTAAAATTTATTTTTTATCAGTTGTTCAATCCGCGTTCACTCCTATAACAATATTGTACTGTTTGTCACGTACTAAAACAATATTAGTAGTCAAAATGAGTAAATGAAACAAAAATTGTAGGTTTGATTAGTAGGTAATCCGAGTTATCAAAAAAACAATTATTACAGAAGGATACCTACTGCATGAAAATATTTCTATAAGAAAAATATTCCTCTAATATTTCTATTAGTCTTCAGTGACTGGGTTAACAACACCACAGTTCCACTTCGTCGATAAAAAAGTATTTTGAAAATAGTAGTCCAAATTAAGTTCTGTTTACTGTAAGCAAATTAATTTCCATATTGTCTACAGTTTTACACACAAATTTGTATTTAAATCATCATTCATAAACGCCACTTCTCGAGCATTGTCAGTTTTTATTAACATATCTGCGAGGAGAGTTTTGTTTATTGAAGAAGAATCGTCATCAAATAAGAGCTTTGGTTTCATTTCCGGCCATTTTTTTTGGTCTGTACAAGAACGTTTTAAAAATATATTACATCTTTACTACCACTCGTCTAGACACTACCACTAACGAAACGTTCAAAGACAAAACCAAATCTAGGATTTCATAATTAATGTAATATCCATACACTTCGATTTGTACACACACGTCTTTATGGAGAGTTATAATCTTCTCACCCTTTCCTGGAAAAGTGTGAAGTAGGTCATCGTAAACTGACAGTGACATAAGTCGAAGATCGCGTTCAAAACTGTATTCTCTACTGCAGGGGTCTCCAAACTACGGCACGCGGCAACCCGGCCGATGCTGCGTGCATTTTTTTAGTAGATAGTCAAAATACTTCAAGTATTATAATATTATAACATTTTACTAAACAACTAAACAAGAAATAAGTTCAGTAAAATGTTATAATATTTTGAACAAATTTAAAACATTTACGTGGTTAATGTGCTTGTTCGTCTGGCTGCCTTGAATGAATCACGCTTTTCACTCGCATCAACCTAAAGCAAAGATTCCGATTCCCTCCGTGAGCTTGGCAAGAGCAGTGCTTCCAAAGTTTGGATCGACCTATATCTGCGAACAAACGTTTTCAAAAATGAACTTTGTAAAATCAAAGTACATGCCTAACTTGTCAGACGAACACTTGAAATCGATTTTAATGATAGGAGCATCAAAATGGGTAGACATTATATGTCAGAAGCAACTCCACACGTCCCATACGTACATAAGGAAGCCAAAAAGTAATACATGAATGTTATTTTTTCCTAACTTTTGTTTGCATTATTTTGAATAAATTAGTTTTTTTTGGATAACTCTGCTTAATTTTTATTTAAATTCCTATTTTATTAACTTGATTATTTCGTAAATTTAAAAAAAAGTTTACAATGTGTGTGTGTGTGTGTGTGTGTGTGTGTGTGTGTGTGTGTGTGTGTGTGTGTGTGTGTGTGTGTGTGTGTGTGTGTGTGTGTGTGTGTGTGTGTGTGTGTGTGTGTGTGTGTGTGTGTGTGTGTGTGTGTGTGTGTGTGTGTGTGTGTGTGTGTGTGTGTGTGTGTGTGTGTGTGTGTGTGTGTGTGTGTGTGTGTGTGTGTGTGTGTGTGTGTGTTGGCCCGCCTGACTTCCAAGATTTTTCAATTCGACCCTCAAGTGAAAACGTTTGGAGACCCCTGCTCTACTGTAACACGGCTCCAACTGGGAAACCATATTACTGCACTAAAAACTAGTTAATGGTAACGCGCCTGCAAATCGTAACACCCACAATTAGCGAGGCACGCATATGCTACGATACCAACACAGGAGTGGTAAACATCTCCACCCGTAAATAAAACTCCATCCGCACTGAAAATAAGTTAACACTATTGATAAAAAACTTACAGAATATGTGTATGATGACACAGTAATTGCTTCTAGAAGAATACGGTTTGTTCCACTCAAACTACTGTCTTAGAACTGTTACTCATTAGCTGTGGGAACGTGAACGATTGTTTTAGGCTTTGCAGCTTAAATCTGTTACTGTCAGTTTTGGTTATAACGGTTCTTGTTATAACCAAAAATCTTAATTTCTTCTATTTTAAAGCAATCTCCCTCTACGTTTTTCGTAATTTTGGGAATCGGATAACGCCCTAGAAATATGTAAGTCGATGTGTGTGGAAAATGACTGAATACCTCAGTACTAATAAACCAACAATTCTAACATCATAGAGTTAGTAAAATTATAATTCGGGCGCAAAACTTTGGAATAAGCGTACGTAAGTGATATTTACTATTTACTCTGACTATTTAAGCGTACAGTACGTCCGAGTGATTCAACCAAGTATATTATTTTACAACCATCATTCAATTATTTTACAAAAATAAACGTTTTTTTTTTACAATACCTAGAAGTTGATCAACCGATTTATTAAATTATACAAGAAGGATTAAATTACAATGCTAGTTACAATTTTATAGCCCGACAGTGCGATCATAACGTTGGTCGAGAATAGGCCTCAATCGTGACCTCCTGTAATCGTTTAGACCAGCGTTTAACTGGGCTAGAGCCTAACGTCTCTTATCACTGTGTACATTCACTTCAACCTTAACCGTACATAGTATAAATGTATTCCACACAATTTCATAACCTCATACAAATTTTTAATAGAACGTGACTCTCAATAGCTCTAAATCACAGAGTTACAAGGGACGATTTGATGCCTCTGAAGAGAGTGGTAGACGAAACTGAGGCGTATTTTATTGAATTATGAGGTGAACCAATGATGAAGCGTTTAAGACACGGTGGATGTGGAAAAACCTTATAAAAATAAATACGGATGTCTAGGGCGCATAATTAAGCACATAACCGTGGCTACAGTGGGAAAGATTGATGGGAAGAGTACCAGGAGAAGGCCGTGAAAGAGGTTTTTGGATCAAACGGCTGCACAAATAGATCTGAAAATGTATTTTAAAGAGAAAGGAACCAAAATCTCGACCTATTTACTTCAGAATATGAAACCCACGTGTCTATGGACGTGGTCGCAAGGCTAAGTGTTGTTACGTTGGATGCTATAAGTTTGTTCGCAAGACGTCGTGAGGGCGGATACAAAAGCTACATCAGACAGTAAACAATCTCACATTTCATTTACCCTGTTTACCGAGACTTGAGATTAATCACGTGTCAAAATACCAACAGATAAGCAGCAGTCGTAATATTTCAAGTGTATTAGTGTAGAGTTGTTACATCTAAGCTTACCGCGTAACTCGTTTCTTATATGTGAACATTTCATCGTTACATTAAAAAATAAGATTTAAAAGCATTGTAAGCACAGCTGAAACTTATATAAATTTTTTCTTTATCTTCAGGTGTATAGCTGTCAGATATCAATATTTTTTTAATAAATTTGTTCAGTAACAGAATGTACGATTTTTGTGTTCACATCATGCAGTATTCGTCTTGCTTTCGTATGCATGGCTGGATTAAGGCTATGGGGGCCCCGGGGCTATTTCAGAGCAGGGGCTCATGTATGAAATTTTCGCGTTTTGCCCAATACTTTACTTTATTCAGACGATCATTTAATAAGTATAGTAAACAAAATATTGTTCTTAAACCGTATTTTTACTCACACATTTTTTTATTTTATACTGATTAAATAGATGCTGAAACTGTTTACTATTATTTTATTTCGCAGGTCTTAAGTGGTTAAGACCATTTATTTAAATGATCGGGAACGAGCTTCCCGACAAGAGGGCCCCGAGGCTTTAGCCCCCCTAGCCCCCCTTAGTCCGGCACCGCTTGTATGGCTCCTGTTAATCTTAACTCATTAACTGTGACAAATCAGGGTCATTTTTTTTCTTTGTAAATGTGTATTCTCCATTCTCAACAAATGGAATACTTTGAGACAAATGGAGTAAATTACACTTTTTTTATAAACCAAAATTACTTATTATTAGTGGCGGATTTATGCATCGGCAAAGTAGGCAGTCGCCTACGGGGGGCAAAATTTGAGGGGCGGCGAATTTTGGAAAGGTGAAATTTGACGGCAGTTATGTTGGTTTTATACCTAAGAGATGTTTCAAATGACGCTCCATTTCGTCCCAATGTGATAAGAAACTTTTAAAAATATATATTGTTTAATAACTAGGCTTATTACATAAAGATAACATGTTTACATGCATTATCTATGTGATACTTTCATTGTATTAATTAATTATTTAACTATTAGCCTACTTAGTTTACATTCAAATTTCGAACATCCTTTACTGACTCTGTAATTTGACGTGAGTGACTGTCGATAGATGCCTCTATAAAAGAGCCATAATTTCATGACTATAAAAGTCATAGACTGTGTGCGTAGCATAATTTCGTACCCAACTCTGACCGGCACCGCGTAAATTTCTGGCGTGGTGTGTACTTCTGCGTAAGGTGTGAATCGACTGTTACTTTTTCTTAACCCCACCACCGCCCCTCATGTGTTTGTTTACTTATTAATATATATTTTCCTTCAGTTATTATTCTTCACTTCGTTGATTCAGACTTCAGTTAAAATGTTTTGGAATAAACACGGCTACAGTAATTTAATGTCTTATTGTACACTTCCTAGAACGTTATGTAAATTGTTCTATAGAAATGTATTAAGAAAAATTGGGAAGAAAATATAAAGAACAAATTTTAGGGTATTTGAAAATATGAAGGATTGAATTAAACCCGTAAATACACCCCCCCCCCCAAATAGAGATTACTGGAAGGGTGGCAAATTTATACTGCCTACGGGCGGCAAAATAGTAAATCCGCCCCCCTGCTTACTATCCACAAAAAACAGTAACATCAACAATTTAAAAATTTTAACTCAATAAATCTTAGTTAAAAACAAATAAAACATTTTATGTTACTTAGCAAAAATCACAAATAAAACTAATTGTCAAAAAATAACTGACTGATTTCTGTCGACATTCTTATGGGTAAACAGGAATAAAACACGAGAAATCTCGGCATCACTAGAAATAACTCGATTATTTTTCATTCTTTTACAATGATCTGGGATCTGCTACTTATAGCTCATAACACACTACTATTTGACGTTTCACGTCTCTTCAGTGGCTGCATAAGTATGATTGAACAGACAGAAATCAACAAAATCGAGTAGTTGCCTTCATAATATGGCCACCCTCCAACCATTGATTGAGGCTGGAAGAAGAATAGCTTACCAGATTTACTTGTTAATTATTGCGTGCCTAATGCTTGGGCAGTCGTTCTTCATAAATTTTGTTAAGACGAGGCTCAGAATAATACAGCTAATAATTAACTAATAATGACGTCATAATAATACAGCTTAACTAACAACAATTTTGAAGTATACGTATAATTTAGAAGATGCAGGATGTCCTGAGTCGGTAAGCAAAGGCACTAGTGTGGCCAAGCATTACGATCTTTACCCCAGGCATTTACCGTAAAAATAGAAGTACTTTTTCACAGGTTAAATTGACCTGAAGTCTGGAACTTGCCCTTTGACTTTATGATGTAGCCATTCGCGTATTTTCGTAGCATACACAACTATGGGTTAACAAAATTTTGTTTCTATAAAAAATTATTGGTTATACATAATATTATAATAATTATTTATATTATAATTTTATTTATCTATATTATTTACAGATATACTTTAGGCCAACAATGCGGTTTACAAATCGTCTTCGGTCTTCTAAAGAATTACCTACTCATCATCGTATAATTATATGTCTTACGTTGTAGTTGATTAAAAGGAAATTCAAATTTCGAATGCCCATTCTTCACTGGATGTTCACAGGTGCTACTCCCTTTGGCTACTGTTCAAGTCATTAATCAAGTTTTCATAATTAACAGAAACCAGGCTAGCAGTATATTGTTGTGCTAATTTACGTGCTGTAGTATATAGTTATTTAATTGTCACCTAATTACGGTCAAATCGTTAACATCGCTTCTTACAATCATTGGGTAATTACATATAATTTACACAGTATCGAGTGTCAACAGACCTGAGATTCTCTCTCTTTAAATAACATAATTATCAGTATGCTGATCGTACGGTATATAATAAGTGGATAATGTAAATTTTCACGTTACGTGTGTATAATTATAAATTTAAATATATGCGTTTAGAAAGCGTAAAGACTACAAACAAAACATCGAAAGATTAATAAGTTATATATGTGTATATACAGTCGCCGCTGTTTGATTATCATTCAACAGCGTATAGAAAGTATTGAGAAGGCAGTGTCAAGGCTAAAAACCAGCTAATAAAGGTTAAAGTTTAAACGAACGCAAACCGCGTTTTCTCTCTAAAAAGGAAGAAAATGAAACCTCCTTGTACGGACGCATGAAACCTCCTTGTTTTGTAAATAGCATGTGTTTCGCGTACAATTGGTTCCAAGGACTTTTCATCAAGAAACTTTAGCCTCCACAATGCATTGACTTTCACTTATTTAATACCTTTCCACATTATATCGCGAGTGTACAGATTAATTCTTTTATTCGCGATTTTTGCTTTTGATTGCTTCTGTTTTGATAACTGAAAATTGATTTACAGTGTTAACTTTTTTTAACATCGTTTATGAATACTAGATAAAGTAAAAAATATATTTTGTATTATTTCCTATTTTACTTCCATATTACTTAAGGAAATGGAAGTATGGTGATGGCAAAAAAATCGTGTTCGAGATTATTGCAGATTCTGATTGTACTACACTCAAAACATGAAAAAAAGTCGTTTTTCGAAAAGTGTCTGTGTGTGTGTGTGTGTGTCTGTCTGTCTATCTATTTGTAGATTTTTTTCTATGGCAAACGATAACTGCCGCAAATTCAAACAGAATCAAATAATTTTTTGCGTACAGTCCTGATTTGTAGAGTACTCACGACCTATTGTTTTTGGTGAAGATCGGTTGAGGGAAAGGGGTAGCTTACCTGCAACGGTTTTCTTTATGAAGGGTAATTTTACTTCCATATTTCTTAAGGAATGGAAGTATGGTGATGGCAAAAAAAATCGTGTTCGAGATTATTGCAGATTCTGATTCTACTACACTCAAAACATGAAAAAAGTCGTTTTCCGAAAAGTGTCTGTGTGTGTGTGTGTCTGTCTGTCTGTCTGTGTGTCTGTGTGTCTGTCTGTGTGTGTCTGTAGATTTTTTTTCTATGGCAAACGATAACTGCCGCAAATTCAAACGGAATCAAATAATATTTTGCATGCAGCCCTGATTTGCAGAGTACTCGCGACCTATTGTTTTTAGTGAAGATCGGTTGAGGTAAAGGGGTAGTTTACCTGCAACGGTTTTTTTTTAGCAATGGTAATTTTGTTTGTTTGGCAAACGATAACAGCCGCAAATTCAAACAGAATTAAATAATGTTTCGCATACAGCCCTGAATTGTAGAGTTCTCAAGATCTGTTGATTTTGGTGAAGATCGGTTAAGGGAAAGGGGTAGTTTACCTGTAACGTTTTATGTTTTAACAAGGGTATTTCCTATGGCAAACGATAACAGCCGCAAATTCAAACAGAATCAAAAGATTATTTGCATACAGCCCTAAATTGTAGAGTTCTCAAGACCTATTGTTTTTGGTGAAGATCGGTTGAGGGAAAGGGGTAGTTTACCTGCAACTTTTTTTAACAAGGGTATTTTCTATGGCAAACGATAACAGCCGCAAATTCAAACAGAATCAAATAATGTTTTGCATACAGCCCTGATTTGTAGAGTACTCAAGACCTATTGTTTTTGGTGAAGATCGGTTAAGGGAAAGGGGTAGTTTACCTGTAACGTTTTATGTTTTAACAAGGGTATTTCCTATGGCAAACGATAACAGCCGCAAATTCAAACAGAATCAAAAGATTATTTGCATACAGCCCTAAATTGTAGAGTACTCAAGACCTTTTGTTTTTGGTGAAGATCGGTTAAGGGGAAGGGGTAGTTTACCTGCAACTTTTTACTTTTTAACAAGAGTAAAGTACTTGAAAATTTATTTAAACTTTTTGAAACAATGGTAATTGTTAAAAATAAAATAATTTTGTTGCCAGGCAATAAAATTATAATTTTTTCATTTTAATGTAAATCATGTATAAAAGAAAATATATCGCGCTTGGCAGGCGATATTAAGATTTAAATATAAATCTTAGAATATGGAAGTCATGTATGGTTCTCCATACCGATATTTTTTTTTGGCAAACGATAACAGCCGCAAATTCAAACAGAATCAAATAATGTTTCGCATACAGCCCTGAATTGTAGAGTTCTCAAGACCTATTGTTTTTGGCGAAGATCGGTTAAGGGAAAGGGGTAGTTTACCAGCAACGTTTTATGTTTTAACAAGGGTATTTTCTATGGCAAACGATAACTGCCGCAAATTCAAACAGAATCAAATAATTTTTTCCATACAGCCCTGATTTGTAGAGTTCTCAAGACCTATTGTTTTTGGTGAAGATCGGTTAAGGGAAAGGGGTAGTTTACCTGCAACCTTTTACGATTTAACAACAGTAAAGTACTTGAAAATTCATTTAAACTTTTTCAAACAATGGTAATTGTTAAAAATAAAATAATTTTGTTGCCAGGCAATAAAATTATAATTTTTTCATTTTAATGTAAATCATGTATGAGAGAAAATATATCGTTCGTGGCAGGCAAGCATATCTCAGTTATGTAATGTTTACGTTTCCATTTTATTACTATGACTACCGCAATAAAAAGGCAGGGAAGACACACACACACACACACAAAATTCGCGTTATTTCTAGCCTCATTCATGTTTATTTTCTTACATTTGCACGCTTTTTAAATGGAAAGTGCCGAAACCCATACCAACATAACGCGTGCAAGCCGAAAAAGTGTCCAGCGTGGATAGCGATTTGCTTCCTGTGGATCGCTGGGCAGTGTAACTGCACGTGTTTACAGAGGAACGACTCATAGGCAGACTTTTCGTCTTTAGGGAATGAACCCTCTGCAAGATGCTGAGGGTCCATGAGTGACTTCGGAGCGCTCCTTCTTTTCCGCGTGTTTGTTCTGTGAAACGTACACTGTAGATTCGCAGCTTTACTCTAAGCAACGCTCAATAGGAAATGTTGAAAATTTTTGTCCACGGTGTACCCTCATACACACTAAACCTGCTCTGATGTTTTAATTACGGACATCATAATATTAAAACTTTGGAAACTTGAGCACTACTTAATGGAGATCAATCATTAACTTATACAAGCCATTAATTTTATGCATGTTTATATATATACTAGCAGAACCCGGCTGACGTTTTCCTGCCTGTGTACAAATGAAAAATAATAATACATAGTTCTTATCCCAGGGTTCGTAAAGTTCTTGGAACCATCAGTAAGGCCAGGTAAAATGCATAATTAAGGTTACTCAAGTATTACAAACAAAATTATTTACTCTAAATATAGTGAAATTAAAATAGGTTGTTTTTTTTTTACCGAGTCGACGAAAGCTTCGACTGGCGGTGTAATAAGCATATTTATAGGTTAGTCGTGCATCGGGTTTGAATAAACCTTTTATGGTAAATTATTATCCCCACTACTTATAGTATCTATTCTGCAATAACTTCAAATATTATCTCATACAATCAAAATCCTTTATTAATTTTATCTATTAATTCACAGTACCCTTGATTTCCAAAATAACAATATAATCAAATCGATCACACCAAAATATATCGATTATCAATCAATCCAATTCCATAGACTTATACAAATGAAAAATAATAATACATAGTTCTTATCCCAGGGTTCGTAAAGTTCTTGGAACCATTAGTAAGGCCAGGTAAAATGCATAATTAAGGTTACTCAAGTATTACAAACAAAATTATTTACTCTAAATATAGTGAAATTAAAATAGGTTTTTTTTTTTTTACTGAGTCGACGAAAGCTTCGACTGGCGGTGGACGTCTGTAAACAGTGGTCAAGATGCCGCTTAATTCCTCTTCATCCAGTAAAAGTGCTCTGGCGTTTAATAAAATTGATTATGGCGTGTAATGGGAAGGTTTTTTAATTTTGGTTCATTTTTCTTCCAAATTTATTATTCAATTTTTGTTAAATGTATCTGCCCATCTCAACCTAATAGCTTGTAACAATCAGAACGAATAAATCCAAATCAACAACTTCAGTTGCCTTAACAACCACGTTTTCTAAATATCCTTGAGCCGGCATTATAGAATATTACTACTCTTTTCCAATAAAATACTCCATGCTTGGATTAATATTAAATTACCTAAAATTCTCCCCTAACCTTCCTTCTTAAACAGTAAATGTTTTACCATAGTTTCGTTGGACTGGATTTCTTAAAAAGGTATTAATTTCCTTTCACTAATATGGAATTTAGGCCTATAGATTTTCTTACAACCATTATAACATTATTTGGTTTTTTAACTTAATTTTCTTTTACCTGACCTACTGTACAATTAATTATTGGTTAATTGGTTAGTTACATTAATTTTACTTTACTGGTGGTTACTTTATTACATTAATTAACTGGTTCTGGAACCCTTCATTAATTTATAATATAATTGTCAGAACTACTTGTCAAACATGAAACACTGATCACCCTCCTGGCCCAGTTTACAAACATTAATTAAAACAACAGTATTATTCAACTTTATACAATACTTAGAACTAAGTATAATGTTTAACACTGGTAACTATACTTGATTGTCTAAAGACAAATTTAACATAAATACAACCATAATCTTTGATGAAGTATTACTATTAAGCAACATCAGTTCATTTTTAGCATACTCAAAATACAACATAAATACTCTGTAGACCTCAACATGTTACAGTACAAAAACAAACATTTTATTACATTCAACCATTCATTGGTCTGGCTCTTTTATATTTAACATTAGTCATTGCCTCCTTTGACTTGAGGTACTTCTCAGATATATTAACTACTGAGTAACCTTAATTCAGGGTATGGTCCTTGATCATGTTTCATTCAATTTTTATGTAACGTTGGGGGACCTTAACTCTGTTACGTTACAATATCGACGTCCAACACTCAACACAATTCGAATGGAAATGGTATCCCATTTTAAACTCACTCACCAATTACTAATCACAGTCACAATCACTATTTGTTATAATTGAGGATTGAGGACAATATTATTGACGATTGATGACAATATAAAGGTTAGCGCGAAAATATTCTCCGTGCTGAAATACCTGTGTATACCAATTTTCATGGCGTTCGGTTGAACGGTGTAGAAGTTGATGCGCTGCAGCGCCATCTATATAGTGGCAAGTTACAGCAAAACAGATAGCGCGAAAATATTCTCCGTCTGAAATACCTGTATATACCAATTTTCATGGCGTTCGGTTGAACGGTGTAGAAGTTGATGCGCTGCAGCGCCATCTAGTGGCAAGTTACAGCAAAACAGATAGCGCGAAAATATTCTCCGTGCTGAAATACCTGTGTATACCAATTTTCATGGCGATCGGTTGAACGGTGTAGAAGTTGATGCGCTGCAGCGCCATCTAGAAGTTGATGCGCTTCAGCGCCATCTAGTGGCGAGTTACAACAAAGTGAACAGCATAAAAACTTTCTTCATGAAACAATACTTATATGTGCCAACTTTCATGGTGATCGGTCAAACGGTGTCGGAGTCTATAAATCTCAAACATACATACATACATATATATATATATATATACCAACATCCATTTTTATATATATAGATATGTGTACAACGTTATCGGCAACAAAGAAGTAGTCTTTGTTAAAATTCCTTCCCGTGATATTTGGCCGTAGTCCAATGTTTTCTACAAAACCAGACGTTTCGGCAATGCCATCGACTTCCATCATCAGTGAAAATCGAGTGCGATAACGTGAGGTGGTATACGTTAGTGACCACAGTACTGTGGTTAAGGCTGAAGCAGTAAGTAGAAAGAAGTAGTTTCTATGGTAATATTTCATTTCGAAAATGATTTTAAATATAAATCTTAGAATATGGAAGTCATGTGTGGTTCTCCATACCGATATTTTTTAATTAAAAAATGCATAAATCTGTAATTACATAATTTATACGTGAAAATAATTGTATGTATACGATATTACATAGAACACATGTGTACGTTTTGAACGAATATATTATTATTTCTTTTATGAATTTGCTAACTGCTATAATTTTTTATTGTTCGACTAAGCTTTTCGTCATTACTGACATCTTCAGGTCTTAAACAACCTGGTCGTTGTTTAAGACCTGAAGATGTCAGTAATGACGAAAAGCTTAGTCGAACAATAAAAAATTATAGCAGTTAGCAAATTCATAAAAGAAATAGTAAGGATGGCTGCTAATTTAAACAATACGAAGAATAGAATATATTATTATTTTAACAGTTCGTTACGGTAGCAACAAAGCGATTAATCTTGGGTTGCTACATCAACGCTTTGTTTTCGATTCCCACCGCAAGCTATCTGGTTTCATTAGGTCCCTCCCCATCTCAAGTCAATGGCAAACTATGATGACTGATATGTAGATTAATAAAGCCTTGTTACTTATTTCTTGATAAATCGTTATAATATCAGATATCTTAATAGTGTGACTAACGTAACTTTTGCAGCATACTATAGACAGCCGCGGGTAAATGTTAAATATTATATTTTAAACCAGATAGGAGAGAATGTTACTTGTGAGTGACATATTTCTGGAAAGGCTTCAAAGGTGATAAAGAAACACATAGTATGTTTATAATAAAACCAATCAAAATCTAAGCGAAATACGAAATTAATACATCTTCCAATTCAGCTATATGATCGGCTGCTTACTGCTGCTTTAAGGACAACGATTTTGAGATTGGAAATATTATTTCTCTACTGACCCCAGTAAATAATGATGATAGTAGAAATCTACAATAAAACGTATCCAGCATACTTCGAAAACAAACAAATAGATCTACACATTTGCATGCTCGCCCGTATGTAAGGATAGGCATTTTAAAACTAGTATAAACTTCTTCCTAATTTTATTATTAAAAAAAAAAAGTTTTAAACAATATTTGTTTTCTGTAATAACGTCTGTCTCTTTTACTGATTTTCTTCTTCGTCGTCTTCGTCCGTTCCTCCTTTCATCATCGTTATCATTTTCTAATATCAATATTTTCTTTTCATTCGTTTGACCTTTCATCGTTTTACGTAGTACATTTCATGCATTTGTCATCACTTACATTATGTAGCCTACGTTATCTATTATCGTCTTTATGTAAAAAAAATCATAAGTAACTTTGTACAAACAATATAAGTAGGCCTATATACCTTTTACGTCTATTATAAACCAACAACATTCTTTTACTGAGTTGACGGCAAGGAGATATAAGTAAAATATTCATTGTAATGCCAGCACGGCGGTCGCGGTGTCATTGGTCCGATACCTGAACATGATATTAATATTTCGCGGACACTTTTACTTGCTGGCTACGTGAACGAGGCCGTAGAAATTGCTTACGGTATTATTGCTGTGCGCCTCGAATGCTCTGAGCGGACAGCTCTATCATTCTCACAACCCAGTTTTCTTTCGCTTCGGCTTATCTGCTCTGTTATTTTGAATATGTAAATAAATTCATAGTCTTCGAGAAACGCATAACGTGACGGCTATATATCTGTTTGCTATTCTCACATTCTGCAATATTTTCTGCCCCCATCGAGTTTTCCGTCTTCTTCTTCTTCTTCTTCTTCTTCTTCTTCCTCTTCCTCTATATCCTCTCATTAGATAGTCTACTCCATCTTCTTATTCACCATATTCTTAAGATCTTCATCAACATCCTCAATCCATCTCTTCCTTTGCCTTCCTCTTGATATAATACCTACTCATCTTCACCATTCTAGAATTTTTCTGGGAATTCTGTGCTGTTCTATCCTCATTGTTTGTCCCAGCCATCCTATCCTTTTACTCTTCATTTATATATGTATTAATGTATAAGTGGACACACACTCAAAGCCTGGCGCTTAAAAACGCGGAGAATATACACATAATAACTTGAGTTAATTATTTTTTCTTATATATTATTAGTGACCGTGTCAGTAATCTTGTTTATAAGCTATACGATGCCGAAAGCTTTCAACTCGAAGAATGTTTTTGTTCCCAAAGAGACAACCGCTAAGAAAATACCAGGAAATAAATACGAGTACAACGCAAGACTGCTTCAATGCTTTCCCACCTACAGCAATTCCCCCAAAACTACATACTTTGGCTCTGATTTAAAGACTACATTTTATAAGACTTACCAATGAGGCGTTTTCTTTGGTGACAGCGGAGTGAATTTGTATACCACGTTAAAAAGTAAGAAAAAACGTTTTAAAAGATAGGGCTTAAAATCAATTTGAGAAAAGACAATTTTGTGTCTGAGGACCAACGGTAAATCGTCAGTGAAACTCGGGTACAATAAAGACTATACGTACAAGACTAAAGGTAACGCTGGAAAACGAGAACAAATTTATACAGATCTAAAGACTTAGACCCTCACAAAACAGATAATAACGATATTGAAAATCATCGAAGAATTATGGAAAGGTTAACGGCGGCCATTCCACTGAAAGCTAAAAATAGGAATGAGGCGATTGGACAGAGAACGTAAAGTCCACTATGGTTAAGAGTAGCCCAAGAGAGAGATAACAAAATCAATCCTTAGTATTGGCTGGGCGCAATAGGGATAACGAATGACGGGTAAAAGGAGAAAAAACACTCTTACTTAAAAGTCTTCACAACGAAATGTTACTGAAACGAAAAATAGTTGGGGCAGATTACTACATAACTAAGATCAACCAGTATCGGGACCTTGTAAGCCTGACGAAGATAGGTATACGGCTACTGAAACTTCGCATCCCCCATTTTAAGGGCCAAAATAAGTGCGGCATCCCTTCTAAGGGTAAACACGACTCTATCAGACTTGTTAGGACAAAAAGAAACACAGTGGTCCCCCTGAGAACCAAAACTTCTACACTAGCCATTTTCAGAAACAGAAAAAAATGTTCGCGCGAAACAACCGAAATTACAAAAACACAAACAAATATATAAACACAATATCGATTCAAAGGATGAAAAATCTCTAAGGAGTCAATAGGCTGTTTGGCCATGAAGTAAGTAACATAAATAATTAATAGAAAGCTAACCGAAAATATTTCTGATATTTCTCAAATAGTTGACATTTAAGTCTTCAATAAACTAGTAATTCTTTTGTCATGTGCAACGTAAATAAAATGGAAATAACTGAAGAGAAAATCGCAAGATTACGCGGCCATTTCTTGTACACACGGCTGTATCGCGCGCCCGCCCGTGCGTGAATGTGCGTAAACAGCCCGTGGCGAAAAGCACTTGTTGTTAAAACATGACCCACTTCGGCCTTGGCAAAGAAAGTAATGCGTGAGAAGGAGAAAGTCATTCGACAACAGGTGTTGTCGCGAGAGCGCGCGCCGAGGGTGCGTGAGTGCGCGAGCAAGCCCGTTTTATAATTGCTTGCAACGTCTGTGTACCGTTAATTTGAGAATTGTAGCCTTTAAAGAGTCTTCCGATTTCATGCTTCACGTGTTTCAGTAACAGTGATTCAGAGAGGGACGGTAGACGGTTACAAGCGGTTCTACAACGCAATACACGAGTTTCGTTGTCCAGTCTGACGGGTGTAACAGACTTCCGGCCACGCGACCTTTTCGCGTTCTCTCGCAGACAGTAAACACAGAGATCAGGTCCATAACCGGAGTTAAGCTTCAGTTTATCGAATACAACTTTTAAATTGCTTTCCTTATTATTGTTTAATGGCTTTCAAATAGATAATTGAAATTAACGTACATTTTATTATCATTAAATGCCATTAAATATATTCATTAATATAGATTACTTAGTACATAATTAAGCATGTTAGTAAATTATTCGACATTCTAAAATCTGATATTCTGAAATTTAACATTTGGTAATTAAAATTTAACTTTAATAATTTTATGAATGTAGGCCTAATAATACCGAATAATAAGTTTTAATCAATATATATATATATATATATATATATATATATATATAATGATGGTGAAAAGACTGGATAGTCTTCCAAATGTCTTTTTGTTTTACTAAAAAGAAGTCCTTGACCGTATGTTTGTTTCACGGAATACCGAACAAATTCATTTTACCTGTAAGAGTTCTACATGAAGAACCTCCAAATATAAACGTTACCGACGCACGTTTTAATTATAAAATGACATAACAAAAATAATCTTATGCTATCAATTTTTTACAGGCATGATGTTTTGTACATGTATCCTGTTAAATGATGTAGACTCCGTTCAAATGGCAATCACTAACACTGTTAAGAACATGGGTTAAAGTTAAGGTTTTAAACGTTTTTTAACGATTTAAATGAGAAATTCAGTTTTTGTTATCATGACATAAACACAAGAGACTTTGTAAAATCTAACTAAAACTGAGGTCAGATTAAACAGAATGCATTCGATTGATGAACCGAAAAGTGTTCGCAGGTATTAAAATATTAATTTTTTGGTCATAAGCAAATTAGCATTTTAGGAAATTATCAATTTTTCACTTATCAGAAACAAATCGTGATTTGTTTATAAACAAAAAATTCACGATTCGTGATTATATTTAAAAAATAATTTTATACCTGGAAACACGTAAATTGTTTTCTGTAATGTAGATTAACGTCACACTCACAAACGTGTCATACATATTCATACTATCGTCTTAAAAACATTAAAATTAAACTAATAATTATTCAGTGCAACGTAGGCACTAGGAAGCTGTTTGGTTGTCTCTTAATCAGCATACAATGTTTGTCTGCATCGGGTAGCAAATATATTTTATCTACTTTAGACAGACAAAGAGAAAACGTTAAAAATCACTTCATATTGTTAGACTGTTAAGTCGTATGGAAGTTGTAAAGGCTCTGAAAGAAAACTATAAATCGATCGAATCAATTTCAGCATTAATAACGAGCGACAATGAATAATCTCCTGATACCAAGTTATCAGGTGGGATCTTGAAAAATATGGGACGATTTGAAGAAGTCTTTCTTACTTATAAAACTGTATAGTACAAAGTTTTGAGAAAGTTAATAAGGTGTTAAAAAAACCTACTTTGACTTTATGAGTCGTACTAAAAATTCTAGATTGGCTGAAATGCTATACTGAGAAAAAAGTTCAGTTTTGAGACGTATGATAAACCTGGGGCAGAAATCATTGGACAATTTTTTAAATAATGAACAAAAAATAATTTTTTGTTTAGGGGGAGAAGAATTATTAAAATCTTAATGCTCAAGATTCTGGAAGAGGGCGTTGCTTCAAGAACTGTCTCAGAGCCCTTAAAAACCACCTTGTTTCCTTATAACTTCTGTTTTTTTCATAACGTCCACAGCCTCTCTCCATCCGCGTATGCTGTACATATTTTCTCATCTGCATAAGCCTGCTACCGCTGGACAAACTACTATAAAGCCTCATTTTTTTATTTTTACACCTACCTTACTTGATTCTTTACACCTGTAAAATCTTTACAGGTACATAATTATTATACAGAAATTACGTATACAGGTATTAAAATATTATAAATGTATAATAAAGGTAATGAAGGTAGCAGGATTAACGACTAAGTGAAAACCACAAACACGTAAGTGGAAAACAAAATCGTCGTTTCCATAATAAATTATATTAATAACATTTTCCGACTCAGAACACTAATCTTTTAAATTAATTTTTTTTTTATTTTATAAATTCAAATTCAAATTTTTTTAATTATCTAAAACGCTATGATTCCGTGTCGAAAAAGTGTACACATATTGTTATTGATGCTCGGACACGTTATGGACAATAAAATCCAAGAAATAATATAAATAAGACAATGTCAATTGTCACTGAATAGTAATCATTATCATCATCACCATTATTATTATTATTATTCGTCTATTCAACATCTTCTCCTTCTTCTTCTTCTTCCGCCAGGCGTCTCCAATTCCTGATCCGCTTCCATTTCCTGCCTCCTGCAGCCATCGGTTTCTAGGTCTTCTCTCAACTTCACCCTATCACTTCACCGCATAAGATTCTCTTTGGTTACCTACCTCGACCAGTTCTCTTCACAAATTCTAACCGGCCAATCCTTATGGACTAATAAATCATAGGCCTACTTTATCTCCTCCTTCGAGTACAGTGTCTATTCACGGCTCCAAATTTATGCTTCTTTTACCGGACTATACTTTCGTTAATAGTTTTTGTTCAAAGCTTTTAAATTGGAGATCTGCTGCTGTAAGGTCCAAACTTCTGTTCCGTTCGGTTCTGCTAGGAGTTCTTAAGAGCTTCATTTTGGTAGATCGGAAGATTATATTGGATCTGAAAGGGTTCTTAGTTGCGTCATTCTATTCAACATATACTGGCTTACATTCATTGAAACTTAACGTTTTACAAAACACATTTTAAGTGCCGTATTTTTAAGCCTACGCCCTTTTAATTCTGTATTCGGCAGTCTTCTCACTCAACCCAAATTCGTTCATTAAAAAAATGTAAACATTTACTACCAACTTTCGAAAAGAAAAAAAATTATACCGGTCTGCAAATCATACAAGCTATCAAATGAGAATCGATTATCACACCACATTATTCGTCGCGTTTGGCACAGCTACAATACGACCCTAACATAGACGGTAAAAGTAGCCTACGTGTCGGTATATCGACGAGATTTCTTTGCGTTTCCTGTAATAGACTTGAGTTATTTTCAGAAAAAAAGTTTCAAATTTTGTCGTATAATCTGCAATTAACGTAACTGTATGAGGTCGGTACAGTTTAGGATGATTATGGTATATTTCTGACTATACGCACTGGTAAACACAAGAGTAGACTGATTGCACATCAGACACTCGAGATAGCTTAGAATAAGTGGTCAAAGTAGGTAACGTATGTGGAAATTCAACAAACTTTTCGTGTCGTTAGCGACATCTGGTAGTAAACAGCCACCACCAGCTTCTAGTAACGAAACAAGTAGTCGGTAGAAAGTACAGTGGTGGAGAAAAGGCGCCATATGGAAGGCTGAAGCTTGTTACATTAGACGAATCGCTCAAGACAGCGGTGATTTGCCTGATGACGTGCTTGTGTAGTCGACCATAACTTAGTGGTTTCTTATTTGTTGCTATTAAAGTTTCTTACAAACTAAATCATTTTTTTTTTCCTTTTTGTAAGAACGAATCAGTGTATTCATACCTCAGTGTATTCATGTGTCTGTGTGCTACGTGTGGAATGCAGAGCACGTACTGTGTGGGTATGGTAGCGACACCCCTGTTTGTTATCTGTTTTAGTTACGTAACTTTTTCTGTTTTGAAAAGATTCAACTCTTTTCTGAACAGGCTGATTCAAGAAACAAGTTTCAGACATTAGCAGTTATTAGAACGACCAATGTGATACCGTAAAATGATTGCTTTCGTTGTTTTTAATATTGTTTGATCTTCCCACACTTTTGTTGTCGCTGTTCTGGTTATTCTAAGTTGGGGAGGGGGGGAATCCCTTATACCAGCTCCGAAGACCTTTGCTAACCCCTAATATTTCTAACTACTTTCACCGCAAGCCACATGAACTCACGAGGAAAGGGCTGTTAAAGTGGCGGTCTCCATTCACTGGCTCCCGTCAACGGGTCGGCCCATCTCCTTACAAAATGGGCCGTAGCGTCGGCTCCCCATCACCGGTGGGGATTGTTCTGGTTATTGCTGAGCTTTTAATTTCCTTTACGAACTACCAGTGAACCCGAGACAAGCTACGGTTTGTCCGAAAATATCCGCCATTTCAAATCATTCTCTAAATACCTAAAAATCAAGTATTTGGACAATCTTTCCAGTGATTTAACAACCTTACTCTACCTAGCCTGCTTCTAATCGCTGTCAATGGACTACAGCTCATAGCAAAATCGTTGGCTTGCATGTTGGCGGTTAATATAGCTGGCTCTCGTGTTGTGTAATATTTGTGTGCGTGCGTGTTAATTGATGCATCCCAGGTATACTTAATGACTGGAACGTTACGAAAGTACGCGTGTAGCCGAAACAAGTATAGGCCTACGTCTACGTTTCAGTTTCACCGTTACGCTCCTATTGGTCCTCCAGGAAATCCTGACAGCACTCGTTCAAACCGAATGTATAATTAAAATTTGGTACGCATGTATCATGGTATATATTTCCTCGTTTACCTGCTTTTCTCGTACACGTCATTTATGTAAATTTCCGGTTCCTTCGGGGCTTGCAGGAATGTGAGGACAACATCGAATGAAAGGGCAAAATTAGAAGGTACAAAATTAGCAGTAAATGTTTTGGCTATAAAAAGACATCTGCAGATTACATGAAAACTTCTTTCTTCTCATAGAATATGAGCTTCCAGAGACTTTAAAACCCTTCATATTTCTTTTGTGTTCATATTGTATTTTCTTCATATTTTTTATGTTACCCTACAAAATTTTAGTACGTAGGCTTTCACGGCCGGTGTCACTATAATTACTTAAAACTTCCGGGCTGAAAGGCCGTGGTCGAATGCTTGATGTAGTATAGCTAGACGTTTCGGCCACACCACCGGTGGCCATCTTCAGTGGCAAAAATGTTCGTAATAGGTGGTATGCCGAACAAGTCGCCCAGTGAACTTGTTACGAACAGTGGTTGCTTGTTCCCAGTTCACTGGGCGACTTGTTCGGCATACCACCTATTACGAACATTCTTTGCTACTGAAGATGGCCACCGATGGCGTGGCCGAAACGTCTAGCTATACTACATCAAGCATTCGACCACGGCCTTTCAGCCCGCAAGTTTTAAGTAATTACCCTACAAAAATTTACTTTGAAAGGTATGTGTATAACTCCATTTAAGTTCTACTTCTATTTTTCAGATTGGGTTATGTTAGGATAGGTTTGGTTAGATTATGTTACGTTAGCTCAGTGCTATTCTGAATGTTACCACCTATCTTCAGAACATCTTACTATAGCCAACAATTAACTTCATCTTATGTGTACAGTAAGTGCTTCTATAGACATCCTGGATGAACATATTGTAGAAAAAAAACAAGCTTCTATCCCATCAACTTCTTTCTTACTATATCACAATATTGAGTGAGAGGGCACCTTTAAAAATTCAGAAGGTACAAAATTACCGTAAATTGTTTGGCTACAAAAAGGCATCACTTAATAGCGGCGTAAATATGAAAGAGTGGGTAATACACGTTGTTAAAAAAAATGGAACATAATTAACTATAAATTTTGCTCAACGTAGCCTATAACTAACTGCTTTAAAAATGTTTTGTGTTAAGCTTAATATCTGTTTGGAACATATTCAAATTAAAAAATAATCTGTTGGAAAATACCCCGCTTGCGCAGCCCCACGTACGCGCCAAGATATTCGCAAGCAAGTAAACAGACCAAAACTATGTAAACTTCTGAATATATAAACCTCTGAATAACTGAAGAAAGGTTTGTTTTGGGAGATTCGGCCACACAATTTTTAAATATTTTTGTCGACATTCGTATTGTCGTCGAACGGACTTCTACATGGACAACAAAGGACAAAATAATTAACATATATAATGTTAACATTTATATTAGACCTGAACATATATAATGAGTATTTTGTGAGCACCTGTGTGTGTTTGTTGCATAGGGAAAAATAGTGTTATTTCAAAAACTAGCACTGTCGTCAGCAAATATATGTTTTGGGAATAAATTATTTATAAATTGAACTGTTATTAAAAAAGCCAGCATATAGACCTAAACTTTCTTTGAGGGGAGGATTTTTTTTAAACTATTCACAATCATTAAAATAAAACCAAAAACTCCGACTGTGAAAGAGACTGTTGTTTAAAACTCGAAGATACTATGTTACTCGATACTATGATACTACTGTTACTATGTTATGAGAGGAAGATATTTTATAACTAACAGCAATAGAATAACAGTTTTACATTACAGTGACACGAATAACTTACACACGCTCTAACGATATACACGATTTTTGTAGCTTATTTCTTAAAGAAAAATATATAATCAGCTGTAACCAAACGACATACCACCTAACCATGACGCAGTCTTCCTTCCATAGACAGGAAGTTATTTTATTTTACTTTATTTTATAAAAACTTTTTGTGCGCTTTTTATAAATTAAAATGCTACCTAACTCGATAATTTTGCTTTCATTTTATGCAATATAGTGTATACCGTCCATCGTTGTTTTCTTCTAAATTTCGTACTCTCTTTTAGACTTCCAGATTCAAAACGAATGATTTTTAATTTTTTTTTAATTTGGTCCAGCCTTATTAGAGTTACTAGGCAACAAACAATGGACCGAACATAAAGTCTCAACACAGTAGCCCTACTTGCGCCGTCGGGTAGTAATATCCATAAAATAATAATCTCTCACCACCAGACGTTTTAACATAAAGTGCACAGATTTTTTTTGTAAGTTGTAGAAGGAGACTCAGAACATTTCAGATTTAACTAATTAGTGTATAAGTCATATTTACAAGCAATATAAAACTTACGCGTTAATCTGTTTTTAAAATAATAAATTTTACAAAACGGGATGGGAATCGGGCGCGTGCTGGGAGTGGCTAATTCAAACAATTTCTGAATGCTCTAAAATAATTGTCGCCCCAGTGGTATACCGTTATTCCCTTCTACTGATAGCACTGCTACCTTCGATTCTCGTCGAACGAAAAGTGAACCACATACTTTTGTATTTATATTTTTCTAGATACTTTTTTACGGCAAACGGCAGATTTCGATACACGGGCAGTGCCGTGTTCTGTGTGTGGTGTGCGCAAAAGAACATTCACCGGACGGTTCGTTGCGAAATCAAAACGAAGTGTGAAAAGCCAGTACGTCGAGAGAGTGAAAGTACCACCTGAGAGCCGTAATCAACCCACATTTGATATGCAAGGAAAACGAGCTGCTGGGCACGAGCGCACTTACACAAAGTGCGGATATCGCCCGCAGTTCCAATCGTTACGTGAACACCCGAAACGTGTGATCCTATCAGACTGGTTTAAATCGATAGGAAGTTGGAGAGATACACACTCACGCACACACGCAAGTTCAAATATACACATTCCCCCCTGCCAATCTCTTTATTACCTTCTTCCTATTACTACCATTAATAGTCTCGTTTTGTGTCTATTTGTGGATGATGGTACACTAGACATATTTCGGCTTTTCCGTGGCTATTCCGTTTCATAAAATAAGTGTAACAAATCATAAATTTTGTTAGAGGCCTGTCTGTAACGTATTCTCAAAACTTTGTCCCTACGGTGTTCATTCAATGAACCTACAGCCGAGGTTGTTTCTAGAATAATTACACGACTTCCACGTCAAATGATTGACCGTGTGGCACACAGTGGCGTATCTAGAATTTGGTCTTGGGTTTTCGCTCGAGTCGGCTTCATAAGAAAGAAAAAAACAAGTGAAGATTAATCAACATAAATATCTCTAAAGTGGTTGCAAAATGTATGGTAATATCCTGAAATCAATCCCATTAAAATAAACAGTAATAACACAATAAACATTGAAATATTGTGGACGGTAGCGCAATGATTTTATTTTCTAGGTTGGCTAATCTGATTTATATCGCGCATCAATTTTTGCGTGGTTGAACTTTGCACAGTGCACATTCAGTTTTCTCGGCGTTCGGTTCGCCGAACTCTTCTCTGTCAATTAGTGTCGACATTAAATGTAGGCTTTAGGCCCTTACATTCTCGCTTATGGCCAACTAGCGCCATAATTAACTTCTTATTCTCGGTTATAGCCGACTAGGCTCTCTTCATGTTTAACTAAATTCGTATTAACTTGCAACATGCAGTATTAGCCAGCCTCATTCAAATTTACATCTGTAATGTGATTATTTAAATATTAAACTTATTCGTATACAGTCCATTTCTCGTTATTTCTTAATTCAGAATAATTCATTTACATTATCTCAATCACTATGGAAGACCAGCCAGCAGAATATTTAAACCAAGAAGAATACATTTAGCCCACTCGGGCCCAATTAACTAACACTTCCTGTCCACGCTTGTGGAACATTATTTTATTCAACAGTTTCGGTCCACTTGGACTGGGACTAATCATTTTTTTGGTCCACCGTGCCTGGATTCCAATCAGCATTTTAGTCCTCACGGTGCGCATCATTCATTTTTTGGTCACTCCGGACCTGGATTTCCACTTAATATCTTTACATCTGTTTCTGGCCATCACGGGCGAATTAGCACGTCAGCTAATGCGACCGTGGCGTGATTTGCGTCGCCATTTCGTCCGTCATCTTCGGACAACGCAATAACAAGTTCCTGCCGGCTGCAGTGCTTCAAAGTGGTCATCTCTGCCAGCTGTTCACCATCGTCACCAAGGAGCCGACGCTGTGGGACGTCGCCAACCAGGTACCACCAGCAACAGTAAAAAGGTGCGTAAAAAATGTCTGAAGAAGGCCTCAAGGTGCTGACCAGAAAGAGAGGCGGATTGAAATCCGCGATAGTGCGGATACAATCCGCGGTAAATTCGTTTGACATTCATTTAAGCACAAAACATTTTTTGACTGTAAGATTAGAAAGTCTTAAGAGCTCGGCCTCGAAGTACGACGAGGTACAGTCTGAGATAGAACTTATCAGTAAGGATACGAGCGCTGCTCAGGCAGACCGAGTCGAGGTTGAGGAAATGATATACTCAACTGAGGCAAACATTTTACAACTTCTTGACACTTTTAATACTCAGACGGTGCCTCCTGTACTATCGACGCCTATGCATTTAAAGCCGATAAGTTTGCCCTGCTTCTCAGGCAACATACTTGAGTGGCAACACTTCTATTCAATTTTCAATGATCTAGTGCATTCAAGATCCGACTTAACACCAGCACAGAAACTGCATTATTTGCATTCCTCGGTGAAGTGTGAAACATTAGACTTAATTAAATCATTACCCATTTGTCAAGAAAATTATGTAATAGCGTTGAACTTGCTGTCCGAGAGGTATAATAATCCATTTATATTAGCCAAATATTACGTACAAAACCTACTTCAGGTTAAGTCCACAATAAAGGACTCAGTCCAAAGCTTGGCGGAGTTTACGAATGCAATAACGTCTTCCGTTAATTCACTGGCGGCAATGAAGCTGTCCGTAAATACATTTGAGTTTATTACCATACAGTTGCTCTCCACCAAACTTGACCCTATTACTTTAAAACTGTGGAAGGAGTCAATAGACCCTGACAACTTGCCCAGTTTTCAAGACTTTACGCATTTTTTAAACTTGCGCCGACAGCTTTTAGAAAATACAATGCCAATTGAATCCGGACAGCAATTCAACAAACCTAGCGTAAAACCAAACAATAAATTTGAGAAATATAGCTTAAGAAATACTGCTGGCAGCAATACCTTTAAAAATTATCACGCAGCGGCAAGGCATTTGTGCGTGTGTTGTAAATCTGACCACCCGCTTTACATGTGTAACAATTTTCGTACATTAAGTGCCGCTGAGCGGGGGCAATTGGTTGCAAATCATAAATGCTGTATTAACTGCCTTAGAGCAGGTCATTTGATAACAAATTGTAAAAGTAAACGAGTCTGTAAAATTTGTTCAAAGGGTCATCACACCTTGCTGCACGCTAATTACGTGCCACAATCACCAGCTGCCAGCAGCAATTATTGTTCATTTAAATTACAGAGTAAAAACAACATTCTTCTATCCACAGCGGTTGTATATGTCGTTGATCAGGCTGGCAATAGGCATAAAGCTCGGGCACTCCTAGATGCCGGGTCCCAGATCAATTTTTGTACGAAATCATTTGCGAAAAGGTTGCACCTTAAACTAACCCGATCTAATATTCCAATTACAGGAATAAACAACACAGCGTGTTGCGCTACTGACATTGTTTCCATGCATATTATTTCTCGCTATCAAAGACATAGTTTTGAGGCCAAATGTGCCGTCCTATCTAACTTAACTCATAATCTACCTTCAATCTCGTTTGACATCAACCGGTTTCACATTCCAAATAAAATTTTTCTCGCCGACCCAGATTTTAATATATCTTCACAGATCGACATACTATTAGGGGCACAATTTTATCTGGATTTAATATTAGCCAATAAATACACACGCGGACACAACTTCCCTATCATTCAGGAAACAAAACTGGGTTACATTCTGGCCGGCAATCTGCCCAAACACTGCCACACCCAGGGTCCTGCGGTTTCGTTCCTGGCAAGGAACGAGGACAGTCAAATTCTACAATCTCTCGAGAGATTTTGGGAGGCAGAAACAATCCCTGGCGATACCCCTGACGGCGAGTCGGCTTGCGAAGAGCATTTTGTGCGCTCTACTCAGCGCAACCACGAGGGTAGATTTATAGTGTCGCTCCCATTCAAGTCTGATAATCCCCACTTGGGGGAATCTTACACAAGTGCCGAATCAAGATTTTTAAGCTTGGAGCGTCGATTCAGGCGCGATCCCAAGCTCGCTCGCGACTACGCGGACTTTATCAGGGAATATATGGATCTTGGGCACATGACACTCATCGATCATGGCGCTATCAATTTAGTAGCGTCACACACTTACTACATATACTTATGTGTATACTTATACATACTCATATACTTAATCTGGCTTTGCAAGACTGGTTGGGATGAACCAACCTCCGGTCAGTCACGTTCGGATTGGCATTCTTTGTGTTCCAAATCTCGCGTGGCTCCCCTACGCCAAGTGTCATTACCTCGCATCGAGCTCTGCGCTTGTTTGTTATTATCGCGACTTGTATCCAAGGTTATTCCTGCTCTTCATTCGTTTATTGATGGTGTACATTTGTATTCTGATTCTATGGTGGCTCTTTTCTGGATTCATGCGCAGTCTACGCGTTGGAAGACATACGTCGCTAATCGGGTTGCTGAAATTCAGCGTCTCACGCAAGCTTATACCTGGCATCACATTGATTCGCGACGCAATTCTGCTGATATTATATCTAGGGGGTGTTTCCCTGACGTTTTGCGCGATTGCTCGCTTTGATGGCACGGTCCTGGCTGTCTGTCTCAATCGTCAGATTCTAATCCTGCCCCATCCTTCGTACCGGCCACTCCATCGTCTTCGGAGGTCACCGCGGAAGAGAAAACTGCACACAACCAGTCGCTAATGTCTACCCTGGCTGTTGACTTATCGTTGGACTTTTCCTCGTTGCACCGGCTGACACGTGTATACGCTTACTGTTTTCGTTTCATCAGAAATATTAGGCACCCATGTGCGGACAAACTTTCGGGCGATCTGACCCCTGTAGAAATTCATCAGTCTCTCAATTTCTTCATAAAACAATCTCAGTCGATCCACTTTGCAACCGAAATTAGTTGTCTTCGGAACGGATCTTCTGTTTCCATTAGGAGCAAGTTGGCTTCTCTCGACCCGTTTCTTGACACTTCTGGAGTGATACGCGTGGGTGGACGTTTGCAGCATTCCCAATTACCCTACGATTCGAAACATCCTATCGTATTACCCCCTTCGGCGCATATTACACGCCTTATCATCGAACGTGAACACATTCGTTTACTTCACGCTGATGCTCAGCTCGTGCATCATTCACTGCGTCAACGTTGGTGGATTGTCAATGCCCGGCTAGTCATCCGTTCCATTATTCGTAAGTGTCTCAAGTGTATCAGGTTTAGTACCACACAGCAGGTCCAGAGACTTGGCATTTTGCCATCCCCTAGAGTCACTCCTTCAAGGCCGTTTCTATTTTGCGCGGTTGACTATGGTGGTCCCTTCATGATTCATCATGGCGGGCAGAAGTCTAGAACCTTTACTAAGGCTTACGTATCTCTGTTTGTTTGCTTGGCAACTAGGGCTATTCACCTGGAATTGGTGTCCGACCTTACTGCAAGCGCATTTATAGCTGCTTTACGTCGTTTTATGGCACGTCGGGGTATACCTAGTAAGCTGTACTCCGACAACGGCACGAACTTCAGGAAGGCACGCACCATCCTACATGACATTTACAACTTTTGGCGCAACAAGAGTGCCATCACCTCGATTAAGTCATTCACATCCTCTCAGGGGATATCATGGTCATTTATTCCGCCCTCCTCACCTCACTTCGGTGGCCTTTGGGAGAGCGGCATAAAGAGTTTGAAATTTCATCTGCGGCGCGTGGTAGGCAAATCTATATTAAACTTCGAAGAGTTCACGACCGTTTTGTCTCAGATAGAGGCATGTCTGAACTCTCGACCCTTATTTGCTATTTCCTCGGATGTTAACGACCCGGTGCCACTTACACCTGGCCATTTTTTGATTTGCGCGCCCCTAACTGCGATTCCTGACCCTGACCTTTCTCACGTTCCTGTTTCTCGTCTTGGTCGTTGGCAGCTGATTCAGAGGTTTGTCCGGGACATTTGGAAGGCGTGGTCTCGCGATTATTTGCACCAGCTGCAACAGCGTCACAAGTGGAAGTTTGCCAAAGATAATGTTTCCATTGGTGACTTAGCTTTGATTATAGAGGATAACTTGCCTCCATTAGCCTGGAAATTTGGCGTGATCATCGCCACATTTCCCGGCCCAGATAACTTGGTTCGCGTCGTAGACATTCGCACGCCTACGGGTGTTTTGCGGAGACCAATACATAAATTATGTCTGTTGCCAGCGCGAGACGAGATTTGACATTATGATTATAGCACAATGCTACCTTATTCAGCCATTGGCTTATTATTTATTACGACCATTTGGTCAACATAATTGTGATGAATTGTCACAACATTTTTGTCAATTTTGCGTCGTGGCACGCTTCTAATTATCACAGTTCTGTGGTATCTTAATATTTGTATTGTATGTTAATTTATGGGGCATACTGTGTCTTACACATTTTCATTTGATGTTATGGGGTATATTGCATGTTTTTTGGTGGTCTTATTTATGAAATGTTATTGCATAATACTCGCATGTTTGCCGTTAAGTAACCATGCATTCATTTCTTTATATTGTTGCTGATAAATATGTACTATTTTGTGAATGTCTTAAATTGTTAAATTGTCTCTATAATTTCACTATTGTATTGATATTTGACATCGCAATCATTATCTTGTAATTATTTTATTTATCTTGTAATTATTCAAATTATTGGTATTGTTTCACATAAATTGTGTCCATGTAAAACGATTGTAAGCGTCTGCCGTATGTAACTGCCACGTCTAATTTATTCATATTGTATTTTATATTTTATTCATTTTGTAAGTAAGCATGCACAATTCTTTATTTAAAACTATGGCATACATGTCATAGCTGGGCTGCATTCAGCATCTAGCTTGCTCATATATTGTTACATATTGTAAATTCCTGAAACTTCAGGAATAGCATGTCTAGGTCATTACATGCCGCACTGCTGAATATACAATAGAACATGCAACTACAACATGTTCAACAACAATTTTGTTCATGATGAACCTCCGTTCATGTATTAAACATTGTATAGTTATGTATTTTCTAATTCATGTTCTGTAATGTTACATACTGCACACTTGTGCCAGAAATATTGTTAACCAGACTTATTCGTATATGAAACAGCTGTTCGCCGACCTTGGCCTACAGTCGCCTATCTGCATGATTATCTCTAAACTAGCGGCAGACTGCCGTTATCTAATCTCAACTCAAGGTTCAACTTGGCCTTGAAGCTAATCATGGTTAATAACAACCGTACTCTTTAAATCAAATTGTAAATGTATTATAATTTATTAAAATGTGTATTAAAAAATCTTTTTGATTTTTGACGGGCAGCTTATGGACGGTAGCGCAATGATTTTATTTTCTAGGTTGGCTAATCTGATTTATATTGCGCATCAATTTTTGCGTGGTTGAACTTTGCACAGTGCACATTCAGTTTTCTCGGCGTTCGGTTCGCCGAACTCTTCTCTGTCAATTAGTGTCGACATTAAATGTAGGCTTTAGGCCCTTACATTCTCGCTTATGGCCAACTAGCGCCATAATTAACTTCTTATTCTCGGTTATAGCCGACTAGGCTCTCTTCATGTTTAACTAAATTCGTATTAACTTGCAACATGCAGTATTAGCCAGCCTCATTCAAATTTACATCTGTAATGTGATTATTTAAATATTAAACTTATTCGTATACAGTCCATTTCTCGTTATTTCTTAATTCAGAATAATTCATTTACATTATCTCAATCACTATGGAAGACCAGCCAGCAGAATATTTAAACCAAGAAGAATACATTTAGCCCACTCGGGCCCAATTAACTAACACTTCCTGTCCACGCTTGTGGAACATTATTTTATTCAACAGTTTCGGTCCACTTGGACTGGGACTAATCATTTTTTTGGTCCACCGTGCCTGGATTCCAATCAGCATTTTAGTCCTCACGGTGCGCATCATTCATATTGTTTAGAAGATACGTATTGACTGAACTGATTTTCCTATACTTCGTATTTCAAACGTATAACGCAAATTCTGTGTAATGAACCTGTTTATACAGGGTCCACCAGTGAAGCGGGATATTTTGAAAGTCTAATAGTTCATTTTCTGCTCACGAGAGGGCGTGGAGATTTTCGATTGTTGTTTTACATTTAATGCCATTCATTTAATTACATTTAAACATGGAGCAGTGGTCCGGTGCACAGCGGGCTTTCTGCGTAAAATCGTTTTATAAGAATGGTGACTGTGTGACTTCTGTACAACGATTGTTTCGTAATCATTTCAATATTCCACGACATGGAAGAGTGCCGTCCGCTCATGCAATTATGTCATGGGTGAAAAAGTTTGAAGAAACTGGTTCGACATTAAACTTAAAGCATAGAGGAGCAACAAGGTCTGTAAGAACAGAGGAAAACATTGAAAGAGTTCGAGTAGCATTGACGCGTAGTCCACAACGTTCTGCAATGAAACATGCATCCGCACTAAACATTAGTGACACATCGTTACGACGAATTTTGCATAAAGACTTATCTTTTCATCCTTACAAAATTCAAGTAATCCAGGAGTTGAAAGATGGCGATATGCTGGCTCGCAGGATTTTCAGCGAAGAAATATTGCGACGTGTAAATGATGATGAAAACTTTATTCACCGCATGTTTATGTCAGATGAAGCACATTTTCATTTGAATGGATATGTAAACAAACAAAATAGTCGATATTGGAATGATGAAAACCCAGGTGAGTTGCATGAAAAGCCATTACATAGTCCGAAAGTTACGGTGTGGTGTGCAGTTTCATCATCTGGCATTATTGGGCCAAATTTTTTCCAAGACGATAGAGGAAACACCACAACTGTCAATGCAGACCGCTACACACACATGGTCAGAACATTTTTGATGCAACAGCTCCCTAGGTTTCCGGAAATTAATTTTTTCCAGCAGGATGGGGCCACAAGTCATACTGCTCGTGTGTCCGTGGCTGCTTTAAGAGAACTCTTCCCGGACGGACTCATATCCAGATATGGCGACATCTCGTGGTCTGCAAGATCCCCAGATTTGTCCGCATGCGACTTTTTTCTTTGGGGATTTCTGAAGAGCAGGGTGTACATTGATAGACCGCACACCATACCGGAATTAAAAACGAATATCAGACAAGAAATTGCACGGATTCAACCTGACCTGTTTCGTCGAGTGATGGAAAATTTTCGGTCAAGATTAGAAGAATGTTTACACAGAAATGGCTCTCACTTGAGTGGCGTTATTTTTAAAAAGTAAAATAATGGCATACTTTACTCAACTCAAATCTGTAAAAAAAAATTCTGATAATAAATGTTTCATGAAAAAATTGGGTACTTTTAATTTTCCCGCTTCACTGGCGGACCCTGTATATTTAAAGAAGTGTTACTACTATATTAGCGTACTCAGCTGAAAAAAAAAATAATAAAATAGTCTAAAAATTAAGAGAATAACAAAATTCGCCTACTTTTTGCGACCCTCTGGGGAGGAATTCCAGTCCCATTCGTCCCCTTCCCCGTAAATACGCCCCTGATAGCACAAAATATTGCCCTTATAAAACAACTCAGTTTAGAGGAAGTTCTAATGTCTTAAAGTTACTTTAGTCATTTAGTTTCTAATTTTTAAAACAATTACTTATAAGAGTTTAGAAACAGATTTAACATTTGTCTGCATGCCTGAGACATATAATAAAATAACTTATTAAATTTACCACATTTTAAGTTTCAAATATCTAAGAATTTCATCAGAAAATTTACAATAAACTGTATTACTAAAAACCGTATTACTGATTACAGCAGTTAGAAGAAGACTGAGAAGACCGACAGCATCTTCATCATCATCTAGTTCATCAAACAGAGTTCGTGGTGACCAAGAAACGTCTGCAAGTGTCAACAGATTTAAAGTAAGAAATCGAGTCACTCCTGGACCTTCAGTTTTGTCAAGAAAGTCTACGTCTGTTACCACTACACCCAAAGATGAAGGATACAAAGTACGTATATGAATAAATCGTCTTTATGTATTACTATATTACGTCTATGTTTATATGGCGTTCTGTCAGCTCGTATAACAATTTTGTACCCATTACTCAAATTCTCTCCAAGGTGTTTTCAACACTTGTACTATTTTAACTTGTACTAAATTATTATGTTGTGCAAAAGCCTTTGGAGATTTAAAAGTACCCGTTTATAAATCCTTTGGAGATATTTATAAAGGACCTGTTAAATCAAAAACCCTAAATTCTTTTTTTAAGTGTTACTGTGTTAGAAGCATTGTATAACACATTAAACGTTATGGTTTCCTTAACCATGGCTTTTATTTATTTCAGCAGTAAACTAAAAACCAAATACCGTTGTCACCTAACCTCACAAATGAAAACAACACGTATTTTCGCTTTGCATTAAGTAACAGGTCAGTTTACAATTAGTACACTTCTTCTTTTCCACATCGTAATATATCGATACAATCGCAGATTATATAAAACATCGAAAATGTAGTGCAGAAATGGATAAATGTACAGTTCCGATGCCGCTAAATAGCTTTTGTTTATTTACTTGTTACTATGGTAATTAATTCTGGTCTCCATGGTGTTGTTGACATCTTTAGTAGTAGTATTTAATACATTTCATTACTTATTCATTGCATCATCAGAAATACGTATAAACATAAATTTTATAATCGTTTAAGACAATTGCAAAATATGTAGACGTATCTGTATACAAAATTACAAAATATGTCGATACAATGGCATATTAAAAACATTAAAAACTGCAGGAACGGATAAAGGTACAGTTCCGATGCCGCTGAATATCATTTGTTTATTTACTTGTTACTATGGTAATTAATTCTGATCTCCATGGTGTTGGTGATATCTTTATACGCGTCAACGAAAAGGCATAATTAAATAGTGCGAACGGGGCAAAATATCAAATTCCAAGTTAGACAGTATTTTTCACCTTGTGTCAAAGGTTACCTGTGCAAAATTTGGTGGCAATCGGTGTAATGGTGTGGATTTGTATTCAGTACCCAAAAATCCTCAGACTTTGAGTTTTATATATATAGATGTCTTAATTTATATATATTTGAGCTTACACTTGAATTTGTTCTTATCTGCAGTATGCATGAGCATTCTTTCTTCTCAAAGAATATGAGCTTCCACAGATTTAAAACCCTTCATACTTTTTAGTTTTTTGTTTGTTTTTGTTTTTTAATGTTAGCCTACAAAAATTTACTTAAAAAAGTATTTGTACACCTTTATTTAATATCTACTTCCATTTTTCAAGTTAGGATAGGTTTGGTTAGGTTATGCTAGGTTGGCTCAGAGCTTCCTGTATGTTACCATCTACCTTCAGAACATCTTAGTAATGAGATATGCGATAATTAACTTCTTCTTATGTGTAAATGCTTCTACAGACATCCTAAAAATATGTCATGGTCACAATCAGTGGCGTACGCAGAAATCAGTCTGGGGGGGGGGGCTTGAACCTTAGCAGTCCATATATTAGCCTACTCTTCTACAGCTTATAGTATAACATAGAGTACATATGCCAGTTAATGGTTAACATTTATTAGTAGCCATATTATTTTAGTAGGTTTCACATTTTCTTTATTAAAAATGTATTATTCGTGATTGGGGGACTTATGCTCATTCTATTTTTTAATCAGTAATTTTAAAAACAACACTTTTTTAATTAAGAAAGTTGTGTTAGTGGTTATAATCACAAACAGAATTATCACTGTTGCGCACCACTATAGAAAAATTATTTCGATTAGTGCTTTCAAGCTTCACAGCTCATTGTCACATCGGAAAATCTGATGTGCAACAGTGATAATTCTGTTTGTAATACTTTTTTCTTTCAAAAACTAAATATTTTAATCGATTTTTTTATGTTTATTGTAATACTTAACAACAGATTCATTTTACTTCAATTATACTATAATATTATATATTAATGTCAGTAGCACTGGGAATAAAGTTTTGCAAAGTTGGTATTTTAACAACTGTATATTTCAAAATGTCTTGCTAATAACTAATTGTGTCAATTCAAAAAACAGTTTTCCATTAAACTATTATACTTCTTACTGTTATACTACTATTTTACTAATACTTTATTAATGAAAAATTACACAAGTGCATATTAGCTGAATTCTTACAAAATTAACAGCAGTATTTAAAAAAATGAAAAAGAAACAATACACAGTAAGTAAGAATCAAGTTAACAAGTTAATAATTTACAATAGGTAAAGCATTTGTGTCCAAGCCAAGCAATTTGTAATTTAAAAAGCCAAGTCCATTCTCCTATTTCCTTTATTGGCAAACCGGTCAACAACATCTTCAGGAGAGATCTCGATTTCCCTGTGAATATTGAGCGAAGCTAGCCCATTAAGCCCTGTCTCCGATGTGTAGACCTCAGTCACATCTTCGACCGCCTCAGAGTAGAGAAGGAGCGTTCGGGCTCAGCTGACGTCACTGGGAATACACACAGTACTTCTAAAAGTTTTCGGACGTTGGGTAATATATCTGGATTGCAAACTTGCAGAGAAGACAGAGCTGCGTCTTGAACATTCATATCTGCTTCATCACCTACTTTTGCTTCCATATTTCTGCCTCAAGTTTAAGTTCCATCTTGGAAATGTCAGGGTAAATGATAGAGGCTGCTTGATCTCTTGAGTAGTAGCCTTAATGATGAAATGAGGTATAAATACTTTAAAATGACAAATTTTATCAAACTCAGGTCCGAAACGGGTTTCTAACTCAAAAACGCAGTGATCAACAAAAGGAATATATAAATTTAGCTTGTAGTCTTGTTTCACGTCCAATTCCTGGCCAGCATTTGCTCTATGTGATTGATATGTGATAACAAGAATACTGGAATGATCGCACATAATTTCACCTTCTTTTTTTACAGGAAATTTGTGGTCAGCCATACTTTCAGTGTGATTTTTACAAAGGACGGCATACTTCAGGTTACCATCAATTTGAGATTTATATTGTAATAATAAAATTACTAATGTCTCCTATTTTACGTAATAATGAAGACTCGTTTTGTGAAACAACATTTGTCAGAACAGCCAGGACTTAGTTTCACTGTTGTCAGAGAATTCAGAAACAAGCCCCGAAATATTGTTGCCATTGCCACAACACAAGTAGCTTGCTGAGACGATGTAGAAGTTGACAAAGAACATGCAGACCTTTCTGCTACACTGTCACACTACGCTAGTTTAGTTTTTGTTACAAAGAAATCCAAAATGCTGACTTTCCTTTTTGGTACTCTTGTCTTGTCATCAAGTTTGGACTTATTAGTCTCCATCTTTGACGCAACAAACAATCAAATAATCACTAATAAAACTACAAAAACGGCGAAGTTAATAAACACCGTACTGCTAAACAAACACAAACGTGACAATAGCGGACGATGACAGCAACGTGTGTACGGGTGGTGTAAGTATCGCCTGAACGACTACCTCCGATCACTGCCGAAAATGACGAATATATGGAATCTTGTTGAGGATATATTATTTCTGTTCGCACGCCACAGGCATGCACGAAAACTCGAAATTGTGCACGCACGCTGTGGAGTGCGTGCATGCGCGGTGTGCAGGATTTTGTAGGTAGGTTATGTTTATACGTTCGGAAAATACGATATATTTTAAATAAAATATTATTAATATTTCTATAAATTAATTATTTTATAATAATATAGACTATATAACAATTCTATATTTCTTTTAAGCAAAAAAAATCCAAAAATTTCATATAAATGTAAAGTGTTTTTAAAGTAATTTTTCATTATTACAGCAGCATTATTCAAGATATGAAATTAGGAACATTATTAAAATTTTCGTTTTATTTATCGACTGATATAAAAAGAAATGCTGAATTTAACTTAAGGATTAAATAATACTTTTATGAAAAAGGTTTATGTAGGCCTACTTATTTAAGTTTCATAAAAACATTATTCAATAATTAAGTAAAAATTCTTAAGCCGCGTTCAGACATGCAACAACGTATCGTAACGCAACACCGACGCGGGGTTCACTGGTAGTGGCGTGCGTGTGGCCGCGCCGTCAAATGAGAGAGCGAGAGAGCGTGAGAGAGAACAGGTAGCTTACTGAACGTTACACTCACCGTAATACACCGCTCAATGAACTTATAAATTATAACTGAAGTAGCCTAATAATTGTTATTATAAACTACTTATTTTGTTAGTATTTATATCCCCGTCCAAATCGGCCGAAATATCCAATTTTGTAATTTTAGAAGAGGCCTAAGTAAATTCAGGAAGGCCTTTACATTTTTGCGGTTGGTGGGGCTTGAGCCCCCCCTGCGTATACCACTGGCCACAATACTTCTTAAATATTTTAAAGATTTTGCAGAAAAAACAAGCTTCTATTCCAACAAATTCTTTTCACTACATCACTCACTCATATACCCATATGCCACCCAACATATAAAATGTATCTGTGAGTTAAAACATAACTAAATTTAATTAATAAAGTAGTGTTAATGGTTATAACCACAAACAGAAATTATACTGTCGCACACCACTATTGAAATAATTCCTGATCAGTACTTTCAAGCTTCGCAGCTCATCGTCAGATCGGAAAGATCGGGTATATTTCTGACCTGATGTTGAGCTGTTAAGCATGAAAGCGCTAATCAGGATTGTTTTCTATAGTAGTGTGTAACAGTATAATCTCTGTTCATAACTAAATTGTTTGTTTAAATAATAATTTTTCAATATACTCAAGCACACATCACATCCAGAAAAAAATTCCTTACAGTTTTTGTAATTAACTTATGGAATTAAAGTCACATTGGTGGCAGGGCTTGTTCTGCATGACAATCATTTGCCATGCTGTGGTGTGGGTTTGGCTCAAAATGGAGTTACCCATCTTTACCTACCAACTGTTAAGGCAAACTGTTTGACTGAGACAATCAGACCTGTCAGTAACAATACAACATGTTCACATAAACACATACAACACCCCTCTCCATCACTTAGCTTGTCACTTATAAATAACATACAAGTGATACTCTCTATTGTGGTGTTATGTGAGGTGTAACACAGCTGCTTAATACTTGAGCAAAGAAGAATAATACATCACTTGTCCCCAACTTTTATTATAAATTATAAAAATTCAAGAGCAATTGTGTAAATTATGCAGTTGATTTTTTATATCATTCCATATTTCATTAATCACAGTACCTTTTTTTTTCATTAATCACAGTATCAAGGAACTAATGCATGTCTCGTTTTTCCAGATTGTATGTTATTACACAAACTGGTCACAATACAGGCCGAAAACAGGTAAATTTTTACCAGAAGACATTGAACCTGATTTGTGCACACACGTGATATTCGCTTTCGGTTGGCTTAAAAAGGGCAAACTGTCATCTTTTGAATCAAACGATGAAAGCAGAGATGGAAAAGTTGGACTTTATGATAGAATTAGAAATCTCAAGAAAGCCAATCCCAAACTTAAAATCCTTCTTGCTATAGGTAAGTAATTATGTATAACAAAGGCTCAAGAAAGCCAATCCCAAACTTAAAATACTTCTTGCTATAGGTAAGTCACTTTGCATAGATAGCCTATTAGGTTTGTGTTCACTGTGTATGTATACAATTTAAATAATATAAATCTCTACATAAATTATAAGTATAGTGCTAAACATTTATGAATCCGAAATATAATATGTCTATTAAAATATTTGACTTTGAATATTGTTATTAAATAGATAAATTTGTATTTTTAATGTTAATTTTTTTATTTATAAAGTTTTTTAAATTGACACTATAAATATCTGTTAAACTGATTATTTTAAACTACTAAATTTATTAAGTTTTAAATTCATTTTATATCTTTCTGTAACTTTAATCATCCGTTTTCTGCCACAAACAGAACTGTGGGCTCATAAATCAGTTATGTGACTGTCAAACTTTGAAATAACAATAACATTTCTTTATATCGTCATGGAATAGTTTCCAGAAATAACTATTCTAATTTTATTATAATTAATAATAAATTAATACTTTCCAGTTTTATTTTAAGTTAAAGATATTTTCACTTCTTTTACTTTGACAAATAAAATTTAAAACACTGTTGTTCCACACCACTATAAATAAAATTTCTTATTACTCCTTTCAAGCTTCACAGCTGAAATATATTTCCAATCTGATGATGAGCTGTGAAGCTTGAAACCGTTAATTGGGAATTTTTATTTATAACGGTGTGCAACAGTGTCCTTTTTTGTGTTTGTCATTGTAACCACTAACACAACTTTATTAATTAAATTAAATTTAAATTCAACTAATTTTAAGTTTATTAACAGTTTACTATAAATTACAAAAATTTTTATAGCTTTGTCTGTACGTGTTGTTATTTTTGTGACTGTTATTATGACTACTGAAATTATTTCAGGTGGTTGGTCATTTGGTACACAAAAATTCAAGGATATGTCAACATCCAGATATGCACGTCAAACTTTCATTTATTCAGCAATTCCTTTTCTACGAGCCCGTCATTTTGATGGTCTTGACATTGATTGGGAATATCCAAAGGGTTCAGACGATAAGAAGAATTTTGTTCTTCTCCTTAAAGGTAAAAAGTAACGCTTAAATTACTTTTATTACAAATTAAATTTAATAACTTATTTTTTATTTTTATTTATTGTGCTGTATTATATATGCATCATTTTGTAATAATCATTGAAACACAATAAAATACATTCCCATACATATGGAAACAAAAGAGAGCAAAGGTTAAACTGCAGGAAATTATGAACAAATACTTTTCCTTGGGATCTATCAAATTCTGAGTCTTTGTGACCAATTCAGTGCCTTTATGTACCAGCTCAGAGTAATTATAAACCAGCTAAAGTATGCAATTGAAAACAATTTCTAAATCAAAGTGTAGAATCCATTAAAACCACATAGTGGTGAGTAGTAATAACTTAAAAAATGCAATATGAAGATGTGCCATTCATGAACCAAGCTAAAACAAAATGATGTTTGTTAGTATAAACGTTTCCTATCAATTAACAGCATGTTTTTAATGACAGTAAGCATCAAATCCTTTCAGAAATTTCCCTTTCTTAATAAACACTAAATGTGTTAGAGACTAAGAATTTCACATGTGCTGGCAATATGCCATGTTAACATTTGAGTCAGCATTAAAATTTAAATATTACACCTTCATGACTTTATATTTATAGACAATTTAAGTTTTTCATAGACTATCAAGTACACATGTTTCTGACAATTGTGGATTAAAAATTTAAGTGTATTAATTATTTTTATATAAGAGTAAAGACACATTAATTATTGTATAGTTATTATAACCAGAGTTTGCCTTTCCTGTACAGAATTAAGAGAAGCTTTTGAAGCTGAAGCACAAGAAGTGAAGAAACCCAGGCTGTTGTTAACTGCGGCTGTACCTGTGGGCCCTGATAATGTCAAAGGGGGGTATGATGTTCCTGCTGTTGCCAGGTAAGTTTCCTTACAAAGTTCAATATTAAATACAATTCACAAATAATACATTACTGAATGGCAATCTTGATAATTTGTTTATTTCCAGATATCCTACAGCATTCATTTATTAGCATCACATTTGTGTTTTATCTTACTTGGTTCTTTCTAGGATAGTGAGTATGAATATTTGGTGAGAATTAACTATTGTGTACATGTTTACAAATGGTGTTTGTTGAGCACATTCAGTATTGACTGTATGAAAAGCTGAACCTTTTGTCAGTGGAATCATTTCACTGTAGAAGTCATAAACTATAAATGACAGGGGTAGTTGTCCCAGTCAATATTATAATTTTAGTGAACAATAATGAACAATTTACTGTCCTAAATAATAAACTGTTCATTGATAATGCCAGCTGATCGCATTGTTAGCACTGTCTCAACAAACAGACCTATATCAGACGTAATAAATGTTCAAACAATAGCTCAATTTCTGATACATAGATGAAGCAACATTGGTAACTAAGGTAACTGATATTGCATTCTAAGGGTGGCAATATATTGGAGACTTTCAGTAGGCAAAATTCATGAGCAACTCGACAGCAAAAGCCTTGATGCTCATAGAACCTGGGAATGTTTGTTGTCTCAAATATCAGTTCAAAGGATTGAACTAAAAATCCAAACAATTATGCTTACAGTTCGTTAATTTTATAATACTAGAAAGAAAGAACAACATAATTTAAAATGATATGTTCTTTTCATATACCAGAAAAATTGTATTATAGTAAAATATAATAAATACCACTATTATATTAATGACTCGGAACACAAAGTTTTTTATAAGTAAAAATATAAAGTTTTACCTTACAGCCTGAACCGGTTTTCGCCTTTAAAAGGCTTCTTCAGAGGCTTTTTACTTTATGTTTTTACTTATAAAAAACTTTGTGTTCTGAGTCGTTAATATAATAGTGGTATTTAGTTAAGTAACGGACATGTCATGGACAACGAAATCCAAGAATAAAATATAATGACGATGAATATTATGTTGACTCCTGTATAAATTATATTTTCAATGTGCTAATGTTTGTATTCTTTTTTTTATAAATAGCTATTTAGACTTCATTAATCTGATGGCATACGACTTCCATGGAAAGTGGGAACGTGAAACTGGACACAACGCACCACTATTTGCACCATCTTCAGATTCAGAATGGCGAAAACAGCTTTGTGTAGATAACGCAGCATCAATGTGGGTACGACTAGGTGCACCCAAAGATAAGCTTGTCATAGGTATGGCAACTTATGGCCGAACGTTTACTCTGTCAAACACAAACAACTTTCAAGTAAACTCTCCTGCCAGTGGCGGTGGAAAGGCTGGTGAATATACCAAAGAAAGTGGATTCCTTGCTTACTATGAGGTAAATTAATAAATAACTGTAGTGTTTTGTTTTCTTTTTAACTGTGTTTTGTAAGTTTTCTTTTTATCGTGTGTGATCTTATTACTAATTAATCATATATTATATAGATGTATAATAGTTTACAATATAATTGTACCATATAGACACTGAACCATGTAAACAATATGTGTCATATACATGGTTTAACTATCCCTCTCAACAAACTCCTTAATATATGCACATAAAATGCTTTAAGTGCTTTGGTTTATATATTTTAAAAAATATATAGAAACGGAATAGCTTCCACTGTGTCCCAACAACAATCAAGGATATGTGAGACCTGGACTTACATAACATTTAATTAACACACTAATTTTTTTCTTGTAGACACTGATATATATTTGATATATATATTTTATATATTATTCACTCATTAAGTATGTAGATTGTACTTATAGCTGTACCTCATACATAAAACATAAGTCCCAGTAAATAAAATATACACAATAAATGAATCAAAACCATTATAGTACAAACATGATAATCTTATAAACTGATATTTTAAAAATATAGCAGTTTACTCTGTTATTATAAATATGTACAAATTGTTAATGTCAAGAACCATTTGCAGGTTTGTGAAATGTTAAGAAATGGGGCTTCATATGTCTGGGATGATGAAATGAAAGTACCTTATGCAGTAATGGGTGACCAGTGGGTTGGGTTTGATGATGAAAGGTCAATTCGTAACAAAATGAAATGGATAAAAGACAATGGATATGGTGGTGCAATGGCATGGACCGTTGATATGGATGACTTTACTGGAACCATCTGTGGTGGAGACACTAAATATCCATTAATTGGTGCAATGAGGTAAATATTAATACTTAATCTCTCTTTCGCTGTCCCTCCCTCTCCCTCTTCCTCTTTTACTCACCGTCTTGCTCTCTTTCATGTTTACTCATTCTCTCTTCTCTTCTTCTAAGTACAGGAAGTGATGTAACAGCAAGCTTTAAAGTATTAACCAATGTTAATAATATTTTGATAACTAAACTACAAAAAAACTAATAACTGCTGTACTTTACATTGATTAATTTCAAGTACCACTGATGAGCTAAACAAAAAATGTTATTTTCTTCGTGACATTGACACATATCATTGTTATTACCAATAACTACAAGACTGTTCAGTAAAAACAGTTGTTTAAATTTCAACAGTGTTATAGTAACGTCACAAGTTTTTGGATTTTGTTGTCCATGGCATGTCCAAGTATCAGAAACTATGTAATAAACTTCTGAAAAACCTTGTTGACCAGCAAAACCCGGCTCGGGCACAGGTAAAATTTAATTGAAATTTTATTTTAAAAATAAAGTACCGTATTCCAAATTGAAAAAGACGTTACATAGTAATCACACGTCAGGGACAAGTCCAGAATTTTGTTCAGGAAAGGTTCTGCAAAGAGGACAAGATTTTTGTGAATAAAACTTCAAAAGTTAAAAGTTAAATTTGTTACTTTTTATTTATTTTTTTGCAATCAAGAAGGTAAATATGGTAACATAAATGTTATATTAATGGATATCTAAAATTTAACAAAGTCATGAAATAGTAAAGATTACATTACAATATAAATAAAATAAATAATATCAGGAAATTGGAACAAATTTTCTCCCATCATCTGTAGATGCTGGTGGTGTCAAATGTTTTGTAAAAATTGTTTAAAAGTTTGTCTTAGTAAGTGTGTGTCTATAAATATCTGCAGCAAATGGACCTAAATCAATCTATTTGTATTGTTGTCCTCAAAAATAAACATTTTAAAATTGCACTACAGGGTGCACAAATACATAGTTTCCTGTACACCTTTTTAATTTGGCCTACAAATTAAAAGAGGCTTTGGAGTGATTGTAAACAACAGCAGCAAGGTCTTAGGTTTACATATGTGCAGAATGAAGAACACATTTTACAGTTTTAACTGTTGACTTGTTTTGAAATGCTAATAAAGCACTAAATTTAAAATATTTGAATAATATTAAATATGGATAAAAAAAAAGTATGTGACAATGAGCACATCTTTATGAGATTCGAGTAACAAGAAAAACAAAACATTTAATACATATATTTTTTAATTTGCTGTACAATAAATCTATGTGATAGAAGTATTTTAAACTGTGTTGGATACACTTTGGTCTGAATAAACATTCAAAGGCTACCTCTTCCCCAATCACTAAGAGGATGTAACTTAAAAAATCTGGATAATATTTTGAATTATCCCTCAACCACCAGTAACTAGGTATCTTTACAAGAAGCTATTTTGTACTCAGAAGACAGCTATGTCACACCATAATTTAAAATGTTGGACCATAATACTCACATAACTAATTAGCCTAGTCATTTAATTTGACTCTCATATGAGTGAAATTTTACCAGCAATTTTTTTTAATTTTTGACACTTCCTGTTTTCTTTATCCCTCGGATGGAGGAGGGGTTTAACTTTTAAAAGTCCCCCTTTGCTGTGCCACTGTCATAAACCAATCCACTCTGTGCATAAAACATCTGCAATGTAACAGTAAATACTGTTTTTTTTTTTAAATAGTAGCATTAATAATACAATAACTTTAATACCATACTGTTGTACTCATTTTTTTAACAGATTGTATAACAAATTAATAATTTCATAAAGTTTGGATAAGTTGCCTAATATTGACTGCTGTTCATTTTTCAGGGAAGAACTGAGAGGTATAAAGAGACACAACAATGCCAAAGACATTGACTGGAGCAAAGTAGCCAACAGTATTGAGATTACTACAAAACCAGAACCCCTCAAGATATCAGTCAGTGAACTTGTGGCCAAAGTGAAAGGCATAAGGAAACCACAAATAACAGCAGTGCAGACAACTGTGGTCAATAAGAACGGTGAGTAACTTTACATCGATAACTGAATGACAAAAGGATCATATGATTTAAGTTTGTGCTACTTTGAGATTTTTTGTACTGTAACTTTCTACTTTTATTGTTTAATTAGTTACATTTATTTTGTGTGTACTATTAATAATTACTTTCACTTTTAAAATCGGACGCCATGTTGTCAGATTGTGCAACATCATACAAGCTTACATTTAGGGCCAGAATTCGGGTAACGCGAACCAGGGTTGTGGAATATATTACCTGAAATAATCGTACTAAAGATAAAATGTACCAGTGACCTTTTATTTTTAAGATGACTCTAAATACATATTGAAAAACTGACTCTAGCTGTACCAAACACATACATATTACGCCATGGGGCGTTTAGCAAACGTCAAACCCTTAGAACATTTTAACCCTCCAAAATAAACAGTTGTTACCACTATTGTATAATGAACATGATAAACAATACAATAAATAATATCTACACAACCCAGCACTTGTTAAATGATTTTGTTCACGCTCTCTCTCTCTCTCTCTCTCTCTCTCTCTCTCTCTCTCTCTCTCTCTCTCTCTCTCTCTCTCTCTCTCTCTCTCTCTCTCTCTCTCTCATTCTCTGGTACAAATTTTTAGTTGTTGTACGAGCTCGTTTTATGAATTTAAATGCAAAATTTGGTCATTTTAAAATTTTGTAATTATGAATTTACTGTAAGGTATAAATATCGGTCAGCTGCCAGTTTTTTGGGTAGGTCTCACCGTACTGCTTAGATCAGTCCACCGTGCCAAAATCTGTTGTTTTACATCGTCTTCGGGCCCACACCGTAGTGTCCCCCCTCGGATAACACTTTGGCCGATTTAGCCGCACGTAATTGCCGATCCCTTGGCCGATGACACCTACTCAATGATCCGGTTACCGCACCAACATTTCCGATATTTTGAAATAGTTATTTAACCACTTTTGGTGGTGTAAAAGTTAAAATTCACACTTGGTGAACCTCTTGCCGGCCGGCTGCGTTCACAATCCAGAAGGAAATGACACAGAGTCTTTGTAAAGCATTGCGTAGGTGAGGCAAAACCTACGTCACCAGGCTTTTTTTGCTGTTTACAGTCTCGAGTTGTTTACAGGAAATGTGCATTCCTTCCACTGATGTCATCAGGGCTAGTCACTTTATCACTATCTGTGACATACGTTTTTTGCTGTGTTTGCCGTTTCACAATGAAAACGATCGAAATCCTGTCAATTCTCATCTGCGTTTTATAAAATAATTATATAGTCCACTCACCAAAACTTAACAGGGATTATGAAATATTTAAATAATTATTACCAAATAATTGTTAAAAATAAATGAATACAATAATTATGGTCTTTTGTACCATGTTTTTATAAATTTAGTATTGTACCAGAATTGTACCATCACAAAACCCCCTAAATGAAATATTTTGTGCGGAAGCATAAAAACTTTCATTGACCCATTCGTACTTCCTAAAGGGATCAGCCAAGATATGTCGCCACAAACCCCTTACAATTTATATAAAAAGAAAATCAATAACTCACCCGTGGTCTGATGATGATGACAGAACCTGCATGACCTTACTGGACTTCTCCTTCGAGATCCCAACACCATAAGGCCAATCAGGCGCGTAACGCTCCTGCTCTGACGCGCTGGCCAGTTCAGGACCGCCGTCATACATCACCAAACACTGAAACAATAAATTAAAATATCAAAATAGTGGCTTGGTATATTACTCTATCCTTAACTGATCTGGTTCCCCTTAGCTATGTGCTGGTTTGTGTTAATAAGCACTGGGTTTGCTTGAACTACTAGAAATATAAATACAAAAAATGTAACATACAAGAATTACATAGAATTGTCATTCTCTTCGTGGACTACCCTGAATTGTAAAAATTGTTTCGATTCCCATCGATAATAATTAACTCTTTCTGTTTCATAATCAATGTAATTATAAAAGAAACAAATATTTATATGAAAAAGAATTTAATTTAATTATAAAAGAAACATGGAAATCCCCATATAAATCCCCACTATTACTCAAACATGGAGAAAAACAAATTATAGAAAAAATAATTAATAAAATCTTATTGAAATTAATATTATTATTATTATTATTATTATTATTATTAACAGTTAATAACTGGCGCTGTCAATAATATTTACCCCTCTCTCTCCTCCACACACACTATTTCCCCCCCTGAACTGTGGCGTTCAGTTGCCTCCACAAGGACTGAGGCAGAAGGAGTGAGCACTTTTTTCTTTTCTCTCTCTCCCATCCTTGCTTCGGCTTTATAAAACCTTCAGGGTATGTACCCATACTTTTACTCTTATAATATGCCCCTAAGGTCTACCACCCCAACCGAGGTGAAGTAGCCTATGCAAACAAAGAATCTTAGATTCCCCTGAACCTCCCAATAAATTTAAAAATTTTAACCAATTTTATAGGGAACCAACCATGGTCAGGGTTACAATTGCTGGCCACAGCTGGTTGTCGTCCAGAACCACGATTAGTGTTGGTAAGACAGTAATCGCCCGAAATATGGGGAATCGCAATAATATGACACATTGTGTCTTATGTAGTCCCACTGGAACTACCCTACAACTAACAGGTTATACACATAAATCCATTATAAGACTACCACATATTACAAACATAATAATCATATTATCACTGTTCATAAAGCAGTCTCAATATATCACCATAGTATCACTATGTCCTTTTAACCCCGTAAGGTTGTTACTTCAATATAAAATTTAAACATGATTTCAAAATTCAAAAAATCATCTCAAAAAATGTTAATTCTTTCTTTAGGTTATATAATTAAATTTGTAGACACTTTCCAAGTCCCAATTTTCACTTTTCTAACACTAAGACCTTCTCACTACAGGATAACAATGGATCATCTTATATACCTATGTTATACATAAAAAAATATAACTCCATAATGAGTTAAAATATTAAGTCACAAAAATTCCAAGTTCTATTCTATAATTTCTAGAATAAAATCAATATTCGTGGAAAAAATGCCAATCCGATTTTTTTTTTTTTTTAAATTCCACGAATCAGGGGTCCCCCTCGCCGTTCAACAATAAGATTAAATTTCTACTTGCAACCAATATTGTGGAGTAAGACCATCGTTGCTTTCACTTCCAAATGGCAGTTCCGCCAACCATGGTCCGCCTCCAGAATTCCAAAATCCACGATCAGAGGTGGTGAGTCTGTGATCGCCCGAAAATGGGGGAGAGTCCCTTCTGAAAAAACAATAATATAACAAATTAATACTCATACACTCGCTAAATAAAACAACAATATTATAAGATATACCTAAGATGACCAGTACAATTTTAAATTTGTAGCATTGTGTGTTCCTACTATCTCTCCAGTTACGTTGTTCTGCAACACATAAGAATTTTGCATTTTAATCTCTACTACCTCATACGGTCCTTCATATAAGAGAAAGAACTTCTTAATTTCTTTGTCTTGCGCACTCGATAAGTCATGCCTTTTTACTAATACCATTTGTCCTATATTATACTTAACCCACTTACCTCTTGCGTCGTGTCTACGTTTTCTCTGTTCACCCTTGCTGATTAAGTTTTCGTTAGCCAACCGGATTTTAATGTTTATATCAGTTGTCCTGCTCTCAGGTGGATAGTCGAACAGTTGTTCCAAAATTCTTGGGGGGGGCGTGTTCCTCTTACCAACTCATGGGGTGTATAGCTGGTGGACTCGTGGGTGGTACTGTTTAGCCAAGTTTCTACCTTTCTTACATACAATGGCCATTCACTGTGTTTAGCGTGACAATAGGCTCTGAAGATCCTGCCTATTTCTCTCATCACACGCTCAGCCTAGTTGGACTGGGGATGATACACAGCCATATGCTTCGTGAGGATGCCTTCCCATCCTAAGGTCTGGCGCCATCTTCCACTGATGAACTGCGGCCCATGGTCTGATAAAATTACCTTTGGCTTACCCACGTTAATCATATAATCTTTAGTCACCTTTTCACTCAATACCTTACTGGTAGCTCTTTTCACGCTATACAATTTTACATATTTTGAGAAAGTGTCAAGCAATTCAAATATATAAACTACTCTGCCTCTACCCTTCGGCAATGGTCCAAACAAATCCACAGCAACTAAATCAAAAGGTCTTTCTACCTTAATATAATTTAACTCACCTTCTACTCTGTAGTTAACCACCTTCGACTTTTGACACAAGTCACAACTCCTAAGCAGCTGTCTCACTCGCCTCTCCATATTCCTGAAAATACATGATTCTTTTAAAACATTCACACACTTTTTAGCACCAAAATGACCATATCTTAAATGACAATCCCAAATAATCTTTTCTTCCAACACTGCTGGCACCACTAATCTCCAGTCACGCTCACCCCCTACTACCTTCTTAAACAATAACCCTTTGTAGATTTGAAAATATTGATTGTACTCCAAGTCATCCAACTCCGTCTCTAAACTATGTATTATTTTCCCAGACTTACCATCTGCTCTCTGCATGGTTTTGATATCCTTCAACTCTTCTCCAAAGATTCTGTCTTCTCTGCTAATCTGAAAAATTTCAATTTCTTTTAAATCCCTACCTGTTTTATTATTTTCGCAATCTACTCTGGAAAGAGTGTCGGGTACCTTATTCTCAGTTCCTTTAATATACTCCCACTCGAAGTTGTACTCCTGCAAAACAAGTACCCACCTGGTTAATCGACTGTGAGCAAGTTTACAAGTGTTGAGGAATGACAAAGCTTTATGATCGGTTCGAATAATTGTTTTGTTGCCTAAGATGTAAGTCCTGAACTTGCTGACTGCAAACACAATACTGAGCAATTCTTTCTCCGTTGTGGTATAATTCTTTTCTGCAGGCAATAATGATCGGCTGGCGAACGCAATGGTTAGATGTTCCCTCTCCTCATCCTCCTGATACAGCTCCGCGCCTACTGCTACATTGCTGGCGTCCGTCTGTAAATAAAACATTTTATCAAAATCCGGATGGTTCATCATAATCATATTACTAAATTTTCGTTTTATTTCTTCAAAGGCTCCACACTCCACGTCTCCCCACTTCCATTGCCTGTTCTTCTGCAATACCGCACTTAACTTTGCGGTAATATGCGCGTAGTTCCTTTGAAATTTCCTATAAAAGTTGCACAGCCCAAGAAAACTCTGAAGTTGTTTGATGTTTCGTGGTTCAGGGAAGCGCATAATAGATTCGACCTTGTCCGGGTTGGCGGAAATTCCTTCCGATGTAATAATGAATCCTAGAAAATTAATCTTTGTTTGTAAAAACTTGGACTTGTCCCAATTTACGGTTAATCCTCCCGCTTCTAATTTTTCTAACACATACTTTAAATGTTCTAAATGGTCTTCAAATGTCCGTGACGCTATCAAAATGTCGTCCACATATACTGTGAGAAAATCTAAATCTTTTGCCAAACATTTAATGAAACTAGCTACACTGGTATTTAGCCCAAATGGTAGTCGCTTGAACTGATAATTTTTCCCATTAAATAAAAATGCTGTGTACAGCCTCTTACCTCTGCTAATGGCACTTGCCAATATCCGGCCATCAGATCCAATGATGTCATGAACCTCACTCCACTAAACTTTTGAAATATTTCATTAATGGACTCCGGTGATTCTCTGTCTGGTATGATGATCTGATTTATCTTCCTTGTGTCTAAACACAATCTTACTCCTCCGTCCTTTTTAATTACCACCACTAATGGATTTGAGTAGTGAGATACAGACCTCTCGATGATTCCACCTTCCATCATCTTATCCAACTCCTCTTGCACCGCTCGTCTTTTAGAGTAAGGCACTGGATAGCTCCGCTGCATGAATGGTGTGTGTTCCTTAATCTGTAACATACATTCATAATTTTTTGCCCTTCCTGGAATATCGGCAAACACTCTCTTAAACTGCTCTATTACCTGCCATAACGCTATACGTTGGCCACTCCTTATCACCTCACCCCCACTACAGAATTCATCCGCCCTTATCTCCCATACTGCATTATTAATATTGCTCATTTCATTATCAACATCTTCAAAATACTCACCCTCTCTACAAAAATTTATTTTAGTATCTAAGTTATTCTCAACTACTCGCTTCTGTAACAATTTCACACCAGTTGTTCTAACTTTATTTATCATATTTTCAAAATTAATTTTAACAGACCGATCACCCCCATCTAACTCTAACACCTTCTCTTTAAAATTTATTACAGCTTTATTTCTTTGTAAAAAATCATTTCCCAAAATGATGTCTAAACTTAACCCCTTGACTACCAAAAATGTATTATCAAAATTCATATCTCCAATTGAGAAACTTAAATGTATCTGTTTTGTCACCCTTTTACTACGTACCCCCGTGACTCCTATTACTGTAACCCCTGCTACGGGTAAAACTGGAATATTCTTTTTAAATTCTTTTAACTCACTTAAAATGTTCTCGGCTATTACTGAAATTTCACTTCCTGTATCAACAAGTGATTTAAATTTCCTATTTTCTATTGTTACCTGGATTTCCGTGAGTCCAGCTCTCACCTCCAATGTTGTGTTGCTCTCCTCCTCCAACAAGTCAGCAACGATATCAGTTGTTATTACGTTCGATTGTACGTCTTCTAATGGTCGGACCTCATGTGCTTCCCTGAACAGTGGTCAGGTCCTATTTACCACTGTCAACTTTAGTTTTCCGGCTGTGACCTGTTGTTACTGGTGGTGGGTACCTGGTGTCCCCTTGTTGGTCCCTGGTTGTGATGTTGTGTTCCTCGAGTACTCGGTGCTCCCCTGGTTGTAGGTACGAACTGCTTTGGGTTGTTACTCCTTGGTTCATTTCTTGGCGTTTTGCATTGGTAACAGTGTTGCATGTTGGCACGATTTCCCTTCCTACAACTAGAACAACTCCAATCGCCTGGTTGCTGTAAATCAGTACGATAATTAAATTTATTACCATTATTATTGTAATAAGGCCTTGGCTCATTAAACTCGATGTTATGATTAGGCATATTTTGTTGAATGGGTCGTATACCTATTTCACGGTCATTGATGCTTTGTAGTATATCTAATACTTTTTCAAGCTCATCTAAATTTTCTATTTCTTTGGTCATTAGAGTAACCTGCACCTCTCTTGGTAAGTGCTTACTCACGTATCTAACAAATGACTTAAACGGTATGGGCGGCTCTAAATATTTTGCCTCGTTATAAAGTTTGGTTACATATATCGTAATGTTGTTGTTATTAGGGTTACGTCCCATGAAATTACCCGCTCCCATAATGCGGCTTCTTAAAGTCTCCTGCTCTTCTTCCGTCCAATATTTACCCTTAAATGCTTTTTCAAAAGTGTCATAACAATCCCATTCTAACCTATGAGCCTCAGCCCATATTACTGAATTGCCCTTGAAACATTTGACTATTTTAGTTAATTTCACTTCCCAACTACTACTACTAAAATAATTGTAATCCCGTGTCTGATTTAAAAAACGCATGGGATGTATCACCCTGTTTTCCTGGCTAAAATTTTCTAGTTCTATTTCATTATAGAAATCCCTAGTCACTATCACTCTATCATTAATACTTGAAATATTTTTATTAATTTCCCCCCGTAACTCATTTTTTACACTGGTTAAACTATTAGCAATTACATCATATTTATCATGCACATCCATATTATTTTGTATAGCTAAATCATCAATTTCTTTGATCTTACTTTGTAACAGACTTAATCTACTCTTGGTATTTCTTTCATGTTCTGTTATTGTGTTATCTATAGTTTCGATATTCTTTGTAATATTTACTACATTTGACTCAATTTTCTCTAAGTGACTTTGCAAAACATTTGTTTTCAGTTCTACTTGGTTACTCACTTCAACATTTGTTTTAATCTCTATTTGACTTTCTACAAAAGTTAAACACTTCTGTTCTATTTCTGTATTTTGTGACTCTAACTGGCTTTTAACTGTATCATTAACTGTGTCATAAATTTGATCAATTTTAGTATCCAAATTACTTATTTTATTATTGAATTTCTCATTAACAATTTCTAATGTGGTTTTCTGGATGTTATCACAACGTGTTTCTATTGTGTTAATTCTCTCCTCTAAGTGAAAATTTTGACCTTTAATTTCAGTCTTTAATTCATTAAACTTGATATCAAAACTATTTCTGATTTCATTTTTCTGCTCGTTAAATTGTTTATCAAAATTATCAAATTTGTCATTTAAATTAGTATATTTAATATTAGAATCGCTTTTTTGCTCATCCTACTTTTTGTCTAACTTTAACAATAATTGCATCATTGCATTAATCTCATCTGGTTTATTTTCTGACCTAGTTGAGATGGATGTAGTAACTTTCTCTGTCTCTACAGATACAACAGATGCAAGCGCATTTGCCTCGTCAACATCCATCTCACTAGTCAAATCTACATCAGTTGTACTGATTTCTAATGTTATATTGTCATTAGTACTCATTTTTGCTATTTTATCTAGCTAAAACATATATGTTTATAACCTAGAAATTTGACCTTATTGTACTCACGTGTTTGCATACTTTCGCACTCTTACCTCAGGTAATCACTCCACATTCTGGTAAGTATACTCCACATAAAATTAGGTTTTATGTAGAGTCCCTGTTCGGGCGCCATTTGTAACTTTCTACTTTTATTGTTTAATTAGTTACATTTATTTTGTGTGTACTATTAATAATTACTTTCACTTTTAAAATCGGACGCTATGTTGTCAGATTGTGCAACATCATACAAGCTTACATTTAGGGCCAGAATTCGGGTAACACGAACCAGGGTTGTGGAATATATTACCTGAAATAATCGTACTCAAGATAAAATGTACCAGTGACCTTCTATTTTTAAGATGACTCTAAATACATATTGAAAAACTGACTCTAGCTGTACCAAACATGTACATATTACGCCATGAGGCGTTTAGCAAACATCAAACCCTTAGAACATTTTAACCCTCCAAAATAAACAGTTGTTACCACTATTGTATAATGAACATGATAAACAATACAATAAATAATATCTGCACAACCCAGCACTTGTTAAATGATTTTGTTCACTCACTCCCTCTCTCTCTCTCTCTCTCTCTCTCTCTCTCTCTCTCTCTCTCTCTCTCTCTCTCTCATTCTCTGGTACAAATTTTTAGTTGTTGTACGAGCTCGTTTTGTGAATTTAAATGCAAAATTTGGTCATTTGAAAATTTTGTAATTATGAATTTACTGTAAGGTATAAATATCGGTCAGCTGATACTCAGCTGCCGGTTTTTTGGGTAGGTCTCACCGTACTGCTTAGATCAGTCCACCATGCTAAAATCTGTTGTTTTACATCGTCTTTGGGCCCACACCGTAGTGTCGCCCCTCGGATAACACTTTGGCCGATTTAGCCGCACGTAATTGCTGATCCCTTGGCCGATGACACCTACTCAATGATCCGGTTACCGCACCAACATTTCCGATATTTTGAAATAGTTATTTAACCACTTTTGGTGGTGTAAAAGTTAAAATTCACACTTGGTGAACCTCTTGCCGGCCGGCTGCGTTTACAATCCAGAAGGAAATGACACAGAGTCTTTGTTAAGCATTGCGTAGGTGGGGCAAAACCTACGTCACCAGGCTTTTTTTGCTGTTTACAGTCTCGAGTTGTTTACAGAAAATGTGCATTCCTTCCACTGACATTATCAGGGCTAGTCACTTTATCTCTATCTGTGACATACGTTTTTTGCTGTGTTTGCCGTTTCACAATGAAAACGATCGAAATCCTGTCAATTCTCATCTGCGTTTTATAAAATAATTATATAGTCCACTCACCAAAACTTTACAGGGATTATGAAATATTTAAATAATTATTACCAAATAATTGTTAAAAATAAATGAATACAATAATTATGGTCTTTTGTACCATGTTTTTATAAATTTAGTATTGTACCAGAATTGTACCATCACAAAACCCCCTAAATGAAATATTTTGTGCGGAAGCATAAAAACTTTCATTGACCCATTCGTACTTCCTAAAGGGATCAGCCAAGATATGTCGCCACAAACCCCTTACAATTTATATAAAAAGAAAATCAATAACTCACCCGTGGTCTGATGATGATGACAGAACCTGCATGACCTTACTGGACTTCTCCTTCGAGATCCCAACACCATAAGGCCAATCAGGCGCGTAACGCTCCTGCTCTGACGCGCTGGCCAGTTCAGGACCGCCGTCATACATCACCAAACACTGAAACAATAAATTAAAATATCAAAATAGTGGCTTGGTATATTACTCTATCCTTAACTGATCTGGTTCCCCTTAGCTATGTGCTGGTTTGTGTTAATAAGCACTGGGTTTGCTTGAACTACTAGAAATATAAATACAAAAAATGTAACATACAAGAATTACATAGAATTGTCATTCTCTTCGTGGACTACCCTGAATTGTAAAAATTGTTTCGATTCCCATCGATAATAATTAACTCTTTCTGTTTCATAATCAATGTAATTATAAAAGAAACAAATATTTATATGAAAAAGAATTTAATTTAATTATAAAAGAAACATGGAAATCCCCATATAAATCCCCACTATTACTCAAACATGGAGAAAAACAAATTATAGAAAAAATAATTAATAAAATCTTATTGAAATTAATATTATTATTATTATTATTATTATTATTATTAACAGTTAATAACTGGCGCTGTCAATAATATTTACCCCTCTCTCTCCTCCACACACACTATTTCCCCCCCTGAACTGTGGCGTTCAGTTGCCTCCACAAGGACTGAGGCAGAAGGAGTGAGCACTTTTTTCTTTTCTCTCTCTCCCATCCTTGCTTCGGCTTTATAAAACCTTCAGGGTATGTACCCATACTTTTACTCTTATAATATGCCCCTAAGGTCTACCACCCCAACCGAGGTGAAGTAGCCTATGCAAACAAAGAATCTTAGATTCCCCTGAACCTCCCAATAAATTTAAAAATTTTAACCAATTTTATAGGGAACCAACCATGGTCAGGGTTACAATTGCTGGCCACAGCTGGTTGTCGTCCAGAACCACGATTAGTGTTGGTAAGACAGTAATCGCCCGAAATATGGGGAATCGCAATAATATGACACATTGTGTCTTATGTAGTCCCACTGGAACTACCCTACAACTAACAGGTTATACACATAAATCCATTATAAGACTACCACATATTACAAACATAATAATCATATTATCACTGTTCATAAAGCAGTCTCAATATATCACCATAGTATCACTATGTCCTTTTAACCCCGTAAGGTTGTTACTTCAATATAAAATTTAAACATGATTTCAAAATTCAAAAAATCATCTCAAAAAATGTTAATTCTTTCTTTAGGTTATATAATTAAATTTGTAGACACTTTCCAAGTCCCAATTTTCACTTTTCTAACACTAAGACCTTCTCACTACAGGATAACAATGGATCATCTTATATACCTATGTTATACATAAAAAAATATAACTCCTTAATGAGTTAAAATATTAAGTCACAAAAATTCCAAGTTCTATTCTATAATTTCTAGAATAAAATCAATATTCGTGGAAAAAATGCCAATCCGATTTTTTTTTTTTTTAAATTCCACGAATTATGGGTCCCCCTCCCCGTTCAACAATAAGATTAAATTTCTACTTGCAACCAATTTTGTGGAGTTAGACCATCGTTGCTTTCACCTCCAAATGGCAGTTCCGCCAACCATGGTCCGCCTCCAGAATTCCAAAATCCACGATCAGAGGTGGTGAGTCTGTGATCGCCCGAAAATGGGGGAGAGTCCCTTCTGAAAAAACAATAATATAACAAATTAATACTCATACACTCGCTAAATAAAACAACAATATTATAAGATATACCTAAGATGACCAGTACAATTTTATTATTTGTAGCATTGTGTGTTCCTACTATCTCTCCAGTTACGTTGTTCTGCAACACATAAGAATTTTGCATTTTAATCTCTACTACCTCATACGGTCCTTCATATAAGAGAAAGAACTTCTTAATTTCTTTGTCTTACGCACTCGATAAGTCATGCCTTTTTACTAATACCATTTGTCCTATATTATACTTAACCCACTTACCTCTTGCGTCGTGTCTACATTTTCTCTGTTCACCCTTGCTGATTAAGTTTTCGTTAGCCAACCGGATTTTAATGTTTATATCAGTTGTCCTGCTCTCAGGTGGATAGTCGAACAGTTGTTCCAAAATTCTTGGAGGGCGTGTTCCTCTTACTAACTCATGGGGTGTATAGCCGGTGGACTGGTGGGTGGTACTGTTTAGCCAAGTTTCTACCTTTCTTACATACAATGGCCATTCGCTGTGTTTAGCGTGACAATAGGCTCTGAAGATCCTGCCTATTTCTCTCATTACACGCTCAGCCTGGTTGGACTGGGGATGATACACAGCCGTATGCTTCGTGAGGATGCCTTCCTATCCTAAGGTCTGGCGCCATCTTCCACTGATGAACTGCAGCCCATGGTCTGATAAAATTACCTTTGGCTTACCCACGTTAATCATATAATCTTTCGTCACCTTTTCACTCAATACCTTACTGGTAGCTCTTTTCACGCTATACAATTTTACATATTTTGAGAAAGTGTCAAGCAATACAAATATATAAACTACTCTGCCTCACCCTTCGGCAATGGTCCAAACAAATCCACAGCAACTAAATCAAAAGGTCTTTCTACCTTAATATAATTTAACTCACCTTCTACTCTGTAGTTAACCACCTTCGACTTTTGACACAAGTCACAACTCCTAAGCAGCTGTCTCACTCGCCTCTCCATATTCCTGAAAATACATGATTCTTTTAAAACATTCACACACTTTTATGCACCAAAATGACCATATCTTAAATGACAATCCCAAATAATCTTTTCTTCCAACACTGCTGGCACCACTAATCTCCAGTCACGCTCACCCCCTACTACCTTCTTAAACAATAACCCTTTGTAGATTTGAAAATATTGATTGTACTCCAAGTCATCCAACTCCGTCTCTAAACTATGTATTATTTTCCCAGACTTACCATCTGCTCTCTGCATGGTTTTGATATCCTTCAACTCTTCTCCAAAGATTCTGTCTTCTCTGCTAATCTGAAAAATTTCAATTTCTTTTAAATCCCTACCTGTTTTATTATTTTCGCAATCTACTCTGGAAAGAGTGTCGGGTACCTTATTCTCGGTTCCTTTAATATACTCCCACTCGAAGTTGTACTCCTGCAAAACAAGTACCCACCTAGTTAATCGACTGTGAGCAAGTTTACAAGTGTTGAGGAATGACAAAGCTTTATGATCGGTTCGAATAATTGTTTTGTTGCCTAAGATGTAAGTCCTGAACTTGCTGACTGCAAACACAATACTGAGCAATTCTTTCTCCGTTGTGGTATAATTCTTTTCTGCAGGCAATAATGATCGGCTGGCGAACGCAATGGTTAGATGTTCCCTCTCCTCATCCTCCTGATACAGCTCCGCGCCTACTGCTACATTGCTGGCGTCCGTCTGTAAATAAAACATTTTATCAAAATCCGGATGGTTCATCATAATCATATTACTAAATTTTCGTTTTATTTCTTCAAAGGCTCCACACTCCACGTCTCCCCACTTCCATTGCCTGTTCTTCTGCAATACCGCACTTAACTTTGCGGTAATATGCGCGTAGTTCCTTTGAAATTTCCTATAAAAGTTGCACAGCCCAAGAAAACTCTGAAGTTGTTTGATGTTTCGTGGTTCAGGGAAGCGCATAATAGATTCGACCTTGTCCGGGTTGGCGGAAATTCCTTCCGATGTAATAATGAATCCTAGAAAATTAATCTTTGTTTGTAAAAACTTGGACTTGTCCCAATTTACGGTTAATCCTCCCGCTTCTAATTTTTCTAACACATACTTTAAATGTTCTAAATGGTCTTCAAATGTCCGTGATGCTATCAAAATGTCGTCCACATATACTGTGAGAAAATCTAAATCTTTTGCCAAACATTTAATGAAACTAGCTACACTGGTATTTAGCCCAAATGGTAGTCGCTTGAACTGATAATTTTTCCCATTAAATAAAAATGCTGTGTACAGCCTACTTACCTCTGCTAATGGCACTTGCCAATATCCGGCCGTCAGATCCAATGATGTCATGAACCTCACTCCACTAAACTTTTGAAATATTTCATTAATGGACTCCGGTGATTCTCTGTCTGGTATGATGATCTGATTTATCTTCCTTGTGTCTAAACACAATCTTACTCCTCCGTCCTTTTTAATTACCACCACTAATGGATTTGAGTAGTGAGATACTGACCTCTCGATGATTCCACCTTCCATCATCTTATCCAACTCCTCTTGCACCGCTCGTCTTTTAGAGTAAGGCACTGGATAGCTCCGCTGCATGAATGGTGTGTGTTCCTTAATCTGTAACATACATTCATAATTTTTTGCCCTTCCTGGAATATCAGCAAACACTCTCTTAAACTGCTCTATTACCTGCCATAACGCTATACGTTGGCCACTCCTTATCACCTCACCCCCACTACAGAATTCATCCGCCCTTATCTCCCATACTGCATTATTAATATTGCTCATTTCATTATCAACATCTTCAAAATACTCACCCTCTCTACAAAAATTTATTTTAGTATCTAAGTTATTCTCAACTACTCGCTTCTGTAACAATTTCACACCAGTTGTTCTAACTTTATTTATCACATTTTCAAAATTAATTTTAACAGACCGATCACCCCCATCTAACTCTAACACCTTCTCTTTAAAATTTATTACAGCTTTATTTCTTTGTAAAAAATCATTTCCCAAAATGATGTCTAAACTTAACCCCTTGACTACCAAAAATGTATTATCAAAATTCATATCTCCAATTGAGAAACTTAAATGTATCTGTTTTGTCACCCTTTTACTACGTACCCCCGTGACTCCTATTACTGTAACCCCTGCTACGGGTAAAACTGGAATATTCTTTTTAAATTCTTATAACTCACTTAAAATGTTCTCGGCTATTACTGAAATTTCACTTCCTGTATCAACAAGTGTTTTAAATTTCCTATTTTCTATTGTTACCTGGATTTCCGTGAGTCCAGCTCTCACCTCCAATGTTGTGTTGCTCTCCTCCTCCAACAAGTCAGCAACGATATCAGTTGTTATTACGTTCGATTGTACGTCTTCTAATGGTCGGACCTCATGTGCTTCCCTGAACAGTGGTCAGGTCCTATTTACCACTGTCGACTTTAGTTTTCTGGCTGTGACCTGTTGTTACTGGTGGTGGGTACCTGGTGTCCCCTTGTTGGTCCCTGGTTGTGATGTTGTGTTCCTCGGGTACTTGGTGCTCCCCTGGTTGTAGGTACGAACTGCTTTGGGTTGTTACTCCTTGGTTCATTTCTTGGCGTTTTGCATTGGTAACAGTGTTGCATGTTGGCACGATTTCCCTTCCTACAACTAGAACAACTCCAATCGCCTGGTTGCTGTAAATCAGTACGATAATTAAATTTATTACCATTATTATTGTAATAAGGCCTTGGCCGATTAAACTCGATGTTATGATTAGGCATATTTTGTTGAATGGGTCGTCTACCTATTTCACGGTCATTGATGCTTTGTAGTATATCTAATACTTTTTCAAGCTCATCTAAATTTTCTATTTCTTTGGTCATTAGAGTAACCTGCACCTCTCTTGGTTAGTGCTTACTCACGTATCTAACAAATGACTTAAACGGTATGGGCGGCTCTAAATATTTTGCCTCGTTATAAAGTTTGGTTACATATATCGTAATGTTGTTGTTATTAGGGTTACGTCCCATGAAATTACCCGCTCCCATAATGCGGCTTCTTAAAGTCTCCTGCTCTTCTTCCGTCCAATATTTACCCTTAAATGCTTTTTCAAAAGTGTCATAACAATCCAATTCTAACCTATGAGCCTCAGCCCATATTACTGAATTGCCCTTGAAACATTTGACTACTTTAGTTAATTTCACTTCCCAACTACTACTACTAAAATAATTGTAATCCCGTGTCTGTTTTAAAAAACGCATGGGATGTATCACCCTGTTTTCCTGGCTAAAATTTTCTAGTTCTATTTCATTATAGAAATCCCTAGTCACTAAATATCACTATAATATTGTCGACTCGGAACACTAAGTTTTTTATAAGTAAAAACGTAAAGTTTTACCTTACAGCCTAAACCGGCTTTCACCTATAGAAGGCTTCATCAGAGGCTGTCGTTAGTAGCGCTGCTCGTCTTGTTGTTGGTGCCGAGATAGTGTTTCGAAAGATTGAAGCTGTGTGTGTGTGGTGAGATGTGTTCGAATAATGCGTGCGATTTGAATTGTGTCTGTTCGTTTAGGATGTCGTTTTTATTTGTTTTTGTGTGTTTGTATATTTCTAATTGTTCTAGAGTGTCTAGTTTTCGGCCTTTTGTGTGTACGTGTAGTATGTTCATGTTATTGTCGATGTTTTTATATGTTTGGTTTGCTTCAATGAGGTGGTTTGCGAAGGTAGATTCTGTAGTGGTGTGGAGTGCTTTTGTGTGTTCAATGTATCTCCGTTTGAAGCTACGTCCTGTCTGGCCTATGTAGAATTTACTGCAATTTGAACAATTTAGTTTATATACACCGGGTAGATCGAATTTGTTTTGTGCTTTGGGCATGCGTTTTGATAGTGTGTGTTCTGTTTTGTTAGTAGTTTTGTAATACATCACACAAATGAATGGACAAAAAAACAAATACATAACATACAGACAAAACACGACAGAAAAATAAAAAACCTGACACCAATCAAAACAGATATAATTCCCTCGCACAAATTCTACCCACGTACAGTAAACCTCACGAACGTCACACTCACAAAAAACGAACAAACACTCCTTGATAAAGGCCTAAAACATAACATACATTACAAACATAACAACCAAACACTAACAAAGCTCATAATTGACACAGAAACAAATATACAAAACACAGCACATCAAGACACATTAAGACATAATATAAACAACACAATAGGAGTACATAAGACACCAGACAACAACAACCACAACTCAGAAATACACACAGCCATCAAACTGAGGGAAAAGGCACACAAACACAACATCACATTTGTAAAAGCTGACAAAGGCAACACGACTGTAATTATCCCCACAGACAACCTACACAAAAAAGTACAAGACTTCATAGAACAGAACAACATCACAGAACTAAAACACGACCCCACCGACAGATACCAAAACTCAGTAAAACAAATAGTCAACAAAGCCAAACACATTATGACACATAAACAAAAGCCCTACATGAAACAAATCCGACCATCAGCACCTACACTCCAAGCGCTTCCCAAAATCCATAAAGAAGACATTCCGATCCGCCCCATTATCAACTACCGTAATGCCCCTGCACACAAACTGGCAAAATATCTAGACAAAATTATTAGACAACACACACAAATAGACAACAACATTGCAGTAAAAAACAACACTGACCTAGTAACAAAAATAAAAGACATACACATCCCCCATAACGCCACATTAGCCTCCTTTGACATTAAAAACCTGTACACAAACATCCCCATCTCTGAAACAATCACCATCCTACAAAACAAACTCAAACAGAACAACACACCAGACGAACTTATCAATGAAATAACAGAAACTCTGAACATTATCACAAAACAAAACTACTTTACTTATAACAATAAATACTACACACAGAACGATGGCCTACCCATGGGCTCCCCCATATCCAGCATTCTAGCAGAAGTCTTCCTCCAACACTTAGAAAAAACAAAAATACTCACAAACAATGACAGACACTCACATAAAATACTATATTGGCACAGATACGTTGATGATATTCTAATACTATACAGGGGAAACAAAAGACAATGTGAACAGTTACTAACGCACATAAACAAAATACATAAAAACATAACCTTCACTGCCGAATACGAACACAACAATACCATAAACTTCTTAGACCTCTCCATCACAAAACTAGAACACAGGCACAAATTCAGTATATACAGAAAACCAACTACAACTGACACACTAATACACAACACCTCCAATCACCCAATACAACACAAACTAGCTGCTTTTAGAACCATGATACATAGACTTAACAACATCCCCTTAGATGAAATAGACTACAAAGACGAACTAAACACGATAAAATATCTACCAGAATCTAACAGTTATGACAGAACAATAGTCAGTAAACTCCTACACAAAACACAAAACAAACAACAGACAAAGACAGAAAACAACAAATTCATAACACTAACATACATCAACAAACAAACAGAAAAAATTGCCCACAAATTCAAAACAGCAGGATACAGAATCGCTTACAAAACTACTAACAAAACAGAACACACACTATCAAAACGCATGCCCAAAGCACAAAACAAATTCGATCTACCCGGTGTATATAAACTAAATTGTTTAAATTGCAGTAAATTCTACATAGGCCAGATAGGACGTAGCTTCAAACAGAGATACATTGAACACACAAAAGCACTCCACACCACTACAGAATCTACCTTCGCAAACCACCTCATTGAAGCAAACCACACATATAAAAACATCGACAATAACATGAACATACTACACGTACACACAAAAGGCCAAAAACTAGACACTCTAGAACAATTAGAAATATACAAACACACAAAAACAAATAAACACGACATCCTAAACGAACAGACACAATTCAAATCGCACGCATTATTCGAACACATCTCACCACACACACACAGCTTCAATCTTTCGAAACACTATCTCGGCACCAACAACAAGACGAGCAGCGCTACTAACGACAGCCTCTGATGAAGCCTTCTATAGGTGAAAGCCGGTTTAGGCTGTAAGGTAAAACTTTACGTTTTTACTTATAAAAAACTTAGTGTTCCGAGTCGTCAATATTATAGTGATATTTAGTTAAGTAACGGACACGTCATGGACAACGAAACCCTAGTCACTATCACTCTATCATTAATACTTGAAATATTTTTATTAATTTCCCCCCGTAACTCATTTTTTACACTGGTTAAACTATTAGCAATTACATCATATTTATCATGCACATCCATATTATTTTGTATAGCTAAATCATCAATTTCTTTGATCTTACTTTGTAACAGACTTAATCTACTCTTGGTATTTCTTTCATGTTCTGTTATTGTGTTATCTATAGTTTCGATATTCTTTGTAATATTTACTACATTTGACTCAATTTTCTCTAAGTGACTTTGCAAAACATTTGTTTTCAGTTCTACTTGGTTACTCACTTCAACATTTGTTTTAATCTCTATTTGACTTTCTACAAAAGTTAAACACTTCTGTTCTATTTCTGTATTTTGTGACTCTAACTGGCTTTTAACTGTATCATTAACTGTGTCATAAATTTGATCAATTTTAGTATCCAAATTACTTATTTTATTATTGAATTTCTCATTAACAATTTCTAATGTGGTTTTCTGGATGTTATCACAACGTGTTTCTATTGTGTTAATTCTCTCCTCTAAGTGAAAATTTTGACCTTTAATTTCAGTCTTTAATTCATTAAACTTGATATCAAAACTATTTCTGATTTCATTTTTCTGCTCGTTAAATTGTTTATCAAAATTATCAAATTTGTCATTTAAATTAGTATATTTAATATTAGAATCGCTTTTTTGCTCATCTAACTTTTTGTCTAACTTTAACAATAATTGCATCATTGCATTAATCTCATCTGGTTTATTTTCTGACCTAGTTGAGATGGATGTAGTAACTTTCTCTGTCTCTACAGATACAACAGATGCAAGCGCATTTGCCTCGTCAATCTGACTAATTTGGGTTGGTTGAACATCCATCTCACTAGTCAAATCTACATCAGTTGTACTGATTTCTAATGTTATATTGTCATTAGTACTCATTTTTGCTATTTTATCTAGCTAAAACATATATGTTTATAACCTAGAAATTTGACCTTATTGTACTCACGTGTTTGCATACTTTCGCACTCTTACCTCAGGTAATCATTCCACATTCTGGTAAGTATACTCCACATAAAATTAGGTTTTATGTAGAGTCCCTGTTCGGGCGCCATTTGTAACTTTCTACTTTTATTGTTTAATTAGTTACATTTATTTTGTGTGTACTATTAATAATTACTTTCACTTTTAAAATCGGACGCCATGTTGTCAGATTGTGCAACATCATACAAGCTTACATTTAGGGTCAGAATTCGGGTAACACGAACCAGGGTTGTGGAATATATTACCTGAAATAATCGTACTCAAGATAAAATGTACCAGTGACCTTTTATTTTTAAGATGACTCTAAATACATATTGTAAAACTGACTCTAGCTGTACCAAACACGTACATATTACGCCATGGGGCGTTTAGCAAACATCAAACCCTTAGAACATTTTAACCCTCCAAAATAAACAGTTGTTACCACTATTGTATAATGAACATGATAAACAATACAATAAATAATATCTGCACAACCCAGCACTTGTTAAATGATTTTGTTCACGCTCTCTCTCTCTCTCTCTCTCTCTCTCTCTCTCTCTCTCTCTCTCTCTCTCTCTCTCTCTCTCTCTCTCTCTCTCTCTCTCTCTCTCTCTCTCATTCTCTGGTACAAATTTTTAGTTGTTGTACGAGCTCGTTTTGTGAATTTAAATGCAAAATTTGGTCATTTTAAAATTTTGTAATTATGAATTTACTGTAAGGTATAAATATCGGTCAGCTGATACTCAGCTGCCGGTTTTTTGGGTAGGTCTCACCGTACTGCTTAGATCAGTCCACCGTGCTAAAATCTGTTGTTTTACATCGTCTTCGGGCCCACACCGTAGTGTCCCCCCTCGGATAACACTTTGGCCGATTTAGCCGCACGTAATTGCCGATCCCTTGGCCGATGACACCTACTCAATGATCCGGTTACCGCATCAACATTTCCGATATTTTGAAATAGTTATTTAACCACTTTTGGTGGTGTAAAAGTTAAAATTCACACTTGGTGAACCTCTTGCCAGCCGGCTGCGTTCACAATCCAGAAGGAAATGACACAGAGTCTTTGTTAAGCATTGCGTAGGTGGGGCAAAACCTACGTCACCAGGCTTTTTTTTGCTGTTTACAGTCTCGAGTTGTTTACAGAAAATGTGCATTCCTTCCACTGACGTCATCAGGGCTAGTCACTTTATCTCTATCTGTGACATACATTTTTTGCTGTGTTTGCCGTTTCACAATGAAAACGATCGAAATCCTGTCAATTCTCATCTGCGTTTTATAAAATAATTATATAGTCCACTCACCAAAACTTTACAGGGATTATGAAATATTTAAATAATTATTACCAAATAATTGTTAAAAATAAATGAATACAATAATTATGGTCTTTTGTACCATGTTTTTATAAATTTAGTATTGTACCAGAATTGTACCATCACAGTACTGAACAATCTAATAAATACTCTACTTAATGTAACTGAATACAGTTATAAAGAAGACTTTAGAAAATCAGCTTTTATGATATAGTTTGCAACCATGTCAAACAGATTTGCATCATGCATCAACTGATGAAAACTCAGGAAACATACATTAACTGATGTGCACATATTCTATATGAATATTATTTTACTTAATGTTGACTTAATCTCATCTATCTTAATGAAACCAGAAATATACGAAGGAAATAAGAACGTTACAATATTTTCCTTATTGCATTTTTTCTGGCAGTTTTTCCTTTTAATTCCATGCAATCATATGAAAAATACATTAATATGGACTGGTACTGTAATATGTTCACCCTTGTATGTATTTCACACACTTAGAATTTTACACTACTGTGAGACAATTATATATGTTTTTTCTTAATGTTTATTAAATACAAACACAGTATCCTTATAAGTAATTAACTAAAAAATACATACATATAAATGAATAATAATTTTTTTTTCCAGTTGTATACAATTATAGAGTCAAATGGTTCAGATGCTAACATTCAATTTATTTAAATTGAAATGAAAATATTTTATTTAATTTTTACTTGTATTAAACCACTGAAGATAGAGTATAAGTTCTAATGAAACACATGTCTGGTGTATAACTTCAGTACTTTCAAAAAACCTTTAAGAGTGACATACCTGCAAGAAACTCATTAATGATTATAATAACATGTTGATATATATATATAATACAAAATTAAATTATGATTATGATTATGAAGTAAACATTACTTAATTATTTAATTACTATTATATAATGTATAGCCTGTAGATAACTGTGTGTGTGTGTGTGTGTGTGTGTGTGTGTGTGTGTGTGTGTGTGTGTGTGTGTGTGTGTGTGTGTGTGTGTGTGTGTGTGTGTGTGTGTGTGTGTGTGTGTGTGTGTGTGTGTGTGTGTGTGTGTGTGTGTGTGTGTGTGTGTGTGTGTGTGTGTGTGTGTGTGTGTGTGTGTGTGTGTTGTACACTGTATGATATATATATAGTGTGTGTTACATGTATTTATATTACTCTTAAATTATGAAATACACGAAAATTAAAAATTTTGAAGTTATAAATAATAATACTATTCAATTAAGATCTATAAAATAGAACTAAAAATTCTATAAAATTAATTCTATTCTACAAAAAAAAACTTAAAATGGTGAAAATATAACTAGTAAACTGATAACCTCAGAACGAGAAAATTCAAAGATTATGAAAACTTAAAATTTAGAAATTTCCAAAGTTAAAAAACTTTAGTCTACAGAATAATTTGTTTTTGATCATTCAGTTCCTTTACTTCCCTTTACTTATGAAAATATTCTACCAAAATAAAGTAATATAATATTGACATAAGTGAATATATATAAATAATTATCATTTTAAACACATACCTGTTGTTTAATATTACAACAGAACGGCCAGCACAGGTGTTCTGCTACATGACCAGCTGGTCGCAGAAGAGGCCAGGAGCAGGAAAGTTCACACCAGAGAACATTGATTCATCACTCTGTACACACATCATCTATGCCTTTGGTACTCTGAAAGACCATAAACTGACTGAAGCTGAAGAAAAGGATGGTGAAAGCTATGAAAGAGTGATAGCACTCAGAGAGAAGAATCCTAATCTGAAGGTTAGTAATGAATCTAGTATAAAAAAAATAAAGTACATAAAGGTACCAGTAATGCATGTTTAAAATTCTAGACCTATCTTGGAACTAGCAACTACTGTCAAATCCTCTGTTAAGTCTACTAGTAATAATTTTACTGAAAATGTTTTACAGAAATGATAGCAAAGAGCTAGTTTACAGTTATTTTAAATTACGCCTATCTTCTCTTTTGTATATTAAGACTTTACCTTGCTCTCTATTCTAAGGGGTGTCTTTAATCTGATCCTTTTAACGAAAAGCCTGTTTGGTATTTTCACATTTCAGTTGTCATTAATCTATCATTGTTATTTTGTAGCCTGTTTATATATGTTTGTAAATGTGTTGGCTAAAAACTATGTTGGCCTGACTATCAAATTAGTAATCACATAAACATGGTGAAACAAATGGTCAGCACCCATTATTAGAAGTCCTTTAATTTGTTTGAAATATTTTATTATATGCAAAAGTTACATTCATATATGTATTACTTTTTCATATTTTATAATCATCACCCACATATAGGTACTTATTATATCATTGCACCAGTTTTTGTAGTCCCTCATTGAAAACAACTGTTATCAAGGCACCCAGTCAAGAGTTAACACCACTAATGAGATCCTCATTTGGTTCAAAGTCCTGGATAACATCAGATCTCTGTCTTGATGACATTATGGCAGCTGCTGACAATCATCTCTTAGCCCTTGTAAGCCTTTTGAATACACAAAGAGCATCTGCCCTACACAATATTCTGGTCCATCACATCAATGATCTGGCACCTCTTATTGCACTTTGATTCAATGGTAATTCTTTGCGATGAATGTCATCCACTCAGAACATGTCCCACATGGTCTCCAGCAACATCTGAATCAGTTTTCTGGATGTTGTCCGGCAATTCAGAATACAATTGTGATGAATGTAGATGATGGGATACAGGCCTGTCGCTAGAGATTTTGTCCCCAGGTGCAGACATATCTTCACCATCCCCCTCCTTTATAAAGCACTTCAATACATGTTTTTTATTGAAGATTGATTTAAACATGGTATAATATCAATCCTTAGGCGCCCACGCTTTTATTATCAGTGATACTTAATGTTACAAAAATGTTTGATTAATAAACGTTATTTTCATTTGTTGTTAATGTATTTGGTATAAGATAAATTATTTTATCCTTTTTAGTACATTGATCATTTTGTTAATTTTAAATAAAAGCGTTTTTTTGTAATTTTTTTTACTTTTTTTTATTTCACACTTTTTGTCAAATTTTATAGATAAATTACATAATGAAAAGAGAATGATACATAAACAATAAACAATTATTTATGAAATAGATAAATAGATAATTAAATTGCTTTTTATTGTATAAAATATACATAATTAAATGATCACAGTAATTTTACAATTGCATTCGTACATTGCAGTGTATTAACAACACAGTAGTATTTAGAAGATTAAATACACATTAATATAATTACAATAGTTCAAAATATATTTATAATTATAAAATATTCATTATTCATTAAATATTTTGTACACAGTTTGATAGTAAAAGTAAATTTTAGCTAATTTGAGTTTACAAGTAAAATTGTAAGTTTATTGTAAATTTATTATTTAACTTAAAACAAGGTTAATTACCTTTTGTCGCGCTTCTTAAAATCCAAATACTGGATTACTTGAGTTTCGACAACTAATGTGTCATCATCAGATCCTCATGAATATAGTTAAAACTACATTTGTTTGATGTTTACACATCTCGTCGAACAATAAAAACAACACATACATAGCACAAAAATATTAAATAATTTAGCACACAGTAAAAACAAAATAAAACAGAATGAAATGCAATACACACGGCCGCCGCGAACCTGCACAGGAACACGTTACACAGTAAAACTAATCGATACCGACTTGACCTTCGATTAACTTTATCGATCTGACATAGCTAATTTCTCGTTCATATTATTGACTCTATTGAATAAAATATTATTTTTATGTATTGATTTTTCATTTAGGATGTGATCGTAATTCTCTTTAGTGGCTTTATATATCTCAAACCATTCGAGAGTGTCCAGTTTAAGTGATTTCTTGCATTTATGTAATATGTCCAAACTCTCACTAATACTTTTTATGTTGTGATCTTGTAAACTTAAATGTTCAGCAAATGTAGATCTTCTTATATTTGACTTAGAGTTTGGGATGTGTTCTTTATAACGCAATTTGAACGAACGACCCATTTGTCCTATGTAGAATTGTGAACAATTAAGCCTGTATACACCAGTACCGTCATATTCAGCGAAAGATTTATTTTTGTTTTTAAACTTAAGTTTGTTCTCGAGCTTATTATTTGTTTTTGAAGCCAATACAATATTTTGTTTTTTCAATTGGTTTTTTAAGGTATGATGTAACATCTCACCATACTCTATTGCAATATATTTTACTTTTTCTTTAGGCACGTCAATATTTATTGGTCTGTTTTGTTTCTTATTTATTATTTTATCTATTATGTTACTTTTATATCCATTGGGTGTCGCTAAGTGTTTAATAATGTCAACTTCGTTTTTATAGTCTTCTGTGGAGAGGGGCAACGACAGCAATCTATGTATCATGCTATTGAAAAATGCCATTTTGTGTGAAAAAGGGTGATAAGATGAGGCATGAATAGCATGATCTATAGTTGTCGGTTTTCTATAAATATTAAAGTTAATTTTGTTATCAACTTTTGTTAAAGTCAAATCTAAGAAATTTATTTTATTATTCTTTTCCGTTTCTAATGTAAATTCCAAACTGTTTGTTATGGTATTCAAATATTTATTAAGCAGCTCTAATTGTCTGCAATTGGCTTTATAGATCACTATCGTGTCATCCACATACTTTAAAAATTCTTGAAATTTTAAAAGAGAAAAATTCAAAGTGAAATGTTTTGTACAAAGTAAAATTACTTACCGTTATTTGTAATCACATAGACAGTTTTAACATTGAAAATGTTTATAAGGACGTGTCGCACATTTGCGCGTGATCGAAAATGGGAACCGGTGAGTTTCCATAGATACTACTTCTTTGTTGTCAATAACGTAGTACACATATAAAACTTCGCTTATGAATGCGACTACATTTAACTTATAATCTGTACATCGGTAAATGTATGTATGTATGTTTTTTCATAATATTGTATTGTCACGTGAATCAAGTGTGTATGCAAAATTTCAAGTCGCTATCACATCGGGAAGTATGGGAAAATTCGATTTGAAAAATCCACTTTAGACCGACGGGGAAAGCAAGTTAAATAAAAGCATTTAATGATCGTGGTTACTACTGTGTATGTGCTGTGTTGCTATGGCATCCAGTTTGTGTATATCACTGAATTGGATGTTAATTTTTGAATAGCCCTCATTAATAAAAATAAATGATTAAAGGGTTAATTCTTGACCATTGATTTACTGTGCATTGTGTGTGTGTGTGTGTGTGTGTGTGTGTGTGTGTGTGTGTGTGTGTGTGTGTGTGTGTGTGTGTGTGTGTGTGTGTGTGTGTGTGTGTGTGTGTGTGTGTGTGTGTGTGTGTGTGTGTGTGTGTGTGTGTGTGTGTGTGTGTGTGTGTGTGTGTGTGTGTGTGTGTGTGTGTGTGTGTGTGTTGCATAGTTTTACCCCATAATTCAAACATTTAGTTTAATTGTATTAGATTATTGAAATGACAATTCTTTTTTGGTTACAGATTTTGCTTGCAATTGGTGGTTGGGCATTTGGTTCAACCCCTTTCAAAGAACTGACCGGCAATGTTTTCCGAATGAACCAGTTTGTCTATGAAGCTATCGAGTTCCTTAGAGAATACAAATTCAATGGTCTTGATGTTGACTGGGAATACCCAAGGTAAATTATCATGCTTTTATACATATTCCAAGTTTGAGAACATTTGTAAATATGTATCAAAAACTCATGAATCTGGTACACACAAACATGAGAATTTGATACATGTTACTATGTGTGCACAGAGGGTGAATGAAAAGTCACACAACCAAAGTTCAAAACATTGTACTTATCAGATCATTTGTAAGTTCACAAATTTAACAAAAATGTTTAAAACTGATTAACTACTAAATAATTAATAATAAAGTCATTAAAGTCATTTAACAACTATAACACTTGTGTGTTTATTATTACACAAATTATTTATTTAATTTTTTTTTTGTAGAGGTGCAGATGATCGTGCAAGTTATGTAAATTTACTGAAAGAACTGAGATTGGCTTTTGAAGGAGAAGCCAAAAGCTCAAACCAACCAAGATTACTTTTGACCGCTGCCGTTCCAGCAAGTTTTGAAGCCATTGCTGCTGGGTGAGTTGTGTTGAGATTGTTTTAGTTACACAAGTATTCTAATCATTTCAATATTAGCATCACTGTTATTAGGAAAAAACATTCTACTTTATATATAAACTCTGAATAAAACTAATTCATATATATAATACATGTAATCTAATTAATTAATAAACCTAATGTAATGTTAACGTCTAATCTAATGTCTAGTGTAATTAATGTTATCTGATGTAATAAATCTAATTGACATTATGTAGTTCAGATATGTAATAAGACTAATTTATTACAGTATCTAGTTAAAACAAGATTAGTTAAAAGTGACACCCCATTAGTTAAAAGCAGTTACTATAGGGAGTGACTTATATGAGTTATGTATTGGCTTCCTACATTACTTAGTTTTGATTCAATTTTTGGCCAAAAATAAATATTTGTGGCTTTTAGACAAACATTCTTTACAACAAGGTAATGGCAAACCAATCTATAATGTCCTTGGCTAATACTGTAATAAAGATTTTATTTGCTATTTGAAACTAGTAATAAAGAAAAATCCCAAATTTCTGTGAACACACACACACACACTACTGGTAAGTACAGAAATGTGATCTCCACTATAAGAATTACGCTAAAGGTGGAGAAACACATTTAATAATTTGCTAAAAATTCTGAAGTAAATAGCAAATACTTACACTATCTAGTAAATAACTTCTAAAGATTGTATACACAGTTCTGCAGTAACATACACACTTTATTCTAAATGTAATTCCCATGAACCTCACATATTTCTTTTATTCCGTAATGAATAATCAGTAGTAAAAATAAACTTATGATGCTATGCGCAATTACGTCTGGAATTTATAAACACTCATCTCCAAGTTAAATGTATCTGTTACTGCAGAGGAGTAGTTATGAGTTATTTGTGACAATATATGCATTGGTTCACATATTATTATTCCTAAGATAATGTACACAAAGTATGCACTATCAGTCCTTGCACAAACACTCATATGAATCAACAGTATTTATCATAATCATGGCCATTTGATTGCTTATTAAAACTATGCTCTCATCTTAAAGTTTTTTTTATTAAATAAAACAAATATTTTTTGTTTTCAGTGGATATCTGAAATTTTTTAATATAATTTTAGTTTTATTGTACCAGTAAATGAACAACTTTTAAACTACAAGTATGAATGAATTATTGATATTTGATCAAACAAAAAATAAATCTAAATAAATTAATGAAAAAGGTATTTGAAAAATTACATGTTGTAGAATGCAAATTTTATTTGAAATTATTTGGGTTTTCAGCTATGATGTTCCTGAAATTGCCAAATATCTGGACTTTATCAATGTAATGACTTACGATTTCCATGGACAGTGGGAGAGACAAGTTGGACATAACAGCCCTCTTTATCCATTGGAAAGTGCCACTGCTTATCAGAAGAAATTGACTGTCGTAAGTGTTTAAAGCACACACATGTGTATGCATGTGTGAATTCACAGAACAAAGAGAAAGTAACACACAATGTTCTACAATTGTAAATTTATAAGTAATATACAGTGTTACATAAATCTAGGTAAATTAGTGAGACAGATCACATTATTCCCAAAGTTCTGTGTTGTTTGATTCCATGTCATGATGAATCATTTTTTAATATGTAACAAGATTTTAAAGCCATCTAGCTCTGTTAAGGATATCTAGTCCAAACATCTCCACTTATCTGCCTACCATGCAATGCAATGCTGTAGCCACACTTGCAATAACCACGTCCTTCAACGGTAAAAAACGATATTGACTAAATAATATATTATCTTATTTATTTAATACTGAAGTTTCAGACTGATTACTATTATATAGGTTCATACTTCTAAAAGATTACAATGGGTGCTGAAAATGCATACTGGATTCTCTGCCATCACATGTATTGGAATTTGTACCAGTATACATTTGACATCTGAGTGGCTCAAGCCATTGATACTTAGTCTTCACTAACAAGGGACTTGCAACTGAGAGCACATTAGCTAAATCACCTCATTACTATAAGTTGTTCATTACCCCAACATATTCTCACACAATGAGCAAAACAAAAATTTGTGATTATAAATGCACAAATAGTAACAGTAATAAATCATGAAACTGGAAATAGGAATCAGAGAAATTATAGAATGAATTTTATGCACACATGAGTATTAAAGTAGTCTTATTTTTTAAACAGTTGAAGTATTTTTTTTATTACTACAAAGCAATAAGACGTAACTCTACGTAAAACCCTACTAACAATTACTATTGTTACTTGTTGAGTTTATATTAATAAAATCATAAAGTCTAATTTTGAAGATGGTAACAAGAAATGAATGTGAATTATTATCCCTCTTCACTACTTAATATGTACTTTTCGATTGTAATGAAGTTTCAATGAAACTATTTATTTATTTCAGGATTACAGTGCAAGAGAATGGGTAAAACAAGGTGCACCAAAGGAAAAATTAATGATCGGTATGCCAACATATGGACGCTCCTTTACACTGGTTGATCCCACCAAGTTTGACATTGGTGCTCCTGCATCAGGTGGTGGTACTGCTGGAAAGTATACAGGAGAAGCTGGTTTCGTGTCATACTATGAGGTAATCAATACTTTCTACTTTATTCTATACAGTTTCATATATAATTGCTAATAACTAGTAAAGCTAAATAATTATACAATAAATTATATCGAAGGTCTACATCATTCGATGATTAATTTAAGAGACCAACATGTATGTTGATCTGGTAAGATATAATAAATCTTAATCAGTAATGAAACATGTCCTCAAAATGAGCAGCATTTCACTTCCCTCATATATTCATCATTAGGGGTGCTAAAACCCTGGGCGGGTCCTAGCCTGTTGAAGGAGACCTCGCCAATTTTCTCTGTCCAATGCAACCACCCTCCAACTTTCCTTATATAAATATAATTAAAGTTTAAACTCTGTATATTCTAACACAGCTAGTGAACACTAATATGATCATTCACCCAGCTTTTGTATTAATTCATGTGATGCTTGACTGTTGCAACTGGATTCAAATGCTTTAATTAGGCAACTGTACCATTGGGTACTAACTGTAACAGTAACTAAAATATAACCAACAGCTCTTAATCTATATTTAACTAAATATAACCAGTAGTCTATTTATTGTTCACTATAAAAACTTGAAATAATGAAGACAAGAAACATGAACAGAGAAAATTTTCAAGCCAAAAGTTAGTATTTGAGCTCAAAAGTGTTATGATTTCATGTTTTAGACACATTTAAAATATTATTTATCTTATAGCCCATTTGAAATGAACGTGATAAAAAGAATCAACATTTTCATCATAACAAATTAGAATGAATGTACATATTTAAAAGTCAAAACACTTCCTGATGAAAAATTTCTATTAGGTCCTTACTTTCAAGAATTATGTGTACCTTACTTTAAAAAATAATAAGTCAGGATGCTTCACTAGTGGGCTTAGATTTTATTTTTTAATTGAGATTAAGTATGTTTTGCTTTTCAGTTATTAATATAACTTTCAATCTTTTCAAGTAGAAAATGTTAGTGAATAGATTTCCTTAAATTTTTTTTAACTCCTAAAGGCAATGCCTTGTCGCTGTAGCCACGTTCCTTAAATTAAGAAACAATTTGTCTGTCTGTTTTAGGTCTGTGAATTTCTTCATGTGGAAAATACAACTCTAGTGTGGGACAATGAACAGCAGGTTCCTTTTGCTTACAGAAAAGACCAATGGGTTGGATTTGATGATGAAAGAAGTCTTAAAACAAAGGTAAATTAAATAACGTGCAGTCACAAATTTCAACAAGGAAACCTAAGTGAAAACAACGTACTTTATGTTTTACAAGAAAATCTAACATGTTGATGTGATAACGAGCTGCTATAAACAAGATGTTGTAGAATAACAACGTTACAGAAATCACGATGAACCACCAATGGGTTTCTTAATATACAGAAAAGATAACATTTTTTGTCAGTGTGAGTCTTCTATTCTTTCCTCCACAAAAGTCTAACAAGAAACAAAATATGAAATTTTTTTAGAACGCTTGTAAACATGGGTATTTCAGGAAGGGATTGCTATGCAGAATAATCAGAATGGAGTTCTAGATAAATAACAACTAAAGGGAGAGAGTGATATACTGAAAAATAGTAAATATTAAAATTAATATATTGTAAACTGGGGATCTGACATACTGACCAACAGATAAACAGAATATTCTAAGCCTATAAAACAGGTTAATTACCTTCCGTCACGCTTCTTGAAATCCGAATACAGGATTACTCGAGTTTCGACACATTAAGTGTCATCATCAGATCCTCAATGAATATGGGTTAAAACTACATTTGTTGATGTATGCACATCCCGTCAAACAGTAAAAACAACACATACATAATAACAAAAATATTTAAATAATTTAACACATATTAAAAACAAGACAAAACAGAACGAAAACACAATACACGCGGCCGACGCGGTGTATTAACGGAAGGTAATTAACCTGTTTTATAGTCTTAAAACGCTTTTGGAGGCAATGACGGAAGGTAATTAACCTGTTTTATAGTCTTAAATTGCTTTTGGAGGCAAATACATTGTTTAAATATTCTAAGCATTGAAGATTTTTAGAAAATAAAGGCAACAAGAGTCAATTTGCTTGATGATGTTTATACAGTTGTCTAAATATCCCCAGAAATTAAGGAGAAAATTTAATTGCAAGTACATGTACCTAATCAAAAAATCAATTAATATTAGCATCTGATAGTAAAGTGGAACCATTAAAACTTATAAATGGACCTTAATGGTGAATGACTCAGAATTATAAAGAAAAATTATATGCTTACTAGATATTATTTAAGTAGTCATATCTCTAATATCACCACTATATCACTACTTACTCAAAACATTAGTTTTCTGAGTCAGTAGTGATATATTTATAATTATTTAATCAACGGACACATCACGGACAACTAAATCCAGGAATTTCGTCATATCTCATTACGTAGTGATATAAGTTACCTACATAATAAATATGGGTACATACAAAATGTATTTAATCTGGCAAATTTAAAAATAGGTCTGTGATAGTTTCTTGTTTAGTGACAAAAATATGACACTATACGTAACCTGAATATTGTTTTCCTCCTATATATTTCCATCTGCAATAGGTTTTTTTGAACTTTTCATTCATGATCAGATTTAAAATCATTACATTATCTTATATAAAAATACGTATAATGTAAGCAAAATTATTAAATAAAAATGTCAGATACAATACATGGTGGTGAATACTTTTTCATTACTAAGCTATCTAATATTTAAAAACTACACATTATTTAGTTTAACTAAGTACCGTATGTATTTTAAAACAAGTACATATGTTTATACTGAAGGTCATTGCTCCCAAAAATGTAATCAGTCTGTCCCTGGGCATTGTACTATCAACACATGTTCATTACTTACATACGGTTTTGTGTATTTGTGCTAGAACAGTTTACAATCTGTATATTGTGTACAAAAAGACTACTGTCATTGCATCTGAAAAATTATAAAAAATAAAACCATACTATGTGAATATGGCTTGACATACATGTGTCAAGTCACTTAAGATAATGTTTCACTTCAAAAGTGTTTTAAAAATTCAGAAAACCTGAAGGCACTAAATACAATTATAATTAGACAAAAATTATAAGTTTTTTATTGGTAAAATCATAAAATTTTATGTTAGCCTGAACCAGTTATAGTTTCTTTTATGATTACCAATTACTTTTACCAATAAAAAACGTTGTGTTCCAAGTCGGTAGTGACATACTTATATTTAACATTACTGTGTTATATTGCAGCAAAAACAATTTGGCTTAGAGAAAATTTAACAGTTGTCTGATCATTGATATAGTTTTTCTTCATTGTCAAAACTGGTAAAAAATATACCATATCTCTCTAAAAATACAAGATAATATTGTATTTAACATAAATTTTGTAGTTAAAGTTATTACAGCTGTGGTTGGTACTTGTTCTGAATCTGGCAAGTATGCCTGTTTTCCTCTTAACAGATGTGGTTTGGAAAGTTTCAGTTATAAATTATAATTTTTATATTTAATTAAAAAATAAGTAGTGACCAATGTTCCATAATTTTAAATTACAGATGGCTTGGTTGAAAGAAGAAGGATTTGGAGGTATTATGATCTGGTCAATAGACATGGATGACTTCAGAGGGCAATGTGGAACTGGCAAGTTCCCATTAATTAATGCAATGAGACAAGAACTTGAAGACTATACTGTCAAGTTAGAATATGATGGTCCTTATGAATCATCAAGCCCTAGTGGTCTCTACACTACAAAAGATCGTAAGTATTGTAATTACTGTATTATAATAAATATAGGATAATCAATAAAAAGTATTTGCAGAGTTACAAATTCAGTGCCTAGTTGTGAAATTTTCTGGTTACACATTAGTACTTAGTTTGTAAAACAAGTGAAAATATAATAAATCTCTAAATTTTATACTATACCCGAATCAAAATTGTTAAAACTTTTGTATGTATGAAATTCTAGACTGGTGTCATATTTTTTATAAAAGAAGGTGGTAACAAAAGACTGTTGTTTGCACACACGCAAAATGATGAGGCTAAAAGTCATAACTCAACATGTAAGTAATGTGTATACATGACATTCTGTAGCTGGCAAATTCAATTATTCAAATTTTGCAAGAAGCCTGACAATTTCATTACTAAATGCTTCATTAGGCTGTCAGGAAACATTTGTTAGCAAAACAGGTTTTGAATCCTGTCTGAAAGCTGTTCAGTGATTATTGTCCAAGGCAAACAGTGGAAGATATTGAAAAACAATATCATCCATCTGATATTATACAAAAAATAATAATTTAACAGTCAGGATACTGCTACATGAACTACGCTGTGAGACTAGTACATTAGCATGTAGATATGATGATCAGATTCAGTATATCATTTTAAATTTGAACTAAAAATTGGTAAGTAAAAGAAGCCTGAGAAAACAAAAACTGGCTTTTAAACAAATTCAGATAGACATAATAATGTCAGAAGAAAAGTGTGTTTAAGTTTTGTTCTGTTTAATGCCAAATGTTTACATTTTCTACAATGACAAAGCATCATTATTGCAACAAAGAAGTTTCAAAATGGACTAAATAATTGATTTAATCGACATAAAAAATTGCCTTAAAACTAAGAAACAGTGTTGTTCTTAATAAAGATATTAATCTATGCATGAAATTACAAACATTCAAGTACAAATTGTGCACAACTGGTTTTCTTTACCTTCAGCATGTGCCAACAGAATTTGAAGTTGAAATATTTCTTTATTTCTGTTTTATTTATTCAGTGACATCAGTACACTGAAAGTGAAAAAAAAAAACAGAATCAGGGCTAATACACTATAAAAGATGATAAATGAAGCTGCAGTTGAAAATACTATCAATGACAACTTCACAGTCTTGGGAAATTTAAATGTTTCATGGGTTCAAAAATTGATCTCATGAAGTTTTTATCCATCTATTCAAAACAATGAGTGTCTATAATTACATACAGATAATTGAGTTTTATTTAATTTAAGTAGCCTATTGCTACAATGTAATGTTTGGGTTACACTTTTCACTACAGAGTGGGCTAAAAATTATTCCCCCCCCCCGCATGCAATTTAGATTCTGTAACATTATGTTAATGGTGGGAAATTCTAGTTTTGGAGTTGGTAGTATTCAACTGATATAATTACTATTCAACTGATGTTTAGTTCAATTTTCTATCTGTACTAAGAGTAGTGTGTACACGAAACATGATGCTTCAATGTTAGTGGAAACATAACAAGCATACTCCTGCTGCTGTCCATGAAGAAATCCATGCAAAATTTCCTTAACCTTCACTACCAATCCATGTTTATCAATTTTTGTATTAGTTAAAGATAAAATCTGAAAAAACTGGAAGCACTGGAGATGCTCCACAAACAGATAGGCCTTTAGAGTAACTGCATTTTTGAAAAAAAAAACTTCTTGTTGCAGAGACATTAGTAAAGAGCTCTCAAACATCAACAAGAAAGAACTCCATTAAACTGTAAATAGGTACCCAGAACATGTTAACACAAGATTCTAAAGGAACTGAAGTATAAGTGATATCAGTCAATATTCCTTCATGCAGTCCATGAAAATAATCTTGATAGATTGGTGGAATGTGAGGAATCGCTTATTTGTTGTGAAGCGGATGCTCATTTCTCTAGCTCAGTATTATAGTCTGGTAAAGCAAGCTTAATATCAAGTGGTCTATCATTATAATTGTGTTTATTGGTCTGTTGAAAAGACTCTCAAAATAATGGATCAGGAACTTAAAATGCCTTGAGTCCATGTTTGCTGGAGAATCACATAAAGGATTATTATTCTTTGACAGTAGTATAACAGATTTTTATGACACGTTGATTTTTTGCAATTTATTACAAAAACCTGTGTTTTATATTGGCCATCACCAAGTTTGGGACATCTCCTTACTTTGCTCTTCAAGTTAGAGAGTACCTCAATCAAAATTTTCATGAATAGATAGGATGCTGAGGAACAATTAAATTTACATTATGTCCACATGATTTGAGCCTTTCATTCTTCTCATTTTTTTTTTTTTTGTTCTGGAAAATCATTAAAGACATTCTTCTTTCTCTTTTGAAAAGACATTTGGTATTTTCTCCAAAACCAAATCATCTGCATTCCCTCAAGCATTCAATTGAAAACTCAATTATTTTTATTAACCTGGGTAAAACTCTATTGGTAGAATGGGTAATTCTGTGGTTAAACACTTACATGAACGCATATGACCAGAAGCGTGACACTTTGAAACCTTCTTGTGATGTGTTTTAAACACACAATTTTCAATACAACAGCAAAGTCGCTTACCTTCATAGATTTAGGTATAATGTCATATAACTAACATGCCAATTATTTTATATTTGAACAATAAGTCATAAAGTAAAAAAAACACTATGAATATACAATCATATTTAAAGTTTTACTCTCTTTTGTACAGCTAATGCAGTAACATGTGAAGAAGAAGACGGACACATTTCGTATCATCCTGACAAGGCTGACTGTACAATGTACTATATGTGCGAAGGAGAAAGAAAACACCACATGCCATGTCCGTCGAACCTAGTGTTTAATCCAAATGAAAACGTCTGTGATTGGCCTGAAAATGTAGAAGGCTGTATGCACCACACACAAGCACCACCTACTTCAAGATAGAGCTTAGGGATATAAATAATTTTTAGACAGAAATACTGTAATTCTTAAAGTTATACTATACCTGTGTATGATTAAATAGGGGAAATAATTGCCACCTAAAGCAATATGAGAAGAGAAACTCATGAAACACAATCAGTAGAATGAATGCAAATACTTTGAGATTGGCCAGTGAGAACCAGAGAATCTGTAATTTTGCATAATAATTACAAATTATGGATTTGTAACACTGCAACATTATACTTGCATGTAACAGAAGGAGATCTTGAATGCATTTAAGTGTAGGAAAATGTCTTTCATTAAATCTTTTGAGCTGTAACTTTATTTAGTATGGTCTATACATAAGATAAGCATCTGTTTATAGAACACCCTTTTATACTTTTTTACTTCAATATATATAACAATTCAACCTATTTATAAAATAATTGTAAATATTTCACATTTTTACTGCATCTATTAGTTGTTAATTTTAACTGAATACAAATATTTACAAAATACTTTTAAGCTGCTAATAACGTGTTCTATAAATTCTAATAACTATAAACTCTATAAAGTATATACAGCATAAAGTACAATTCTCTGTAAATTAACTATTACTTATCTCTTTCCTTTATAAAATAAATAGAGCCATGTGCACTAAAATTAATCAACTGTAGGCAAATTATTAAAAAATTTTATTTTAATTTTATATTTTAACATACCATATATACAAAAGTATAGTTATTTATGTTTAAAATCAACACTAAAAATGTATAAAGTACTGTACTTAGCAAATGAATTTGTTAATATTTAAAGTCACATTCATTAATTAATGTTTAAAGAGCTATTATGACATATAAATATTTGTAGCTGTCTTTAAATCATCTGTAAATAAGAATATAGCAGCACAAGAGAGTAATACAAAGGCAAATATTTCCCTTGCACTATTTTCCAGAAAACAAAGATTTTTATGGAAATTGGACAATACATGCAAACTGTACAAAATTAAATAATTGATTTCTAATTGTGTTTTAATAAATTATACAAACGAATGTCACCGATGTTGACATCTTTAAACTACTGTGTATATATACAAATATGTCACACACACACGCACATGCACACCACACCACACAATATGTGTGAATATAATTCGTCATCTTAACACGGTTACAAATAAATTTGTTATTTTTATTGTTTTATTTTTTTACTGAGAAATAATTTATTTATTAACCTGAAATGGATCACAAGAAAATAACATAACAGTTTTGTGAAATCATTAAATTCTTGTTCAGATTTTCACAGCAAACAAGACTATTTCAAAAGCATATACAGAAAAGTGGTTTTAAAATGATTGCAATTGCTCATTAGAACTAGTATTATTCTTGTTTTGTGCCACATTTCTGTTAAATGAACATGAAGAAGGAATCCCCAACATACAGTAATGAATCATTAGTGAAATAATAATTGTCACTAAAAAATAATCACAAACTTGACACTGATAAATAATTATAATAATCTTAAACAAAGTATAATTACAATTTAGCAATCCACTTTATTATTAAGTTATTTTAAGCAATTTCAGAATTAACAAAATTCTGAACAACAAAACTTTTTTTTGTTTAAAATAGAATTAAACATATGCTTTTATTATTAATTATTAATCAGTCTACAAGCTTGATTACACTATTCATTACAAATTTATTTTACTTTTTTATAAACTGTTACTTTGTCATTTGCCATTAACAATACAAAAATAACTATTTCAATCTGTAAAAACTAAGAAAACTTAGAATCATGAAATCATTATTTCCTGCCAATTCATTACTCGGATTGTAGATATAAGGTTTGCCTAAATGTTTAATACAAAATTACATGACAACCTACAATTTTATATACGATCAGTATTTTTAAAAAATTACTTTCTAAGTAATCTGAGATAAAACTGGAGTGTCCAGCTAACTGTTTGTTGACTTACCATTATTAGTAGATTTTTACCATGAATATATATTTTATTATATATTTTTACTGTGAATTTATTTTTAACCAGATTGTAAATATTATGTATACAAAATAAAATAAAATTTATTTATTTGTTTTGTTTTTTATTTTGGAATTATATCTTAGATGTCAAGTTAAGTATATTGCAATTGGAGTTTAAAATTACTTTAAATCAAAATGGTTATGATACAAGTTTTAAAAATCGGTATGGAGAACCATACATGACTTCCATGTTGTACGATTTATGTTTAAAATAATTTACTTGAATTCGGTTCGGGAATTTCTAAAAAAATATCGCCCACCCACAAACTAATTTCACTATTTATAGATATTTTTGTTATTATGGGGTAGTGGTTTAATATAATGTTATTTTCAGTCACTTTATCCATAAAAATTAGGTATGCTTACTTTATTCATATAAAGAAACCGAACTACGCAGATAATCATCCCTCCCCCAAAGCGCTCCGAAGTCACTCATGGACCCTGAGCATCTTGCAGAGGGTTCATTCCCTAAAGACGAAAAGTCTGTCTATGAACCATTCCTCTGTAAACAAGTGCAGTTACACAGCCCAGCGATCCACAGGAAGCAAATCCCTATCCACGCTGGACACTTTTCGGCTTACACGCATTGTGTTGGTGTGGGTTTCAGCACTTTCCATTTAAAAAGCATGCAATTGTAAGAAAATAAACATGAGTGAGGCCAGAAAATAACACGTATTGTGTGTGTGTGTGTGTGTGTGTGTGTGTGTGTGTGTGTGTGTGTGTGTGTGTGTGTGTGTGTGTGTGTGTGTGTGTGTGTGTGTGTGTGTGTGTGTGTGTTGCCTGCTTTTTATTGCAGTAATCATAATAATAAAATGGAAACGTAAACATTACATAATTGAGATATGCTTGCCTGCCACGAACGATATATTTTCTCTCATACATGATTTAAATTAAAATGAAAATATCGGTATGGAGAACTATACATGACTTCCATATTCTAAGATTTATATTTAAAATCATTTTCGAAATGAAATATTACCATAGAAACTACTTCTTTCTACTTACTGCTTCAGCCTTAACCACAGTACTGTGGTCACTAACGTATACCACCTCACGTTATCGCACTCGATTTTCACTGATGATGGAAGTCGATGGCATTGCCGAAACGTCTGGTTTTGTAGAAAACATTGGACTACGGCCAAATATCCCGGGAAGGAATTTTAACAAAAACTACTTCTTTGTTGCCGATAACGTTGTACACATATATATAAAACATATGCATAAAATTAATGGCTTGTATAAGTTAATGATTGATCTCCATTAAGTAGTGCTCAAGTTTCCAAAGTTTTAATATTATGATGTCCGTAATTAAAACATCAGAGCAGGTTTAGTGTGAATGAGGGTACACTGTGGACAAAAATTTTCAACATTTCCTATTGAGCTTGCTTAGAGTAAAGCTGCGAATCTACAGTGTACGTTTCACAGAACAAACATGCGAAAAAGAAGGAGCGCTCCGAAGTCACTCATGGACCCTCAGCATCTTGTAGAGGGTTCATTCCCTAAAGACGAAAAGTCTGTCTATGAATCCTTCCTCTGTAAACACGTGCAGTTACATTGCCCAGCGATCCACAGGAAGCAAATTGATGTCCATTTTTTCGGCTTGCACGCGTTATGTTGGTGTGGGTTTCAGCACTTTCCATTTAAAAAGCGTGCAAATGTAAGAAAAAAAACATGAGTGAGGCCAGAAATAACGCGAATTGTGTGTGTGTGTGTGTGTGTGTGTTTGTGTGTGTTACCTGCCTTTTTATTGCTGTAGGCATAATAATAAAATGGAAACGTAAACATTACATAACTGAGATATGCTTACCTGCCACGAACGATATATTATTTTATACATGGAGGAGTTCAGTGACATACACACATACAGAAGAATTATATATATAAAGATATTAACTCATACATAATTTACATTAAAATGAAAAAATTATAATTTTATTGCCTGGCAACAAAATTATTTTATTTTTAACAATTACCATTGTTTCAAAAAGTTTAAATGAATTTTCAAGTACTTTACTGTTGTTAAAACGTAAAAGGTTGCAGGTAAACTACCCCTTCGCCTTAACCGATCTTCACCAAAAACAACAGGTCTTGAGTACTCTACAATTTAGGGCTGTACGCAAAAAATTATTTGATTCTGTTTGAATTTGCGGCTGTTATCGTTTGCCATATAAAATACCCTTGTTAAAAAATGTTGCAAGTAAACTACCCCTTTCCCTTAACCGATCTTCACCAAAAACAATAGGTCTTGAGAACTCTACAATTCAGGACTGTATGCAAATAATCTTTTGATTCTGTTTGAATTTACGGCTGTTATCGTTTGCCATAGGAAATACCCTTGTTAAAACATAAAACGTTACAGGTAAACTACCCCTTTCCCTTAACCGATCTTCACCAAAAACAAAAGGTCTTGAGAACTCTTGAGAGAAACATTATTTAATTCTGTTTGAATTTGCGGCTGTTATCGTTTGCCAAAAAAAAAAATTCCCTTGAAAAAAAAACTGTTGCCAGTAAACTACCCCTTTCCATCAACCGATCTTCACCAAAAACAATAGGTCGTGAATACTCTACAAATCAGGGCTGTATGCAAAAAATTATTTGATTCTGTTTGAATTTGCGGCAGTTATCGTTTGCCATAGAAAAATATCGGTATGGAGAACCATACATGACTTCCATATTCTAAGATTTATATTTAAAATCATTTTCAGCCAAACAGCCAGGCTGTGTCTTACCTGCCTTTTTATTGCTGTATTAAATGAAAAATATTATATTACATTAAAATGAAAAAATTATAATTTTATTGCCTGGCAACAAAATTATTTTATTTTTAACAATTACCATTGTTTCAAAAAGTTTAAATAAATTTTCAAGTACTTTACTCTTGTTAAAACGTAAAAGGTTGCAGGTAAACTACCCCTTCCCCTTAACCGATCTTCACCAAAATCGAAAGCCATTGAGACCTCTACAATTCAGGGACGTATGCAAAAAATTATTTGATTCTGTTTCAATTTGTGGCTGTTATCGTTTGCCATAGAAAATACGCTTGATAAAAAAACGTTGCAGGGAAACTACCCCTTCCCCTCAACCGATCTTCACCAAAAACAACAGGTCTTGAGTACTCTACAAATCAGGGCTGTATGCAAAACATTATTTGATTCTGTTTGAATTTGCGGCTGTTATCGTTTGCCATAGAAAATACCCTTGTTAAAAAAACTTTGCAGGTAAACTACCCCTTTCCCTCAACCGAACTTCACCAAAAACAATAGGTCTTGAGAACTCTACAATTTAGTGCTGTATGCAAATAATCTTTTGATTCTGTTTGAATTTGCGGCTGTTATCGTTTGCCATAGGAAATACCCTTGTTAAAACATAAAACGTTACAGGTAAACTACCCCTTTCCCTTAACCGATCTTCACCAAAAACAATAGGTCTTGAGTACTCTACAAACCAGGCCTGTATGCAAAACATTATTTGATTCTGTTTGAATTTGCGGCTGTTATCGTTTGCCATAGAAAATACCCTTGTTAAAAAAACGTTGCAGGTAAACTACCCCTTTACCTCAACCGAACTTCACCAAAAACAATAGGTCTTGAGAACTCTACAATTTAGGGCTGTATGCAAATAATCTTTTGATTCTGTTTGAATTTGCGGCTGTTATCGTTTGCCATAGGAAATACCCTTGTTAAAACATAAAACGTTACAGGTAAACTACCCCTTTCCCTTAACCGATCTTCACCAAATTAACAGATCTTGAGAACTCTACAATTGAGGGCTGTATGCGAAACATTATTTGATTCTGTTTGAATTTGCGGCTGTTATCGTTTGCCAAACAAACAAAAATATCGGTATGGAGAACCATACATGACTTCCATATTCTAAGATTTATATTTAAAATCATTTTCGAAATTAAATATTACCATAGAAACTACTTCTTTCTACTTACTGCTTCAGCCTTAACCACAGTACTGTGGTCACTAATGTATACCACCTCACGTTATCGCACTCGATTTTCACTGATGATGGAAGTCGATGGCATTGCCGAAACGTCTGGTTTTGTAGAAAACATTGGACTACGGCCAAATATCCCGGGAAGGAATTTTAACAAAAACAACTTCTTTGTTGCCGGTAATGTTGTACACATATATATAAAATATATGCATAAAATTAATGGCTTGTATAAGTTAATGATTGATCTCCATTAAGTAGTGCTCAAGTTTCCAAAGTTTTAATATTATGATGTCCGTAATTAAAACATCAGAGCAGGTTTAGTGTGAATGAGGGTACACTGTGGACAAAAATTTTCAACATTTCCTATTGAGCGTTGCTTAGAGTAAAGCTGCGAATCTACAGTGTATGTTTCACAGAACAAACACGCGAAAAAGAAGGAGCGCTCCGAAGTCACTCATGGACCCTCAGCATCTTGCAGAGGGTTCATTCCCTAAAGACGAAAAGTCTGTCTATGAATCGTTCCTCTGTAAACACATGCAGTTACATTGCCCAGCGATCCACAGGAATCACATTGATGTCCATTTTTTCGGCTTGCACGCGTTATGTTGGTATGGGTTTCGGCACTTTCCATTTAAAAAGCGTGCAAATGTAAGAAAATAAACATGAATGAGGCCAGAAATAACGTGAATTGTGTGTGTGTGTGTGTGTGTGTGTCTTACCTGCCTTTTTATTGCTGTAGGCATAATAATAAAATGGAAACGTAAATATTACATAACTGAGATATGCTTACCTGCCACGATCGATATATTATTTTATACATGGAGGAGTTCAGTGACATACACACGTACAGAAGTCATCTTCAAAAATACTAGAAGTCGTCCACGCTTTTATGTTGGCAGTGTAACTTACAGGAAGTTTTTTGATGTTTTTAAAACATCTAGGATGCAAACTTTTCCCGATAACTAAAAGTTTCCTTTTTTCGGTTCCCGTCATGTTCGCACAAACAAAAACTGTAACTCTTTGTTTAGAGAGCTTCCCACCAACGCACTTTTCATTTGTAAATTTGAAAGTCTTATCTGGAGTTAATTTATAAAAAATTCCGGCTTCATGTCCATTAAAGATGTCTTCATCTTTATATGATCGTCTAATTTCTGGCCAAGTGTTATGCACCCAATCGCCTGTAACGTTCAGATCTACGCATTTTGCCTCACCACAAATTTTTGCAAAGGAAATCTAGTGTCGGGCCTTAAATCGATCTAGCCATCCGTTGGAGCACGCAAAATGGCTGGCGCCGGCAGTCCTGTTACAGTGCTTATCGCTTGCATACAATGTATGTCTGTAGCCATGGGCTAGCGCGCGCGCACATATATACGTTTATATGAAATTTAGAGTAAAATATCTGAGAAATATTTGACGCTATAACAGAGTAGTACAATATTTAGTGACGTTAAAACCGGGAATTTTTATAATGTTAAAGATATCAGTTTGACCGGACTTACGACAAAATAACGCTACACCAGAGTTGACGTAACAGCCGAGGCCGTAATAACCAAGTTCCACTGTATATATAAAGATATTAACTCAAACATAATTTACATTAAAATGAAAAAATTATAATTTTATTGCCTGGCAACAAAATTATTTTATTTTTAACAATTACCATTGTTTTAAAAATTTAAATAAATTTTCAAGTACTTTACTCTTGTTAAAATGTAAAAGGTTGCAGGTAAACTACCCCTTCCCCTTAACCGATCTTCACCAAAATCGAAAGTCCTTGAGACCTCTACAGTTCAGGGATGTATGCAAAAAATTATTTGATTCTGTTTGAATTTGCGGCTGTTATCGTTTGCCATAGAAAATACGCTTGACAAAAAAACGTTGCAGGTAAACTACCCCTTCCCCTCAACCGATCTTCACCAAAAACAATAGGTCTTGAGTACTCTACAAATCAGGGCTGTATGCAGAAAATTATTTGATTCTGTTTGAATTTGCGGCTGTTATCGGTTGCCATAGAAAATACCCTTGTTAAAAAAATGTTGTAGGTAAACTACCCCTTTCCCTTAACCGATCTTCACCAAAAACAATAGGTCTTGAGAACTCTACAATTCAGGGCTGTATGCGAAACATTATTTGATTCTGTTTG